>VZRF01003085.1:0-373504 GCA_013396875.1 Vireo altiloquus
TAAGTAACTACACGAAGCATTAACATCTCAGAGACTACTTGAGGGTGATCAGGTGTTATTTACAATGCAGCCATTTTAACAGAAACCACAGTGTTTTGGCTGTAGGGGGCTGATTTCTCAGTACTTCTGCTGTCTGAAAGCTAAGGCAATGCTAAAAATACACGACTTGTAAAATATGTTGCCCTGTTCCTCTGCATGACTGATGCCACTGACATCTAGAGACTGCACCCAGGGCAAAAGGCTGCTCCAAGAGCTGGGCTGGAAAGGCCCAGCTCTTGACATGGGAGTTGTGAAAGAAACACAGAGGTGGCAACTGTCTGCTCCTTCTCCAGCCACTCTCCAGTGCGAGCCTGCAAATCCAGACAGAAAGCCTTGTGGGTGGAACAGGCTGCCATTGACAGCCTTTATTCCTCAAAATATTTACTCTAGTCCAGCACCCACCAGACCATCTCATCCTGCATGGGATGGGAATGGAGGAGCTGTGTTCTCGATGTGACCACAGCGTGAATGTTTTCATGAGAGCAGATGAACAGTACACAGCGAGGGACATGGATGGATATCCACTTGGTTTTCCCCGAAACAAAGCAGCTATTAATGATTCTGCAAATTTCCCTCAACACTAATTTCCTGTTTCATGCAGTAGGTGATGAATGTCAGTACTTTGTGGGCTTCAGAGCTCATTTTTTGTCCCTGATGGACCAGATAACTCTAACATCTTTGCGATTGGATACAAACTAAGATGTTTACTTTCTTGCTCCAACACAGCATTTCTAACATTTTACCTCCCTTGAGTCTAAATTTCTCAGGTGCCAAGAAGCTGGAATTTCACCCAACCCATGTAGGAGCTGGTTTGGCATTCCCTTACCCCACACCCATCAGGTGCAGCCTTACTGGAGGGAAGAAAGTTGCATCAATATGAGATTAGGATCAGATCAGCTCAAGGCAATTTCCCTGGAAAAAAACACAAACAAACAAGCAAACAACAAAAAGCAAACATTGTGGGGTTAGCTCTAGGATGAGCAGAACACTTGATTAGTAGAAGTCTCTGTCTACAGAAGGGTTTGGGGTATGGTGCCTTCATTAGTGTGGCTGATGGAATTGCTAAGAATTCCCATATAGAGCCACGAGACCCAAGCAGGCCATTAACACAATTCCACTGCATTTTTCTTAAACCCATTAGGCTGCACTGTTGTGGAGGCCCATTTTTTTCCTCCAATTTGTGGATTCATTTTGCAGGAGCACCTTCTGATTTAGCTCAGTCAAAGTCAGACTGCAGTCTCCTGAAGGAACACTTTAATTTCTAGTACAGTTTATCCCCTCATGCTGAGTCTGTTGGCAGCTCAGAGCACGCACATGTACATTTCTTACGAGATCTCTGACGACTACAGGGAAAAGGTTTTGGGAGATACATGTGCTATATGGAAACTGTATCTTATCCAGGTGCACAGCCCTCGAGAAACCTGAGCCTCTGAGGAACTGAAAAATTCTATTTCCTGTGTGGGAGGAAAAGGTTTTGCAAAGGTTGTCAATTGGGAACAAGAATGCTTAAAAGATAGACAAGAAATAGGTATAATTTGCCTGCTGTTCCTTGGGCTGTTGAGTTTTACAGAGGCATTCATATAAAAATCAATTAAAATTAATCTTACACAATAAATTGAGGGGGAAATTGAAAAACACCCAAATAAACTCAAACCATGAGAAACTATCTACATGGGAAATTTGCTTTATTATTACAGCAGTAGCTAACTATGCTGAAGTTTAGTCCCTACTGTGCTGGGCACTGCACGAGAGACTGACAGCCAAAACTCAGTACAAGGAGCATGCAACCTTCATAGTCAGAACACCACACCACACATTCTTCAATTTTCTCACATAGAAATTTTAGCCTCAAAATACTAAGCAACTCAGTGACATGAAACCAAAAGGCCTAGCTAAAATCAGAAATTAAACACCACCGTGCTGAATTCTGGTCCAGCAAGGGTGTACAGTGGCTCAGGCACATCACAGTGACCAGCAGCTCCTGTAGACCTATTTCCAACTAAAAACACCACCCTACACAGAAACCTCCCCACTTCCTCCACAAAACCATACCTCCATCACCAGGAGGGTGGGTGAGTTATTGGGTTATTTATTTTTTGCAATCAGAAGCTGCTTCAGCCTTTCCCCATGCACACACCTGCCTCAAATTTCTTTCTGAATGCAGCTCAGCTGTGTCCTCACTCAGGTGCACTCAGCTTGTTAGCAACAGAAGCTCCTCTGTCTACTGCTGGCATTATCTTGCTTTTTGCCTCCAGAGCAGTAACAGCTGTTTCCTCCACATGTGTGAAAGTCTTTACACTCCCCAAGAACTGCTAAATACCTCTAATTGGCCATGTAATAATCTTGGAGTGAAGGACATGAGCTGGATAACTCCCATCTGTAGATGCAAACCCTCACCCCCATTCTGAGGAAGCAGAGTGGCTCCTGGTGAAAAAGAGGTTGTAAGTTGTTGGGAGAGATGATCCTCTCAGGTTGGGAGACTTACTGATCTGGGGAAGAGCACATGAAAAATGGCAAATGTAGTATTGCTTCTCAAAAATCACTGATTTGCAGCTTAACTACAAATTACCTTTTGTATTCGATATTTCTGTGTCGCTTCCTCTTCCATGAAATTGCCTAATGACTTTTTGAACCCAGGCAAATGTCTGATATCCAGACCATCCAATGTCAAGGAGTCCTACATTTCAACAAAGAAGCTTCTGCTTGTTTTAGAGCCATTTTTGTGTGCTGATTAATTGTTCTTCTATCAGGAGGGCACCTACTTATTGCGGACCCTCTGTATACCACTCTTGAGCTCAGAAGTTTCCAGCACTTCCTGACTTGTCTTGTGTAACTCAGTAGCTGTGGAAACCAGCAACTGATGAACTCAGTTGTCCCACGTCTCTGAACTGCAGGAGGTCAGAACTATTACTGTTTATTTTTCTTGGTTTTTTTGCTCCTAAAATTATTCCTAGTTTTTAATGATTAACATGCTAATACTCAATCAAATGCTTAAAAATTTAGATAAGCCCCTATAACTCTCTTAATCCATTTCCATACTTTGCCTTCCTCTTCCAGCCTCCTGAGAGTCTTGACTTGCAGTTTGAGAAATATTGGTATTTTACTGTACAGCATTTGAGACAGTAGGCAGTATCCTTAAATTGCCTTTTATATGACTGAAACTTTTATTTATGACCAGTTTGTGGTTTGAAAAGGAATTGTACATCTCTTCAGCAGCTCTTTCACAGCTCATAGAGCAGCATATCAACATCAGTGGGCTGAAGTTTACCAAGTCTTAGGAGATCAGTGAGTCTTAGTTGTGCTTCAAGCCTTTCCATCTCACTGAAATGTTGATGTTTCTGGATTGGAAAGAGCCAGGAAAAGCTCAGTTTCATGTTTTCCTTGTCTTTGATCTTGATCTTATACTTATCCAGGTTTTAGAGATTTGAAAACAGGTACAGAGACTTGGGCTGCATCAGAGGACAAATCTTTGGCAGAAACTGAGCTGAGTTCTGCTTTCCCTTTCCATATGCTTTAAACCCAAGCTTGGACCTTACTGAAGGTTAAGAAACAATTTGCAAATTGTTAACTGAGGAGTGTTGATTAATGCTGCATTTCACAGAAGAACTGGAAGCAAGGTTGTTTCCATGTGCAAATTTAACACGGAGGTGAGGGCGAAAGGAAACTGCACACCACCCATCTTGGCTCCTGAAAGTCTTAAATGCTAAGGAAAGCAGAGGAATCTTGCAGTATCACAGGCCACACTAGGATTTCTATTTTATACCTCATAGCCCGGCATTCCTTTTCAGGAGTCATGACATACCCAATACACAGCAGAAGAAATCATTATTTAGGTAATCCAGGTTTGAAGCAGAACAAAGAGTGAGAACAGCATCTGATGCTTCAAATAACAAAGCACTCATACCAAGGAATGCCAGTGAAAACATGCTCCTTCTGCAGGTCTGTTCACTGCTATTTATTCAGCATAGGCTGTGAATAAACAGCAGAAAGCTAAATGGCATTAAACTTTGGTGAGGACAGACAGCACAGATAGGATGTACAGGCTTGAATTCCTCTGTAGCCACATGAAGCAGGAGTAATTAGAACTGCCTGGGCAATTGCCAGCAGCATGTTCTCATTGAGAAATAAAATCCTCAAGTACAATACAAGTACTTAACTAAGTCACACCAGTAATTTTAAAAGTCACGTGCTGGAGGAAGGACCAAGTTCTCAGATTGTCAAAATGAACCTCAAATAGAATAACACATGATTCTTGTTGTTCAAAAATGATGTTTTGGTTTGGAATTTAAAGCTATGTACTTGAAAATTAAAAAAATCCCAACCAAGTGACACTGTGTAATCAATCCTAAATGCTATTTCTTCCATCAAAGAAGATTTCTCCATTTACCGAGCAGTGGAAAGGGAGAGAGTATTTTAATGTGGCATGAAGACAGATGTCAGCCTCTCAAAACAGATTAATCTCTACTGTCAGTGGTACCCAGGCCCAGGAACAACCTCTGGCTCCAGAGAAATTCAGTGCAGACAGTTTTGCATCTGTAACATTTAGGGCAACTTCTGGAGCAAAATGTCTGAATCCGTGCTGTGTGTCCAGGCAGAGAAATCTTTGTTTGCATTGTGGAGGGAGGTGTCTCTGGCTGTACAGGGTGCAATATTGGATGTGATCAGTGCTCTGTGGCCATCAGTGATCAACTGCTGCTGTTCAAGACTCACAGAGAACTTTAATTCTCTCTTTAGATGCCAGATCTTTTTGCATGGGGGATGTGCCCTGCAAGCTTTCTGGCTGCATTGTCTCTGCTCATATATGAGCCCATTGCTTCTGAGCTAATTACAGATACATTGTACAATGGGAAAAGACCTTTACTTGTTCAGAATACTGATAGCCTCTCCAACTTATTTTCCTGCTCAAAAATTTTGTGGAAAATACAACCAGATGTCAGGCTTGTCTATTATAAGAAATGGATTTCAATCTTGCCTTTTCACCCAGTACTCTGTTGCATGGAAGTACACAGCCGATAGTCATGAAAATAAAGGGGCTGCATGATGAGATGATTCTTCTGTTCTGCAGGCAAACCAAAATACTGATATTCACTTAACTGTCTTGAATAAAATTTTCATTTTGTTTTCAAAAGAGATTGCGACAAAGCCCTTGCCCTGGTTTACATGCAGTGTTATGGTTTAGGCTTTAAAATATCTTAAGAACTATCTAAATGTAGTTACAGAGTGAGAATGATTTAATTTCAGTTAATCTGTTTAAAGTGAGAATAATTTTAACTTAATTTCTTTGAAGACAAGCTTTTTTCATACTCCATCTAAAGTTAGGCAGCTCCAGAGGATAAATCACCCTGTCAGTTGCAAATCATTGAAAGCAAAACTGTACAAAGGTTTCCTTTGAAAGCATCAAAATAAAGTATTTCCCCGTTCAGCTCAGATTTTTAATAGCTTTGTGAAAGCAACACACTGAAAAAAAAATTAGTCCTAAATTAGCCGGTTGATTGGAATCAGCACTTTTAATTAAAAACGTTCCAGTGGAAACCCTTTCCTTGTCAGCCGTTCAGAGCTGTTTCCAGCAGCTGAAAGTCAGGCACTGTGGACGCTGAAGCTGCAGGAGCACTGTGGAGGTTGTGTTGGTGCACACAAATGCAGCCTTGCACGCTGCCCAAGCAGTGCATTTCCTGCACTGCCACGTGTGCGTGCAGCAGCACGGCCATGGGATGAGCCCAGAAAATGCACCACTCTGCAAAATACTTGACTTTGTGCTTGTGTCTGTTTTTGAGCCCTCTGGAGCTCTGATCAGGTCATGTGTGCAAGCTTTGATCTGCAAGACTGGAGGCCAGGGGTGTGGGTCTTTGGTGAAAGCAGAGATCGTCGCTTAATCGGCCGAGTCAAAGAGCTAGTGTTTGGGAGGAATGCCAGTTGTGACAAAACATAATGAAATGATGAGAATTGGCACCACTACAGTGCAGTGTGCTGCTCGTTCCTGACAGCAATCCTGAAAGTCATTTATACATGGAAAGTACACACAAAAGCCATAATTAGACCATATGGCTGAGCAGTTCCTCTGGTGTTGCTCAGCCGAGCTGTAGAACTTTTCTCTTGCAGCAGAGGAGTGAGTGGAAGGGTCAGCTCCAACCTGGAGGATTTCCACTTTTTAATTTTTTGTAGAATTATCTCTTACATCACTATGGAAACCTCCCATTATTGGCTTTCTGGAGGAAAAAAAAAGTCTGTATCTCTGATCTGAACCACAGCCCACATGGTCTATAAAACCTTGAAAGCTGCAGTACTGGGATTCTATATCTCAGAAGAGAACAGCCATTCTTAATATGTCTGTTTTTTTAAAATCCTTGTCTTGGGCAAGGTACAAGACTCCAAAGACTCAAATACAACTTGATGGAGAAGAAAATATGGTTTATTCATATATATTTGCTTAACAGACTCTGAATAAAAAGACAATTTGATGAGATAAATGGGGTGGAAAGCTCATGTGTGAAGGGAAGGTCTGGGAGTCACCCCCACCATGACATTCACTGGGTTACTGCTTGGAGAAGGGCAAGTGCTGCAAAGAGAAATAATGACAGCTGTTTGTTTCAGGTAAAATGTGGGACATTTCCACTTCTCTCTGCTCTGGATGTAACTCTGGGAAACATTTCTGAAGTCAGCGGGGTTATATTAGCAGAGATGTGGTGGAGGTGAAGGGAATTGACCCTTTGAACTTCGGATCTGTTTTGCAGACCACTGAAAGCAGATATAAAGTCAGCCAGAGAGCACACCACCTCAGACGTTGCTAAACCGGGGTCAGAACAAAATGAAAAGGTGTTCTGTTTTCAAAAACTGTTGAATTTTTTGCGTGTTCTATTCTCATGGTCATCATGATTGTGTCAACATCAACATCCAGCCCTAGGAAAAGTTTATGTCTTAATTTTTTGGGGCCTGAGCATCTTAAAATCAATAAATTATTTTATTCACAGGGCAATTCACTAAGGGAAGGGATCACAAAATATGTTTCTGAAGGCTGTAAAAGACGATGGTGAATGGATGATGGTGTCCCTCAGTTACCTAGTAAATTTTTAGTACAGTTGATATTGGTTCACATCTGTTGGTTTCCGTTTCAATGCCTGAATCATGAGAATGAATTTTATTTACCCGTCCTGTATTTCCTGACCCTTTTGTACTCTTCATTTACCCACTCTTATCACTATTATGCACAAGAAAAATGATTCCTTTTGGGGCAGAGAAAAATCTATGGGTGTGACAGCTGGTTCCAATATTTCCAATTTCCATATATCGGTAATATTTATCACTGGAATTTTGAATTTCATTCCAAGAAAACCCAGGAACCTGTGCATTTTTTCACTGAATTCCTCCTCATTTTTGACCAGCCATGTACAGGATGTGGTTGGGGAACCAGACTGAGAAATGTCAGTACCATTTCAAGTGAAATCTTTGATGTCAGTCTACAAAAGGCAGGCAGATGGGACTTTATGTTTCTGCAAAAGCAAAGCTTCAAATTTGTTTATATATTTCTATTTCTACAGTGTAGATCCAATTGAAGAAATTCTGTGCTAAGCATGGGCCCCCTCATGCCTTCAGCCCTTTGGATGATGCAGAGACAGTTTCAGCTCAGAAGTTGTGGTAGAAATGTCTTGTTGACATATTTCATTTCTTTCAGCATTTTGCAGAATAGGCTGTTGATTTTCAAGCAGTGAGCAAGCAATGTTTGTCTGCCTGAGCATCAGAAAAGTGAGCGTCAAAGACGCCAGAAGGCCCCAGTGTTTATTGGTGTGGCTGGCAGCTTGATTTCTTTTGATACCTCACATGTTTTTATGGTGATGGGTGGGGAGGCTGCCTCTCCAGCCTTGTGGGAAGTTCATCTGAAGTGAGGGAGGATGAGGAAAGCTCCACCATGCAGCGCTGTGCAAACCACAGCTCTCACAAGGCGCCGAAGCAGCCCTTGCTCCACTCGTGAGTGGCAGAAGTGGTGCTGGGTTTATCAAATTGTAGCTGGGTACAGCTCTTCAAAGGCATCTCGTGGCACGTCACAGCAGCACCATGATCAGTCATGATTTATGAGTGTCTGGCAGCTTCTCTGCCAGATGTTCCTGTCCTTTGTTTTCTGCAGGAGCTGGAAGCCGTCCATCCCGAAGCCGACCCATGCAGAGGGAGTGTGCAGAAGAGACAAGCTCTTGGAAAGGAAAACCAGGCATTTTGGAAATGGCAGAGCCCCTGGGCACTGCTCAGATGTCTCATCCGCCTTTATTGAACTTCATCTGCTCTTTACAAGCTGTAGGTTTCACCGATGCATAGATGGATGTTGTGAAAGGCAGTTGTGGCTGGGATTTGCTGGGGCTTGCAGGTGGTAGTAAAATTTTGGAAAGCTGACAGTAAGTGATGTTTTAGTTCAAAATCTCAGAGAAATAACTCTGATCATTATGGGGATATAAAATGCTTGAAATCTGTTGAAACTGGTGGAAAGTTTCCCATTCGTATCTTGGGGACAGAAATTAAATGGGATTCAGTGATTCCTTGTAATATTTGTTGGCTGGAAGGAGACACACATGTAATAAATTCTGCATTTATTTGAAATGCTGGTGGAGGAATCCAGTCCACCTGCCTAAGGCATGTTGAGGAATAATCCTCCTACACTGAGTGAAAATGTCTCTGCATAGCTAGTGAAGCCAGTTCCCTCTCTTGACTGGGCAGGCCCTCACATTGTAGAATTCCTAGGTACCTTCCTCTCTCTCCCCATAGGAGATGCACAATCACTTGCTTTAGGAAGCCTGATTCACCTGACTCCTAAATTGTACAGCTGCTAATGGAAGCAGAATCCATTTCCCCCAGATTTCCCCCATTAGTCTGGTTTGGAGCCACTTGGGCTCCAATGACTTCAGTTAAGTTTTATCAGCCAGCCACAGAAGTGACTCTGCTGAAGCCCATCCTAAAGCAGTGCTGCAGGAATTAGGGATCAGAGATAGTAAAGTCAGAGCAAAAAAGTTGTCGGAAGCAATCTGATACTGAGAGGAGATTTACAGACATGACATTCTAGCCTTCTGGACTTTTTGTTTCTTTGGTTTGCTGAAAACATTATATAAACAGAAGAAAAATGTAAATGGGAGTGTACTCTGGAAAAGCATAGCCTGGGGAGGATGTAGAGCAGGAGGGGACATGCTTCTTTGATGGATATTTAATACTCTTCAATAGAAATCAGCGGAGAGGTGAGCAGAACCTTCCCTTCATGTTCCCAGGCTGTGAACTGATGAGTTACTGTCATCACAGATCACACCTTGTTCAGGCCAGTGCCATCTCCAGGCACAAAACCCAAGAGATCCAGGGTCTCCAGCCTCTGTGGGAGAGGCAATGCAGGTGTGACAGTTCATGCTTTTGTGGTTTTTAAGACGGTTTTTGTATGGTTTTTGTGTCTAAAGGCACAAAATATGTGGTTGTAGATAATAGTGGACTCTACTACACAGCTTGAAGGACTAATTGGAAATAAGTGAGTTTGGAGGCAGACCAATTCCTATCAGTGGCTGGCTGCAGACCCCTTTCTAAATGCAATTTCTTGGACAGGTAGGCCATAGAGGGGTCTCACTGGGACTTCTCACTGTTGTGTATCTAGCTTTCCTTTATATGGGGGCAAGAAATCTGGCAAGCAAATGATAGCTGGAGACATAAACTTCCAGAAATAGCAACTTTTATCCATTTCACACTCAAATCACTTTAGATCCAGATGGTGGCTAAATGACCTTCCTCTAGAAATTTGTCATCAGCAAATAGAAAGGAGACAGAATCCACAAGCCCATCAAGATTTATCATTGCTGAAGGGTGAAGAATTTGCAGAGTCTGTAAGAAGGTTGATGCTTAGGTCCCTTCCATTGGCCAAAGAGAGCTCACCTAGCGAGGATATATATTACTTATTATCTTTAAAATATTTTAGATACAGTCTGATTGGTGGGATAAAGTGCTTTTGCCCTCGTTAGTTTTACTGTCCTCGGTCCTCATGATGGGATTTTTATTCTGGGAACTTGTAATACTACTTAAATACAAGCAAAACCAATGGAAATTACCTCCTTTGAGTATATGAGTGCCACAATCTGATGTGTACTGAGTGCATGTGGAAGTCATGGAAAGTTTTGGGCACCAAGCTAGTGCTTTGCAGTTCCCAGGCCTTGGCTCCATGGAAATGAATATGGTAGCCCCCAAATAAGATACCCAGACCAACCTCTGGCTGCCCTGTGGAGAGGGATGATCTGCTGGCAGAGTTATATTGTGCCCTCCCATCACGACAGCATGGGGATTGGTGGAAATGTTAGCTATAGACTGTGGGAACATGGATTTGGGGACTTGGATTAGACTCTGGGGCAAAACACAGAGAATTCAGAAATGAGAAATATTTGCAGAAAATCTGAGCCATGAAATCTCTAGCTCTAGCTGTGGTTCTTGCTCCCAGGTGCGAGGCACACAGAGGCCAGTTCCAGCTCTCCTTTCAAGTCTTAGAAACAGTGATGAAGGTCAAAAACTTTAAAAGTATGTTTTTAATGTGGTTTCCTCTCTTGCTTTATGAAAGGCTGTTGCTGGACACCCAGAGGCCACACCTTGGGATGGGTCTGTCCCTCTGAAGCCAAACACCTGAGATCCTGACAAAGTAACGTGGATCTGGAGAGATACAAGGAAAAAGAATTTCACCCTTTGGTCTTGGGGCAGCATAAAAGAGTATCTGGGCTGATGGTGATTGCTGCAAACCTTGCAGCAGCAAGCAGATGATGATGATGAAGGTCTCGGAGGACCCATCTACTTTTGGAGAGAAGATTATTTTTCGATCACACCTGAGGCTGCAAGACCCTTCCCCCAGTATCTGTGTGCCCATAGAAAATTTTTGGCCCCAGGTGAAAAGAAGCACAGCTCACACTGAAATATAAATGCACCCACAAAGGGAAACCTGCTGATCTGTTGGTGTCAGCGACCACTTCAGTGTCTGAACTACCATCAGCAATCTCAGAGGCTTGAAAAGGAGCCAGGAGCCTTCCTCTGAAAGAGGTGACATGCCTTGCTGGCCATGCTGTGGCCGTGGCAGAGGTCCTGGCCAGCACCAGCAGCTGCCACTAGCCCCTGCCCGTCGTGCCCCTGCTCTTTCCACTGTGGACAGGGAAACACCCCAGCAGAGTTAATGCCAAACCACTCTTTTTCCTGGTCCAGGAGCTGCCAGAAGGGGCTTGGGGGCTGATGGGCTGTGTGAAAAGTGCTCCTGTCCTCTCCACACAAAGCCACTTACCAGAGCCAGGAGGTGGGAAGGGGAGAGTTACTGTACAGACAGGCATTCAAGATTAATTGCTTTTTGTCTCTAGAGCAGGAGCTGGCCTTTCAGCCCCAGGGTACAATAAGGGCCTGTTCTGATTGTATCTGTTCAGGAGGCCGTGTACAGCCAAGGTTGTTTGGCAGGGGCAGGCTGAAGTTTTTTTGGGAGAAAGGAATGGAGCTACCAAGTGCTTTGTCCTCCTGGGGCTGGAAACAGTTACAGTGCTAATGGAAGTGATTACCACGTGTTTACAACCACAAATGGGGTGTTTGCATCATATAATTTCTCTTCTCCTTGGAATTTGTGTTGTGAGCCCGTTTTCACACCAAAATCCTGCTTGTCATGGTTTGTCACTGCTTGTTGTGCCCTGATCTTGCTGATAAATCCCATAAATTTGATAGGGCAATTCATGTGTCTGAAATCAGTTTGCCAGCTCTCGTGCCATTCTTATGAATCATGATACATTCATTCTTTCCTTTAAAACTTGAGCAATGGTAGGTAAACAATTGCATGAAAATCTCAACCTTCATTGAAAAAAATCTTGAAAAAAATAACGGAAAATTGCCCAAAGGCATAAGCCAAAAAAGCTGATATTAAAAAAATAAATTACAGAATCCTAGAATGGCTTGGGTTGGAAGAGAGCTTAAATGTCATCTAGTTCCAGCTCCCCTGCCATGGGCAGGGACATCTTTCATTACAGCAGGTTGTTCAGAGCCCCATCCAGCCTGGCCTTGGACACTTCCAAGGATGGGACAGGTTCTCTGGGCAACCTCTTCCTGTGCCTCACCATTATCACAGTAAAGAATTTATTCCAAATGGCCAATCCACATCTGCTCTTACTTGATTCACTACTACGGAACACCTGAAGGTAAACACCCTGAGAGCTCCTTGTGATCCAGATTGTGCCATAAGATGTGTGGAACACAAATCATGGATGATGACTCTGGACCACAGGAGGGCTTAGAGGTCTCCGTGGGCCTGTGCAGGCAGCTGTGCCACAGCCTTTGGAGTCACCACTTCACACCAATGCTCTTCCCACCAGCCACAAAGTGTAAGGTCTTTTGTTCAAATCCCAGCTGCCCTATTCGGTGTAAACTGCTCTCCTCCTCCTGTGATGGGGGCTGTCTTCTCTCAGTGTTGATTCCAAAATGCAAATGCAGTCAGGTCCCTACCTGCTCCTCTGCCCCACCTCTCTGCAGAGGAAAGGACCTGACAACATCCTTACCCTGCCATTATGTGCCCTGTTAGTAACTTATGCCAAGAAATGGGAAATATCTTCCTTTACTGGTCTGAATTATGATTACACCCTCCTAAAATAGTATCTCTGTTTGCAAAAATCTCAGCAGGTAGTGAAGGAATTTGAGGTTATTCTTGACATGAAGTATTTTAATTTTGTTTTGAAGTGGTTCCAGACTCTAACTCCATTGTTCTGGTTTAACCATACCTTCCCCTGAATTTACATTGCAGGAAATAAAAAAAAACCCCTTCAGTTATTTAATTCAAAGCATGTTAACAGTGAGTTGCCAGCATAAACCTGTACTGACTTGTGGTTGAGTTCAGTGCTCACCCATATTGACCAAGGAGGTAAATATAGGCCAAGCTAAAAAGCAAGGAAAATAGTGTCCTTATGGGACAATATATCTTTACATTGGCTCGAAATCTCAAGTCAATTTTTCTTATACCCTCAGAAGAGAAAAACTGGAAAACAATGAAGAGAAACAAACGCATTTTTAAAAATGGGAAAGATATAATTTTTAAGGCAACATAGTAATTTTTCTGATTTCAAAACCACTTACCTCATTGATTTTTGATCCAAACCACATAAACTCCACATAAAAAATACAGTCTGTCCCTATAGGGCATTTAAAAATATACACTCTTTAGCTCTTTTCCTTTGTCAATATAGCATGTGTCAGAAGACAAACATCAGGAGAAAACCATCAGAAATAATAAAAATTATAAGAGGGGATTATCTGCGTTAGTCCAGGAGGTGCTGTGGAATCCCACAGCTGGGGATGAATTGTGGTCTCAGGAAGATGATGGGGAAGTCAATAGGGTCTTTGTCCCTGGTTTCAGAGAGGCTTTCATTTGCTCTGCCTCTGCCAAGGATCATCACATGAAGTGTGTTGCTAAAATTATGCTAATACACAAAAGTTTTTTAGCTTGTAGTCCGCAGAGTGTTAGTGAGACCAGAACGACTGAAGTTCAGGATGGGAAAGATGTGACATACTGTGACCAACAATTTTTTGCCGTATTGATCTCAGCCTTGTGCAGCTGAACTTCCCCGTGTTAATCTAATCACAGAATAAGATTGGGACACTTAATCCAAACCCAGCTGAGAGTAGCAGCAGAATTCCTCATTGGAATGAGCAGTGGGCTTTAGTTTGGGCCCATCGAAAATTTAGTGTTTCTTTGTTTCAATTGCTTTCCCTGTGTTACTGTGTATTCCTAAGTTATTCTATCATTACAATGACATCTCAGTGTCTTTTAATATTGGTCATCTCATCTGCTTACCTCATTGGATCCTTCCCCCCTGCCCCGGGGTCATTGCTGGGGTTCCCTTCTGTGTCCTGTGCTGCTGGAGGCAGAACCATTTAATAGCTCCTGGCGCAGATGGGCTGGATGAGCAATGGGCGTGTGGCAGCTTCCTCCCCTCACAAAGATTCATCTTTGCACGTGCAGCCAGGAATCCTTTTGGGTACAGAGCATTGCATTCCCTTGAAACAAACTTACTGATGAAAAGAGAGCTCTTTGTGACTGAACGCTTACAGAGTGTTTCAAGGGGTTTCCTCTCTGCAGCCCTTGTGGGACAGTGCAGGGGTGTCAGGCCTGGTCCTGGAGAAGGCAGATGGACCAGATGACCCCTCTGGGTCCTTTGGAGTCCTGTTTCATATGGGTGCTAGAGTCCATCAGCCTCGGGGGCGTCTTTGATCTCCAGTGTGCTTTTGTTTTCAATTTTCTTTACATCATAAAACTTTGCATGGCCCAACAGGCTGCTGACCTTGATGCTTTGGGAGCACACCGAGTCATTCGTTTAGGCTGTACAGTTGTACCAGATGGCTGTATTTGAAATTTGTTTGTTTCAATCTGTTTGGGTGGACTGAAATTGCAATTATGTGACAGCTTCTTGGGAATCATGAGGATTTTCAACATCCCCATCCTTGATTCTCCTGTGTTGAAGTTCCTCTGTGTTAACTTCCAGAGAGTTAAGTAATTGCCGTTGATAAATCTGTGCTGTGTGTTCTCATGCAAATTATGGAAAAAAGGCTTTACATTCTCTTACATCCTGTTGACTCCATGTGGAGGTGCACAGGATATGCAGGTATTTCTTCTGCTCTGGCTAAAGGAATTCATGTGCCCTGTTTCACACCACCTTTGACAGTTTGCCTTTGAATTTCTAGGAGCTCAATACACGCTGCATCACATAACTTTCCTGCATGTTCCTAAAGTACAAATGCAAAATGGGTTTGAGATTTTTTTTCTTTTCCCCTTGGGTGCTCTTAAATCACGTTGAAAAATGAAGCTAGGGGAGGAGAGCGTTTTATAATCGACATTATTTATTTTCTTTTCCTTGCGATAAAACCTTGATCCAAAACTCACTAGAAACAATAAGAAAACACTCCTACTTGGTGGGTGAGAGTCCAACGAATCGTGTCCAGAGGCCCTGTGTGGAATCGTACCTTTCTGCTGACTCACTTGGGCTTTTTCCTGACACTTTGGTGGAATGCCTGGGGATCCTTATCAGCTCCATCAATCGGGGGCTGTGGCAGGGCTGTCAATCCAGCCGGCGCTGCCGGGAGCATCCAGCGGAAGCGTTTAGCAGGGAGCACACCTGGCGCTGAGTAGGTGTGTTTGCTCCGGCACTGCTGGGAAGCCTGGACTCCTGACTGGAAGCCAAACACCTCCCAGCCCAACGTGCTGCAGCGCTGAGATGTTTGCCCTGGGCTCGCCGTGGGCCAGCCCTGCCCTGCCCTGCCCTGCCAAGGGATGCAGGTTGCCTCCAGAGGCTGCCGGCACAAAGGGATGTCATTGCTCCTTCCTTTGAGGCTCCTTGGCATCTGCAAACAAAAGGTTGCCTCCTCAAGAACAGAGAGGAGGAGAAATGTGGGGATTAGGGAGGAAATGGTGACAAAAAGGCGCTGGCTGGAATTTTCATGCTGGAAACAACAGGTTTACCCCTTTTTCTCTGCCCTGGCCTCGATGCAGTGGGGCAATATCCCTGGATGAAAATGAGACATGAAAGCAGTGGAAAGGCCACTGCCCTCCTGATGATCTTTTCAGAAAATAGTTTCGCCCTTGAGAAAAATGTTTTTTAGTGACTGACTCAACATAATGACCTGATTCAGGACACTGTGCCTTCAGGGGTTTGGTCCTACCCGTCTCCACCCAAAAGTTTCCCCTGCAAACGGCGGAGTAAAGAAGTAGTTCTTCCATGGGGTACAGCCCTACAGAGTCATCAGTGGGGCAGTAGTGATACAAGTACTTATCTGAGCACCTTATCTGTTGTTTAAAGGGCTTTTATCTGGAATTTGAGAGGCCTCAACTGGGGTGCAATATAACCAGGGATATGGAAATGCAAACTTCCATGGAGAGCAAGGATGGATCAACAGCCCTCCAGTTGGGGCAAGACTTCAAAACCTCTCTAGACTCTCTTTCAGACCTTTTTGTGGTGCCTTATTTAGGCTGTGGGACTCCTTCCAGTAACCCAGAAGAGCTGAGCTGCTCAGATCATCTCAGTTTATGTTTGAGCTTACAGATGACAGCTGCTTAAAGAAGGGGCCTGACAACACATTGCTCAACTACAGTAGAAGCTGGCTTTAGGGACACACATCCCATTTTAAGGATGAGATTGTATATGAACAATAGGAAATTATTGCCCAATGAGCTCTGGGTTCATCTGTTCCTAAGCCATAAGGTCACTGCAAAGACCTCATTCAAGATTGCTCAAATTTTCATGGAATTGTTTACTTTGAGAGGGGAACCAACAAGGAAATGATGAGCTGAATTCAAAGGAAATATTTGGAGTTGTAAGCTGTTCTCAGTCTATCTCTGCAGGTTATAGGCACAGATGGGAGCAGAGTGTGTTAAAGCTTCCTTAGGTATGGGTGAAAAACCAAACCTACAAGTAGTCATTGTTGTTAAACACCCTGTTCAGATTTAGGGTTGGTGGTCCAGGGAAAAGTTTTTTATTTCGTGTAAACTGACTTCTCAAGTTATGTGAAATGGGTGAAATTGGCCTGATTTGTAGAATTAAGTGTTGGTAAGGAAAAAATTTTTGGAACAGCTCCATTGTAACTCTCTCCAGTTAATTAATATGGAGCCTGAATGAAAGGTCCAGCATTATAATCCCCAACTGGAGAAGTCCAAGTGTCAAATCCAAGGACTGACATTGCAAGTGGCTTAGAAAACAGCCGTCACTCAGGTCAAGGAGAACAAATAACCACGTCTGGAAATTGTCTCGGTGCCACTCATCTCGGTAGGAAATGACACAAAAGTGATGATGAAACAGAGCAGATTGCAAGTTCTCCCTGGGAGGTGGGAAGCCCATGGGAACAGGCTTAGACAACTTCACTAAAAACAACCAGACACTTGTTTTTATTATAGAGAATAATATATTACCTTGAAATTAACGTGTGTATTCACACTGGCCAGGTGGCTTACTGTAAGACTGAGAAGGCATGGAATTACAACAGCAGAAGAAATCCACCTATAAATAAAGGCATTCATCTTGGATAATTGATATATTGTGTCGCAAAACATCCCGCAGCTTTCTTGACAGCTTGTGGGTTTTCCTCAGCAGACACCGTCGTGGTTTCATAGTTGACTCTCTGATCACTCTTCAGTGTTATCACACGGAGTCCTCGCCAAGTTGTGCAGTGTTTCCTGTTTACAAAAACAGGAAATCGCTGGAGCAGAAAGGGCAGGTTGCAACAACTCATTTATTGCTGTTGATTTTTTCCCCTACACTTCACTAACTACTTTGAAACAAAAATAAATGTTGGGGAGAGTGCCCTTCATGTGCATGCAGCACAGAAAGGGATGTGCTTCACTGCCTTTTGGGCAGGCATTAGGCTGTGCTGTCATTTATCCATGTGGAGCCATGTGTTGCTTTCCTCACTGCCTTTACTTCTTGCAAAGGCGAATCTATCTCCTGTATTATTTCTAATCAATGTGGAACTTAATGCAACCCATGTATTGCTTACTTCTCCATCTGAAAGGTGTCTGCAGCTTCCCAATGTTATAACACATACGTTAATTTGACTATAAGCCATTTTATGGTTCTATGCCAAGTGTACACCCTTCATAAAGCGACTCAGAGGCCTGAATGCATTTTCTTGCCACCTGAGCCTTTTGAAGTGCTATCCTGGTTGGGAAGATGGGGGCTGTTTGATCTCTAATGTGCAAGGCCATGGATGGTTTAAATTCAAGCTCAGAGGCTATAGATAGAACTGGGATGGTTTAAGGAACTCAGCCTGAACATCCTGCAGCATTTGGTCTCACAGGTTTGGGAGAGTCTTGTCCCAGCAGGTGTTGCAATCTGGGACTTGAAGCAGGGAGACATCACAGCACTTTCAGTTACTGTTACTAAACTTGTCATTTAAGTGTTGGTTGGGCATAAGAAATAAAAAGTTAGGTTTTAACATTAAAAAGGCAGCAGAAGACACAAACTCTGAACACCAGATCATTTTGCAGGTGGGGAGAGTTGTCCTTCTCCTCATTCAAATACTCTATTAACCAGGGTGGGAAGCATTGAGCTTCCATGGATATCAATATAAACCACCTATTGTAATGAGGCTGGGAAGGTGTTAAATACAGGGTACATTTTCTGGGGGTCCTATCTGAGCAAGTCCTGCTGTTAATTTTGAGGGTGACAAGAGAACACTCTCTCAGCCTGGGGCAGGAGGAAGACTGAATCCTTTATGTAGGTGCTGAGACATCACCCACACCTGCCCAGGGCTGGTCCTTGGCCCTGGACCTTCCATGGGCAGTGGTGGCCCCCTCCAGCAGGCTGCTGGCACCCATGGGCTGAGCTCCCAGCTCTCCCAGGCTGTCTGGAGAAACTGCTTTGAGAAAGTGCCTTTTTCTTGGAGCCTTAAGGATTTTCAACAAAAGGGCTTGAAAGGGAAAGCCGACAAGGACTGCTTCCAAAAGAGGCTTGGCAGCACCATCTTCCCAGCCTTGCAGCCCATGCCACCCCACTGGCCTGAGAGGTGGCCTCAGGCAAGGCTGACACAGCTCTGAGGTGGTGGTGAGCTAGGAATATTTTCCATGAGATTAAAAAAGAAAAGAACAGAAAAAGGCTCTAATTCCAGAGGGAGTTATCTTTTCTGGGAGGATTTCATGCAGTCCCTGAGCCTCGGAGCAGCTGGGCTGCAGCACTGGGGTGTGCAGGGCTGGGAAGCCAGTGTGCTGCAAACACTGATGGTTTGTCACCTGGGATTTCCTCTGAGGGGTTTTGGATCATGTGGACCTGGAACTGCTTGGTCGTGGGTCCTTTGTTCATAATCAAAAAGCCCTTTGTGACTGAGTCATCTCCATCCCAGGGTGGCCCAGCCTCTGTCCACATGCTGAGGCTCCCATTATTTCAAGGACTTTTTGTCCACAGTCCAGAACTCCCATTATTTCCACAACTTCCTGGTGAATGCAATGGAGGTTAAACTGGTACTTGAAGAACACAAGGAGAGAAGAGACTCCTCTCACCCTTTCCTTCCTCAAACACTCTGGGACATTGCAATGCCTGTTTTTTTTGGGAAGAGCTGTTTTCCTTGAGCATCAGCCTTTGGCAGAAGCATCTCTGTGTAGCTGTGCTGACACACCAAATCCAGCCTGCTCTGCTGTGCCTTCCCTGGGGCAGTGCTGGCTGTCCTCCCCTGGCTGGCACAGCCCCCTTCTCTCCCTGCCAGCCCGTTAGCATTACAATGGGGGAAAACAGGGAAATACAGCTCTTCTGGTGTGAAACTGGAAGGAAAACCCCGGCAGAGAGCTGGAGGAAATGAGGCCATAATACACAAAGGCAAAGGGACCTGGGGCATTTCTGAGGATTTGGCCTTAAAACAGTGCACAAGGTCACGGTGGTGAAGCAGGGCTTGGACCTCCAGACCTTACAGAGAACTGGGCTCACTTGCTCCCAAGGACTGTGAGAGGATGTGGACAGCAAAGGTTGTCACTAGCTCTTCCTTGGCTTTAGGTGCTCTCCCATGTGGATCCTACCCCACATCCCTCAGCTGGGGCTTTTCTTGACTGGAGACAGCAAGGCTGAGCAAACAGAGGCAGCTCTGCCTGTGAGCCTACGGCAACTACAAAACACCTGACAAGAAAATTGCATGCTTTAACACGAGCAGAAGAGCCTGGTTTGTGCTGCTGAAGCAACCTCTCCTGGCAGAGCCCACCAGCTATCTGCAGCTGATCGATACTGGCAGTCAGCAGTGTTTGGGGAAGGGCAGCACACCCCAGCTCTCTGGGTAACCTTCATACAGGGAGAGCCAAGATTGCCCTTTATCGAGCCAGCCCTTCCTCTCACATACCATGCCAGAGAAGCCCAAGAAGAAGATCTATACATCATCCAAGAGACCCCATGGGAGCAGATATCTCCTGTCTTTTGGAAGTGTTGCCTTTCTCTGGTCTTAAAATGAAAACCAAATCACGGTTTATGGGAAAAAGGGGTTTTTACTTCGATATTTATTTTAGGATCTATGGGTACAGCACTTCGTCCGGGTGGAATGCCCCAAAATGCATGCGCTGTGTTTCTCACTACACACCAAAATATACACAATTATAGGCCTTGCAGATTAACATATCTATCAAAGATTCTTTAATGAGAGGCTGGAGAGAACCTTCCGTTCTGAGGAACTTTCTTTCTGGATGGGCTTATTTTAGTTTACAAAAATATGTTTTGGAGAGGACTTTGGTTTCTGGGGCTTCCAGGATATCCTGGCCTAACAGTACTGTGAGTCTCAGCTAAGTTATTAGACTTGGAAAATTACAAGTATGTAGGCTAAAAGCACTACATACATAAGAATACATAAAATTATATTAAAGGGTAGGTAAGAGGAGTATAAAAGAAAAAGCAAAAAATCATTCTGGCATTAGAAGGACCAGCATTGCCGTGGCAGATTGCCATGAAATCCTCTCCCCTGGCTGTGGCTGCAAGTGCTACAGACCTGACAGGCCTCCCACTGTCTCAGTGCTGCTGCCCAGAATTAGATGTGTCATCTGAATTGTCCTTTCAGGATCCCTCCAAGGAGACCTGGCCTGTGAGACCCCCCTGTCCAGGAAGGATGCTGAGGCTGATGGGACTGGATCCACTTTGTCAGACTGTGTTTGGAAGAGCAGCAGGTAGACAAGAGATTGACGGAGGGAAGAAACACCTAGTCACATGCCATTTCTAATTTGGGGAGAAAAAACCCCATCTTTTCAGACCTCGGTAAATTTAAAAGTCCAAATAAATGGTTTTCTGTAACTTTCAACCAGAAGTGGTATTGTCTTTTAAACAGAAGTGGCAGTTTCTAAGCTTTTTGTCTTTTTGGTCCTTGATTGAATTCCACCAACAGAATGAAGAGCAGGAGACATTTTCCCACCACCACCACCAAAATGTGAGTGAAAGACATGAAGAAGAGAATGAAATTATTTTGAAATTTCCTTGAGATCGTTCTGATTTATTTGCAAAATGTAATGACAAATGTGATTTCATATGGATTGAAAACTATATGAAATGCTTTGTTTGGAGTTTTACTGGATCTAAGATAAATGCTTTCATTTTTATGTGGTGAGGAGGAAAGTGGTAAAACACAGGGAAATAAAGAAATCAAAACCAAAATCGAAAGTTTCTGTATCAGCAGGAACTTCTTTTTTAATAAAATGAAAATGTTTCACAATTATGTTTTCTAAAAGAAGCTAAACAGAATTTGATCAAATTACAGTCAGGTTAAAATAGAACTTAAATAACAGTGTTTCAGAGATTTATTAAATGAGATCCTCAGCATCCTGCACTGATGTGTTAAGAGATGATCTATGTAGAGGAAGCTCTGAAACACCAAACCTCTTAGGAATGAACTCCTGCCCCCCCCCGGTCATCACAAGCCTTAAAGTGAAATACCTGGAGTTAAATGAGCTTAATTAAGAGATGATATATGTATCTAGAGCTTAGCTGGAACTGTTCTCAATTTATATTGTAAATTTTACAATTTATATTGTAAAATTTTGTCAGTAAATTTTCATTTTACTGACAAAATTCCAAACAGGTTTGTGGTAATTTGAAAAAACTTCTCCTTTAATTTTGGAAGGTGCCTAACAAATTGTTTTTCTCCATTCTTCTATTCCTCAGCCTTTATCTTTACTGTTTTGAAAACTTGCACTATCAGAAAACTAATGATGTATAGATTTCCCTGTTAATAGCTGTGGATCTTGAGGAGCTTTCCAACAGACTAATTTTTGTTCATGGGAAAAAAAAGATGACAGGGATGTTCCTGTAGCTGAAGAAAGTAAGGCCAGTGGATGTTGTTTGAGGGAAATGCTCTATATGCTGCATAACTTTGATTACAAATTAACAATTGTTTGTGGATTTCTGTCATGGGATATGTAGCCTCTGGTATCATAGAGCAATAATCAAAATTACATGTGCTTAGAACATCCCAAGACAATTTCTTTACTCAGCAAATCTACACAAAAGGGCCTTTTTCCAGCTGGGCACTATGTCCAGATTTCCTATGGAAAATGGTTACAAGCCTTTAGCTCCAACTTTGGCTCAGTTTGTATCCCACATAAAGCCTGGCTTTGCTTTTGGAGCCCTGGAGAGGCTGAGGGATTTCACATAAACTTGCAAGTGTGCACCTTGACTGGGTGATGGATGCTGTGCCTGCACTGCCAGCAGATCCCTGGTGTGGGAAGAAGAGCTTATTGCCAGCCAAAATACAGGTGCACAGCTCTGCTCCTGCAGCCTACGTACGACAGGCATCCAAGAAATGAAGGAAATACACCGTGGGCTGTAATTAGGCCCAGAGGGCTGATACTTCTTCCCTTTTTCTTATGTTTTATCAAGTTATACTATCTCTTTTAAGAGCAATCTTGCTCAGGGTCACTGGGTAGCAGGGCCAGGCCAAGCACAATAAAATAAGCTGGGCTGCTAATTCAAAGCAGATTGCTCCAGCTCCGTGGGTGCACATGGCAGGACATCGCACTTCCAAACCCGACACAGGCTCCCTGGCCCAGCCAGAATAAACGGGGTTGCAGTCATACCTCAGAATAAACTTCAGTAAGTTTAATAAATATTGTATTTAAATGTGTGCGGCTCTGTGTGTAAACCGCTGTGACCAAACCGAAGCAAACTGGAGCTTGTGTTACAAGCACTGTGGAAATATCAGCATTTGGCTTTTTTAACAGCCCACTGTTTGTACTACCAAGCAACAAGCGCTCCAAATAAGAAGCCATAGCAGACCTCACCTCCTCCTGACGCCTACTGTCTAATGGAGACCAGATGCAGGAGGATATCTTGCCTGCAGTGAGTCAAAATTTTGGGATGCATCCAAACGCGGTGGTACAGGGACCTGGTAATGCAAGGGACAACCACTTACCTCTATTTTCTGGGTTAATTTAGTCTGTCTGACTTCTCTGACTTGTCTGATGAGATATATTCTGGCTTGGGGTGTTTTGTTTTTGTTTTTGTTTTTTTTTTTCCCATTTCTGTCAAAATCCTTTTGACTGAAAGCTCCCCAGTAATCCCCTGTGTTATTTTCATGGTGACTTTAATGTTCATGCTCAGGTGTAGTTGTTCTATTAAAAATGAACGATAGCAGCTTCTTATGTTCAATAGCTGTTCAGGTTAAAGAAGTTATTCCCCTTGATCAGAAGAAAAGAGGGGTTTTGGGTGAGGGAGAGGAGTGATTCTGGCATATGCCAGAATACACCATTCTCACTGGGAGCCCAAAGGAGGAAAGGCTAGATGAAAATATTCATCACTGGGTAAACATGGATTGGAAGTATTTACTCAGAAAACAAACAATAAAAATGGCTTGCCCTCAAATTGGAGGATCCACTAAGTGGCCTCCTGAGGCAATAGAATAGGAAAAGCTATTTTAAATGCTGATAGAACACCAAGATTAGCTAGGCTAGGAAGAAAATTTTAATATTTTGTATGGAGGGAAGTATTGGAATTTAAAATAATTTTAAAAATTAGAGACAGAGACCCTAAAAAAGTGAGCTGAAAAAGGGAGTGAGCAAATCAGGAAGGACAAGACACCCCACTTTGGCATAGGTAATTGCTCCAACAAATACAAGAAAAATGGACAGCAAAATATCTTGGTGTTGCAGTGAGATACAATCTGATCAAAGCAGAAATGTCACACTCTGCTAAAGATATAGAGGTCATGGAGGTGTACGTGAGCATAAAACTTCCATGAAGGAATCTTTGCATCCTGCTTAACATTGGCAAAACCTCTGACTGTTCAGTCCTGAGCTGGCTTCAGTGCAGAGTGTTCCTAGAAAGGGAAAGGCTGTAGACATCTTTTTATTCCTGACATCCAACATACATTGAGCAAGAAGTTATCTGTTCATGACCATTTTTCTTTTCTGTGCTCTGTGTGAGCACTGCATTTGTTTTATGCATATTATTGTGCATGTTTGGTTAGAAACACTTCTTTTTTTGATAGGTGTGGTTACAGATGTGGGTAGGCTTTATAAAAATGATGTGCAAAGGCAGCTGTGTGAGAATGTGAATGCAAGCCCTGTAAGGGTTTGGACACATGGACAGTTAAGCACACTCATCACTGGAGTGCAGAGTAGCCAGTTGCACATTCCTAGCAACAAATGTGAAATTAAACCCAATTTGGTTGCAAATTTATGAATAAGCCAAAAGTATCGACTTTCAGCTCTGCCAGTGCACACCACCCAAAGAAACTTGGTACTCATGTGCTGCAGGCTACTGTGTTGATCCACCTCCCCTTTTATGCACACACACCCAGTGTATCCCTGGATCCTCCCCTGGCTGCTGTGAGCACCAGCAGGAGCCCCACTGGCATCAAGGTGGGAGGTGAAGGCATACGGCAGGAAAAGAAAATCAGACACATCCTGTGGGTTTTTCTAAACACTGAAATGTTGTAAGTGTGTAAATCCTATTGATTTCCATGAGATTTTAGAAAAATGCCACTTCAATCTGTGGACAGAAATGGGCTGTGCTTAGAAATCATCCACAATGGATAATTGAATGCTTTCTTGCACCTACCACAGCATTCCTCTGACCATCGACATTATCTTGCTGAGCTGAGTGGTTGGAGAAGCAAAACGCTTAGAAGGAGATAAATAGGCTATATTTGAGCACCGTAGTCCTGATAAATTAGCTGTTCATCCAGGATGTCTTTCATCTGTGTAGGAAGGAAGGGCGTTTCAGAGCGCTGTGATCTCCCAGCCGGGGAGACAGCTATCCCTGCCCTGCCTGAGGCAGCCAGTGAGTTAGCCCCTTGGGCTATCAGGGCATTTAAACAAACCCATCTCACAATTAGCAATTTGCTGTGTCGTCACCATTGCCTCTAATCTGGGGGTGTCAGAGCGTTGCTTCAATGTTGGTTCATGCCCTTTGTGTCGCTGCTCGCAATTCTCAGCTGTTGCCTCCAATAACCTGTGCTTGAGGGACCAATTTTCTAAACATTCCTTAAGCAGTGCATCCTTTTTTAACGGGAGAGACCCCTTTCAATGAAGGAAAATACAATCTACAAAACACAATCCCTCATGTTCTGTGTTAGATTTTAAGCAGTTCCCAAAATAGTCTTCATATGAATTACCATCAAGTTTTCAGAACTTGATTGTGTAGTGATTGATATAGAGAGCAATATAGTGAAAACCTCACGTGTAGGATCAAGAGGTCAGGACAGCAATGGCACAGGCTGATTTTACAAGAATACCATCATTTTGGGCATCAGGAGTCAAGTGGTTTTTTTGTGTTTTTGTGACTTTCTTTGGCCTTTAGGTCAGAACCAGAAGGCAACTTTCTGTCTAGTTTGCACAAACTCTGCATTGAGGCATTTAAAGCTGGAGTCTCTGAAAGCTAAGCAGGGATTCATCCTGGTTTAATTCCTCTACAGCCAAGCCATGTGCTCAGGCTCTCCAGTTTAGCACAGAGAGAGACACAGCACTGGAGTTTCAGAACTCAGGCTGAGGAGCTTTTACATTCAGTGGCATCAAAAAGTTCAGTTTGCTTCAAAACAGAAATCCAAATTCCAATGGCAAATTTTGCTGTCACAGGAGAAAAATGTTTCAACAGGCAAAGGAAGGCAAGGCAAGATAAGGCAAGATAAGAAAATTAAGATTTTTTTTTTTTTTTAACATGCAGAAAAATGTCTGGAAACATTTATTTGAGGACAATCAAAGAAGATTCTTCTCTAGAAGGTCAAGGTCTTGAGCTATTTTTCCTCCTAGACACCACTAAAAGTAAAGACTTTTTTTGAGTAGATGAATTAAAGTTTCTTACCTCAATTTCACTGACAGACAATAGAATTTCAAATGGCATTTATAAATTTCTCCTTGGAAAATGTTGGATTTTTTTCTTTAAGGTATATTTCTGTTGGAAAATCAGTTGTGATCCAACTTCAGGGTAATCTAATCCTAATTGTTTCTTGTTTAAAGGTGTAATGATAACCAGGTTATAGGAGAAGGGAACCACACCCCTATGAAATCTCTGTAATTTCATGCAAAATATTAAATGTACATTATTATTGTTATTTTTCAAAAAGCAACTAAGCCTCACAAATAAGAAGAGAAACATACCTTTTCCATTAACCTGTGGGATACCCTTCACTGATTTTTTGCTCTGCTTTTTTTATTCTAGCTAACAACATCTCAAAGAATGGAAGCACAGTCTTGATTCATGGCATGTACTTCCCCAGCTCTCCTTTGAGTGCCTTGGCACCATCTCGCAATTAGTGCTGCTTGGTTAATTGGCGTATCACCACTTTAAACTCTGGAGAACTTGAATTAAGCTTCATGAATTTGACTTTCGAGGACAAGGGCTCTTAAAGGAGCAAGAGCAGCAGAGGGACAGCACTGATCAACAGCTCAGACAATTGAGATTCCCAAAATGCTGTGCATGGGAATGTCTCAGTGTTTCGTAACATCAGGGAAAACAAGAGTTTTCAAGCTTCATGAGAGAGTGGTCTTTGCTTGAGACAAGGACTAAAGGGATGAAAAATTACAGGTTAAAACTGTCAAAATATTTACTTCTTGTTTTTGACCCCTGTAAGCCTATAATTAGGAAATACATTTTTTCTTGTGATCACCCATTTGATGTGCTATGTACTGCTAGGAGGTGGCCAGAAGAGGACTTTTTTCTGCTGCCTGTTTCTGGCTGACCCTAATAACCAGAGATGCAAAAAAACCAGCCCTACACTGGGTACTACTTCAGGGAATACTCAGGCAAACAGAATTTGCTTTTCCTAAAGAAGAAAAACCTAATTAAAAGGGGGTTTATTTCAAGCATCATGTCTGAAAAATTAGGACCAAATATCCAGGATGTTTGTCAGCTCTTCTGCATCCATTACTAATGATGGGCAAATTTGCTTAGGACAAAACAGAAGTGTCCCTCTACTCCTCCCATCAGTGTCCACAATCCAAGGCTACAGGATCACCATTTCAGCAAAGAATTGATGTTATTGTTAATATTAAGCACTTCTCCCATTTTTATCTATTCATGAGAAAAAAATAGACAGGTTTTCCTGTTGGAAAATTCCCTATTGGCCCAATGACCAAGCTGAAGGGCTTTGAATCTTTGGTTTTTTCATTGTTACCACATTCTTTCTCTGCTGCTGTGCTCTGTGCTGGTCCTATGCTCCTCCTTTCTCTGCTGCTGTGCTCTGTGCTGGTCTGACCCAAGCCCCTGAATCAACCCTGGGAAATGGCTGTTCTGAGCAGTCCAGAAAGAAGTGTGAAGCTCTTTGGTGATTGCTGTGGTTTCTTCTCTCTGTTTTTCAGGACTCAGCTCTTTCCTGGTGTTCAGTAAATGACAAATATGTCCATTTAGTGTGGCTTTGTAGGGGAGTGTGAATTGCGTCTGCTGGTACCTGCTTGTTGGTTTAGCCTTTTCAGTAACTCTTAAACTTATTTCCACCAAATCTGATGGAGGGATGGGAGTTTCAAAGATAATTATGCTTCTACAAACTTAATGAAAGTCAACATGTGGAAAGGAAAGAGAAACCATAATTTGTCTCCCAGGGACGCGGTTTAGTGATGTTCATGGCTGTGCTGGCTGAGCAGTTGGACTTCGTGATCTTAGAGGTCTTTTCCAACCTAAACAATTCTATAAGATCCAGTCTTTGTGGTTTCTGTGACAGCATTCAGCTAAGGAAGTGCCTGATGTCCACCTCTGGCCAAGCTGCACGTGGGCAGTTCCAGTGCTGCCATAGCATGGCCTGCCTTGTCTTTGGGCATATCTCAGGGAATGTGGGGCAGAGCTGGGGTCAGGGAGTGTGATCCAAGGTGACACAGAACAAACAATTCTTTTTAAATGTATTTTTGCCAGAAATCAGATCGGGGTGCAGCTCAGTGTGAAAAGAAAAAGGAAATTAAATATTGGTTCTGTTGAAGCCAACAGAAAGATTACTAATCTCGAATTTTGGCCCCTTTCTGTAATAATGTGGCCAAAGAAGAAGTTTTTAAGAATAAAAAATTGTGGACACAACCCTTGCCATAGATAACACCCCAATAATGTGGTAGGTGATCCAATCCAGTCTCTCTTTGGGAACTACAGCTCGTAAATGCAAAGTCTGGATGTTTGTCTGCCTTCCTTGAGACTCCATTGCCAACACCAACCTAAGTATTTGTCCTTCTAAACTCCTTGTTTTGCCTCAGAGGAGTTAAGCTAATTCTTAGTTTGGATGAGAAAATGGGATGAGTGTTGGATGGGACCCAGGGCCCTGTGCTGCCAAAGGACTCCAACAGGGGAACACACACCTTCCTTTGAGATTCATCTTGAGGTTCCTGAATCTCCCTCTGGAGCTACTCATCCCTCCCTGGGACTAGGAGGGAAGCCCTGATGCTGGCTGGGTCCTGCACTTTGAGACAGCTGGGAGGGAGTTACCCACTGACCCTGGAGAATGCTGGAGAGATTCACTCTTGCATAAAAAAGCTTGAGAAATCTCCACAGGCAGCATTTTGTGGTGGAAATAAGAGAGTAGCAATCTTCACCTGACTTTTTCTGAGGTTCACCATCAGTATTTACAAAGCAGTAAAGGTCGGCAGCGTTCTGTCTTATGCACAGGCAAGAGAGCAAACTCACTTGGTTTTGGAAATGTGAGACCTACTGAGATGTTTATAAAGAAGTTTTCAAATGAGCTTACCCTTTTCTAGCATTGAGGAACAACCATCAGCTATTAGCTGTCCCTCCAACTTTTAATGCATATGATCAAATGCTTGAAGGCATTTCTGGAGTGCTCAGAACTATTTCAGTGAAAGTGGTAATTACAGAAACGATGCTGCTTCCAGCCAGCAGCTCCCCACAAGATGAGAGCACCAGACAGCCCCTGGCCACAAGTACCAGAAATCTGAAAGAAAATAAAGGGTTCATTTAAAAAAGAGAAAGATCATAACTTTATAATAACACTATTATTCAAAGAAAAATACTTCCTTATGAATTTGCAAAACCACTTTAGGCTTCAGCATTTTTTTTCCATCCCCCAATTGCAATTAATTCTAAACCATGAAATAGAGCATACAGTAATATCAACTGGTTGTGAGTGTTGTTGGTTCCCCAAATGCTGTCATTTCACCCTGGTCTACCAATTGGTTTTCAAGATTACACACTACAGACTTGGAAGGTGCCTGAGAGAAAACAGGTTAAATGCTGCCTCCTGGCTTTTCTTTCTGCTGAAAAAGAAACTATTGACACATCGCTACTTGTTCATTATTTCAAGAGAGAAGAACTTTTAGTCCATTTCTTTTCTTTTCCTTCCTCTCAAATAAAGCAAACATTTGTTCTAAGTTTAAAAATTGCCAAAGAGTTGACTGGTTTTGTGAGTACTATTTATGACTATTCTGCTCGTTATATCTGTGCAAAATGCTCTTGGTTTTGTGTGTGCAGTGAAAAGCCACCCTCATGCTTAATGCTGTCCTAGACTCTTTGCAGCAGCTTGTCCTTTTTGTACGGAAAAGTGAAACAACTTTGTTCCAAACAGAGTTTAAAGGTGGGAAAACTATCTCATGACCAGTATTTTAGGTTCCTACTGAAGAGAAGTTAGAAGAATGGCAGATCAGCCAATCTTAAGGACAGTCTTGATTTTTCAAGAATTTCAGATATGTTCAGAGTTGCACGTTCTCTACATCTGGACCAAGACTTCAGCTTCTAATTCTACAGGATTTTGTCAGTAAAGCATCAGAGCTGATACAGCCCTTTTTAGGCTGATTTGGTTTGAAAAATCTCATGCATCTCAAAGTTTATGGCTGTGAAAAATAGATTGGCATGAGGCTGAGAACTGTCTCAAAGCTGTAAAGTATTTTTTTCTACATGTGGCACACAGGGAAGCTTCTTCATGTCTAGCATTGAGACTGGGAAGATGCCACAATCAACCCCTTCCTGAGGAAAAAAAATGTTAAGAGTACCTCTCAAACAGCTCTGGAGTGTAGTTTGCTACATTTACCCTAATATAAGGCAATCTCTTTAAAAGAGATTTAATAGAACTCTCATTATTATTACTTATTATTATTTGCAAATTTTTGACTAGAACAGGTTTTTCCATTGGCTTGCCCGGAAAATTTGCCATATTATCTGGTATATTTGCCATTTTCTCCATGCAAGATAAAAGAAGAAATAACCCTCTACCTTGAATTTGCACTTCTTTATTACTAGTAAGACACTTATTTTCAGGGATGGGTTAGAGGGAGGAATGAGTTTACAACGGAAAGTAGGACACATGGGTTCTTTTCTGATAAAAGTATGTTTGTACAGCATGACAGAACTGTCTGTACCAAAAGGCTCCTTGAGCTTGGCAAGGATGAAAGACGAAGTTAATTTGTGATATTCCAGTGGCCTGTATTACCAGCCTGTTCAGAATGCAGACCAATGGGCTGGGAATTGCTTTTGCCCCTAAAGTCCAAATCTGGGTGCAGAGGGACACTGGCATGATTCTAAGCTCCAGAGTGATGGAATCTTGGCCCTTGCCTGTAACCCATGCTCTCCAGACAGACATCCTCAATTACCCCCAGGAAATAATACTGCCAGGAATGTACCTTAAACATCAGTGTTTTATAGGGTTTATGCCCGAGTCCAGGATCCCAGGAAGATTCTATCTGTCCTGTGGGAGACATAGCTTTGAATCTTCCACCAAAGTGTCTTCTGTGTCCTTTCTTTCAAGAACTAAGGAGAGACTCATCTTTTCTCTCAGAACATCCCTGTGACAGGGTGACATTCACTTTAAAGTCTTCCCCATGGTGTTCAAGCCCTCTCCATAGCACCGAGGTTGTAACTTTTTCAGGAGAGAGAAGAGCTGAATGTTTAACACTTAGTGAATTATTGGAAGAAGCAAAACATTTATGAGACCAGAGAGAACACGGATGAGTCTGACTCTGACCAGAGGGGTGAGTGTTCCAAGACTTGCTTGATGTTGTGTTCAAGTATTTCACATTACATTCCACAAAACACAGAAACAATCTTTTGAGCAATGTCGACATCACAGTCTTGCTCTCCCACATAGAGCCCTTAGGTTATAATGTCATGTTTACTCATTCCCACATGTTCACAGAAATCTTTCATTTTTGTACATAATGGCAGAACCCCTACTGGATAAAAGTATGCTACTTCCATTCAAGTTAGCTTGACGCTGGCAGTTAGGGCACTGTTCAGAGCAGGAGGGAATTTGAGAGAATCTCTCTGAGGCAAGAATAAGAACAGAACCTTGGTTTCCAGACCCTGAGTGTCCTCACACCATTCAAGTGTTGGAAGGGTAAGCTGGGTTTGGTCAGGGATTTAATGGTTGCATGTATTCTCGTGTATGGGACAGAGACACAATTAATAGGACATATCTCTGTGCCATATCTGCCAGGCTTTTTCAGAGGTCTTGTATGCCCTAGGGCATCTTACACAGGTTGTTTATCAAACAGAATTTCATTCCCTGACTGGGTACAGTCTAATTTCCAGCCCACACTGTGTCAAATGCCCTTGCCAGGGAGCAGTTGGATGGAAAATCCACTTCTCTCTCCCCTGGGCCATCAACCACCCCACAATCCCAGGCTTACTGTGCCCAAGCAGGAGAAAGGACTTTGCAGTAAAACCAGACCCAGCAGATTTCACTCCAGACAACAAGAGCTGGATACAGTTCTGGTTTCTGTACTCAGCTGAGGAACATAAAAACCATGATAATAAAAGTAGGGCTTTTTTGCTCCCGATTGTGGTTTTATTAGACATAATGTCCAATTTTCCTTGAATATTGCAAATATCTGGGCACACACATTTTGCTGTAATGGTTCCCTGTAAGGCAGATGTCAGTGGCCCACAGTTTCTAGCTTAGCATCTTCATCGCTGTACAGATATATTGATTTTGTCTCTCTCCTCAATAGCTCTACATGAATGAGGCTTAACATGCCAGTGAGGCGAATGATAACACGGGGCTGACACTGTATCAAATTACTCTTTACAAAGCTATAACATATGTCCAATACCTGAGCCTATGTAAGCCCTAAAACATGATACTCTGCTAAGACATGTCCAAGATATAAAGGAGAACTCCTGTGTGTGGATACAGCACAGGTCTGGAGGATTCTTTCCCTTTTCCCCTCACTGCTGCTACCACTGACAAAGAAATAAGACTGACATCTCTCCTACTAATGTGTTTAAACAAAGTAATTTGCTTAATAAATACATTATTTCTGAGTGCAAATATAAAATTATTCCAAATTATTTGCTCATCAGGGGCTGTTGAAATTTGTGGACCTAATCTTGCCTGACTGTGGAGGGGTTTATGTCTGAGTTAATGTCCAGAAATATTCTTCATATTNATGGACCTAATCTTGCCTGACTGGGGAGGGGTTTATGTCCAGAAATATTCTTCATATTCAACAGAGATAAAGAATCTCTTAGAAAGTGTAATTCATGTTATCCTGAAATGTTCGATAGAGGTTGGATGAACTACACCCTAAAAATGCATCTCTGTCCACTGACTACACAGACAGCTTGTACAGGGTCTAGCTCAGAGTTGATATCTACCACAAAGGCACCTAAAGTTGATAAGGTGGGAGATTCATCCCACCTTGGCAGTGGTGGGATATGTGTCTGAGTGTCTGCATATGGAGTGTCTGCTGCAATGGAAATCTTTGGAAACAGGAAACCAGTATTTTTTCCAGTATTGCAGTGGAGTAGTGTTTAGTCAGGGAAGAGCTTAAACTTCAGACTCAATTTCCTCAGCCCCTACTTCCATCTCAAAATTCTGCACCAACCCAAAGAGAGAAGATGGAGCTCTGGTGCATGTCTGAGGCTCCTGAGTGCTACAGAAACAGAAAATGCTGTTTGCAGAAAACAGCACAGTAGAACAGCAGAGACTGTCCCCATCTCTAAGGTTTTCAAAGTGGTATGCCAGAGAGGCGCTTAAAAAAAGAGGGAAACAGGTTTTGTTAAAGTAATTTACTTGCTTTAACAAGTCGAGACTACTTCTTGCAAATGCCAAGGAAAGGTGGAGAGCTAGAATTATTCATGAAACAGATTAAGGAAAATTCCCACCAGTGAGAGCAGAAACCCAATATCAATATTTGTAGAGGATGGCACCCTCTGTCATACATGGCATAGGAAGTAGGAGGAGGCAGTGATGCTGGAAAATAACCCAACCTCCACATGGCACTAGGGAGTGCTATATTTCCATCCCAGCCTGGGAGAGAAATTCATCCAGCTGTGGTGTGTGTTTTTCAAAATCTTCCTGGAACACTGGAGCAGGTGCAGAGAAAAAAACCCAATACAAACCAACCAACCAACAAGCAAAAACCCGAAACCTAAATGATTTGATGATTGCAGGAAATGCTGTGCAGTGAGCCCCTCAATGAACTCACATTCCTGATTTCAATTTATCAGAAAAGTTGAAAGAGGATTTCACCGTAGTGTATAATTAATTGTTTTTCTTCGGGAAGAATGTGCTGCCTGTCCAGGGCAGGAAGCTAGAAGAAGGCAATTCCAACCTGGAAATAAGGCACATTCTAACTGCGAGGTTGATTAACCATTCCAATGAACCATGGAAAGATTGATAGATCCCTTCATTTCTCAATGTCTTCAATTAAAGCTGGATGACTTTCTGAAAGAGTTGTTTTAGCCAAACAAAACTTGTTGGAAAATTTAAAGGCTGCAGAGTACAGGAGTTTCTGAGGACTTTTCCACAGGGAGGGGAGATTTATATGCTTACTGCGTAGTTTATTATTTCTGTTTACGTTCTGTAGAAGAGCCCAAATACAAGAGAGATGCTTCAGATAAGTGGAGAAACAAACAAGCCAAGACTAGGCTATCTCCTGAAGATAAATGTAAGCTGATGTGACTAATTCAGATTTGGAGCTTATCTCAGTGAATCTATAATGTGAAACTCTTCTGGATACTTTTTTTATTTAGACACCCTTAGAGATTTTATTTGACTGCACAAAAAAAAGAAACAAAAGAAAACCTTCAAAAGTTCAGCTTTGCCATAACCAATAACTAATGAATTTGTCTCCTTTCTTTCTGATTTATAAGTTCCCTTAATCATAAACATTCCTTCAGTTTTGCTAGCTGACCCAAATCAAAAGGACAAAGTCAAAGATCATTGTTGCACATTTTAAAATGCAAGACTGTCTCCTTCTCAATAAAAGATGATGGATTCATGGTCCAGCATAGAAGTCACAACCATAAAGGCGGGTGATAGAGGTTAACCACCACATTGAGAATAGCAGGACTTTGATTCATAAATTGGAGAATAAAACGTACTTAAAGAAAAAACATTGTTTGCAATTTTGTAAACTATTGACCTCCCTCAAAGCTGGCCCTGCCTTTTTGCTGCTTGTGGAATACCTGCTTCCAAAATGAAACAAAGACTAAATAGGCTCAACTCTGTATGAGGGTGCCACAGTCAAGAAGTCAAATCCAGTTGCCTTCTATTTTTTCCTCTAGACATTGCTGTGCATGTCAAAGCAGACAAGTCTCTTGATCTGTTTAGCAACAGATTTACTTAGTGCTTCAGGGATCTTGAAGACTCATGTTTGTGGCCAAAAAATACCCCAAACAAGCAAAAAACCACTCAGGAATGCAAAAGAATTGTTTTCTGTATGCTCATTTTAAACAAAAATATTTATTTTAACTTTATAATTGTCATGATGAGGTGAAAAATTACCCCCTTCCCCTTTTTGAAAAGCTGGACAATCTAAAGCCAAATGATGTGCTGATAAGTGCAGTTGTCATCCCATTAGTATTTCTGCTGCAGGAGTTTCCTCTGGATTGCAATATTTATTTTCATTTTTGCACCTCTCTTTCTGTGGGATAATCCAGTGTGGAGACAGCCTGGAAGGAAATGGCACAAGATCCACTGGCTGCAGAAAGTAACCTGCAAGGAACGTGTAATGCAGCTATTTCTGCTTTTGTTCTCTTGCTCTCCTTCTGCAACACAGAACAACAATATTTACCCTAGTTATATTTTTATCCTTCCTCCTTTTCAAGTGGTCTGTGTGCTCCCCTAGTACTTTCTCAGAGAAACTGTTTGTGACTGGTCTCTGCTGTACTGAAGGTCCTAGACGCTAGACTGGGACCATTAACTCAATTTTGGATGTGTGTGTATACAAGGTAAACATATCTGAAAAAGCAGCGTGGATACAAGGATCATGCATATGCACACATTGCAATTTCCCGTAGCTTAAATGAGGATTCTTTTTATTAAAATAAGAAGTTAATTAATACACATGGGTATTTTAGGATCAGATTCTACATACAATTCATATGGACTTGATTTTAAATTCCTGAAATTAATTAAAAGTACTGGTAAAGAGGTCTGTTTCTGGTGGGAACAATGCACTGATAACTTTCTTAGTTAGAGTATGCAGAGAGCTATGACTGGCTTCTCATGGGTCAAAAATTAAAATATAAAGGGATGACTAATGTCTTGTGGAGAGTTTGCCTCTGTCTAACCTGACTCCCTGGTGTTGGGCTTGCAGTGCTAAACTCAAACCTGAAGGGAGGAAGGGATGCTCCAGCCCTATTTTGTGTGTAAGGAGGATGGCGAGATTTCCACTGACTGAAAACTGCTCAGTTTTGTCACTTTTCCATCCCAGGATGAACCCCTCATCTTGTTTGTGCCAAGGAGCAAAGCAGCTTTGGAGCTGTGTAAAATTTGGGTAGGTGACCACATGGAAAACTCAGCTGTTGTGGGAACAAATCAAGGACTCGAGGGCCAACCCTTGGTAAACACTGGACCACAAGCACTGTGTGTTTTTGTCTTCAGTATTGTTTGAGGGAAGCTTCCTGGTAGCTCATTTCAAGGCCAGATTTGTTGTCCTCAGGGACAGTACACCAAGGCCACAAGCCATGAAAGGAGGTGGGTGGGTGTTGGGACATTTCAGAGGAGATGCCTGAAGAAGTTTAAACCTTTGTCTGCTGTTTTCCAGCTTTGATGCCTCTGAAACCTTTCAAATGCAGAAGAGAGATGAGCCAAGAGCATTCCCTACAGGCTCTGTGGAATTGTGACTGATTTGTCCTGCTAAACTAAGGCTCAGCTGTCAGGATAAAGACAGGAGAAAGGTTTTCTATGGCCCAGCTCCTCCAACAGGCACAAGGCACTGAGGAACATCGGTGGGCACCATGGATGAGAGGACATCTCATGGTGAGAATCACTCTATGTATTCATGACTCAGATGCTTTCATTGCAACCTCATCTCAGCAGGCCAAGCCAACCCAAAGTCCCCAGAATTGACCCAGACCCAACAAAACACAGCTTTGGACCAGTATATTTAATGAAAGAGCTGAGAAGGCAGCTGGAAGTTTTGTGGGGCAGATCCCATTCAGCCCTTGCCTTCATCCTTCAGGGTTACACAGGAGGTGTGTCCATGAGCCAGCTACTGCAGCTGATGCTTGTTGGTGGCTTGGAGACAAGCGATGGAGCCAGGCACCCCACGAATTATGGTGGGACATCTGGGTTAACAAAGCAAATATCCAGTGGAAAACAAGTGAAATAGATCTCTCTTCTAAATGAGATCCCAGTCCAGCTTCCAACAATGTTCTTCATAGAGATAATTAATGAATTAAATATCATATGTGAAGCCTATACAGGCTACAAATTAATATTGCTTTGTGCAGAACTTTGGACTTGTTTAGACCTTTCCTCCACTGGATATTTTCATGTGTTTTGCCATAAGCAAAGTAAAAAGAATTACTGACTCTCCTAAAAAAATACTTCAGATGCAAATTCACTGACCTGTGTTTGTCAGATGAAAGCAAAGTAAATGTGTGTGTGTCTGTGGGGAAACTCACTGCTGTTGTGCTTGGCCTCCAACTAAAGAAAATCTTTTTTTCAAGAGCTGAATGAGTTTTGGTGCTGCCCACGAGGCTGGCACTTTACACCAGTGAGTGCAGCCCTCTCCTGTTTCAAATTCACCATAGTTTGGATATGGTAAAAAGATTTGGGTTTTTTCTCTCAAATATTTTTCTTCCTCTGGGCCTAGGAAAAATAATTAACAAAGGAATTCTCTCTGTCACTCACGCTTTGAAAAGGCATGATATGTTTTCAACTCTCTCATAGCTAAGTGTGCTAATTTTTTGGAAAGGTTTCCCTTATTCTTCTTGTAAGTAGAATGTGCTGGTAGCCAAAACAAACACAGAGAGAAGCCAAGGAAAGAATAAGATATATCTATTTGTATGAACGGTCCAACAAGGGAAATCTCCAAAAACTACTGTAAATGCTATAAGATTTCAGACGGCAAAGTCGTCCAAAATTAATGGTTAACAAAATATCCAGTTCTTAAGCACCAATAGGATAAAAAGAACAGCTTCCAATAGTAAAAAATTATCCTTGTTTTAATGTGGAAGGATTGTCTTGTAGTTAATGCACTGGCCTTGGAGGTTTAGCACTTCTCTCTCCAGAGTGGCCCTGTGTAAGCCAACTGACCCTGCTGTATCTGGTCTTTATCAGAGGATGGTTCTGGTGCTTCCTTCTTATCTATTTACTTCTCTTAGATTACCACCTTCTTTCATCACAACCTTTCTGCTATCATGTCTGTATGGTGTCTTAAACAAGAGGCCTTAATCTTGTCTTGAGCTTTCAGAGTGGGTATTTTTTTTTCAGTTGGATAAACTTGGGGTTCTTTTCAATACAAAGCAATCTTTGCTGAAAATTTTTGTGCAGGACCCCAAAATTACATATTTTGTAAAAAGTCAGAATGCTGAGAGACAGCTTCCATACTGTAAATGCCTCTCAAAATCTCAGGATGTAGTTGAACTCTTAGTTCGTCACACAGTCAGTCTTTCACAGGAAAGGAGCAGGATTGCCATAACAATCTATACCTGTTTTTCAAATTGTGACATGTTAAATGGTAGCCTTCAGAAAAATGTTTAGTGAAATATTCAGGATTGGGTACCTGTCACAGGGAATACATTCTCCCTATGCAGATGAAATCTGTAAAAATGACCATTTTACTCTTCTCAGTGTCATTGCTTTATGCAGAGAAGAAAGGAAACAGTAAAACCAGCACGACCTGTACTGCTATTTTTGCATGCAAGGGACCTAAGAATATCCTATTGCATGTGAACCATTTGGTTTGAATAAACAATTTATTGACCAATCTAGTGACCACACGCACGTGAAACGTGGACTATGCATTGTTGCATGACAGTGTTTCTGAAAGGAAGCAAAGTCTGCACAAACTCTGGCCATCCATAAAAGACTGAAAAACAGGCAGCATTTCAACAGGAAGACGTGAGCAGGGTTTTCTGAGACAGCCCAAGCTGAGCTGTGCGTTGGTGGGGCAATGGTGTGTGCTGACATTTCCCTTTAACAGTTCACCAGCTGCCTGAAACCAGACATGGAAAATGTCAAGAGAGCCACTCCAGAAGAGTTAGCTGGGATGGAGCTGCCCTTTCACAACAAGTACAGCCACCAGCCCTGCTACCCTGCCTCTATTTCCCCATAGCTGTCAGTCTGATGCTTAGGAAAACCTGCTGGGCAGTGTAGATTTAATAAACTACTTTGTAAAACAACTATAGTGCTGGTTTTCCCTTGACATCTTTCTTATTATTTAAATATATTATAACTTCCATTCACAAGCCTCGGCTGCTGTTCTTGTAGGTCCTGAACAAATGGTTGCTAAGATAAGGATATGAAATGTAAATAAGCTTTTTACAAGGACATGGGGTAATGGTTTTAAACTGAAGGCGGGTTGATCTAGATTATCTAAAAGGAATTTACCTTTTAGATAATCTAGATCTTTTTTACAACAAGGGTGGTAAAACACTGGAAAAGGTTGCCCAGAGACGCTGTGGATGCCTCATTCCTGAAAGTATTCAAGGTCAGGTTGGATGGGACTTTGAGAAAATTGGTCTAGTGAGAGGTGACCCTACCCATGTTGGGGTGATGGAGAGGTTGGACTAGACAAATTTTGAAAGATCCTTTCCAGCTCAAACTATTCTGAATTTCTGTGATTCCTAGATGGGATGGATGGGAGAGTAGAGGAGTTAGTCACCTTTCAGTCATGAGGATCCCAAAGGGTGTTTGCTGCAAGGGCAGTGGTCACCGAACCCTCCAGGTAAATCCCATCTCCAAGAGCCTTTGTTGGGGCACGATCCTGCAACTGGCCCACACCTTTTTCTTGTCTTCAGTCTCTGTTCTATTCACCTTCATGCAGACATGCAGCTGCTGGCAGAGAGTCAGGAGATGCCCTGTGTCATCTGGAGCCAGAGTAGCTCCTCCAGCCGGAGGCTGCCTCAGGTGGGGGCTCCCAGGGCTGCCAGGCCAGGCAGTGGGGGACACCAGGAAACCTGTCTGCCCTCTGCTAACCTGACCCACCTTTCTCCACCTTGGCTGACCTGCCTGACCTCCCTGCAGTTACCACAAACTTAGACTTGGCTCCATTTCTACATTTAATTTTTTTTTCTTTAAAATGCAGGATTTTTCTTTTTTTTTTTAAATGGGGACTGATGAAAGCTGTTGCTGTTCTTTTTTCTTCTTTCTCTGAACTGATGACAACAGAGTTTCTAGTAAATTATAGCATAGGCAGTCACTTTCAGATTAGTTTTTAAGTTGGACTTTTTTTTTTTTTTGAAGGGTACAAAATGCAGCCAGACAAGATTTAATTAAATACTTGTATTTCATAACTGTAATTTATCTATTGCAGTATGTCCTTTCCCATGGGTTTGTTTGGACACAGGGACCTTTTAGCTTTCAGGCTGCCAGACGTGGAGAGCTGTGTGTGTCCACAGGACAGGTAGAAAACAGGCAGTAGCAATGCTGGCCTGCCCACGCTGCCCTCCTCATGGTCTTCACCCCAAGTAGCCACCTCTGAGGATGAGAGTTTAGCTTCCAGACCGCCTAGCATCTGGTCTCTTGCTGAGCCTGCCAAGACTGTTATGTTTACCAACTAAAACCAGCCAACATATTTTCGTTATATCTCTTACTACTGTGACTCAGAAAGAATCCCATATGGCTGCAGTCTTGCTGCAGCTCTTTATGGGCCGGATCTGGAGCTTGTTGGTGTCAGTGGAGAGAGTCCCAGTGATTTCAGTGAGTTTTGGAACAGGCCTGTGTACATGTGTGAGGCCTAGAAATAGATGTATGCGATATGTTGTCTCTGACCCTGCTAGCAAAGATATCGTTGCTTACCACACTTACAGCCCAGCTCTTTGTCCCTCCCCACCTACGTCTCTGTGGTGGTGCTGACATCCCCTAAGGACACATAGCCACTGGCATGACTGGGTTCAGTTCTTGTGTGTTCCTACAGCTGTGTTTGCTGCTTCCCAAGACCTGAGCTAAGTGCTGGATGCAGCTCTTTTCATGGATAAATCACATTCATACCCAGTGCCCATACCCACCCCTTTGCTGCAGAGATATTGAAATGAGAAATTTTTCTCTTTCAAAGTACTCTTCCACATTTTCCTAATGATTTATTATTATTTTTCCTAGAAATTTCACACCAACAGATTGCTCTGAAATGCCTTCATGAGCTACTCTTACATTTCTCCAGATCAGCTGAAGAACACTGCAGTTTTTCTGCCAACCACCCCAGAAATGAATAAGAAAAGAGTTATATGTCCATATGTACTCTAATGCCTAAATACTTTGTGTATGGAATTCACCTTAAGAATACATTTCTCTGACAGCCTGGAAAATGGCAGTTGTTCTGTGCGTATTGAGGATAAAGGAAGAGTTAGTTCTTGTGATTTCTGTTGATGGGTCAGCCTGGAAGGGATTTGCTAATGGTTGTTGGGTACCTCATGGGCCAGTACATGCAATTCTTTGTTTCACAGAGGGAAGAGCTGGCAGGGCAGGGGGTCACAAAACATTTCTGTAGATGTGATTCCTCTGGGAGAAGGTTGGATCCCATGGACTAATTGTTGGGGGAAATCTTGCCTTGTTGCAAGGGATAAATAAAGGATTTTAGTATTTCATGATCTTTCATGACTTTCATTACTTTTACCTGTTTCGTTACCTTTTACCTCTTCAACTCCTGAAAAACTAATTGGCTGGAAAAGATATGAGACAGGATGGAGTTCCTCAAAGGGACTCTCCTCTCAGCCCCTGTAGGACCAGCTGCCTGAACACATTCTGTCCTCTCTCCTTCCTGGCTCCCAAATATCAGCTTGCCTCCTCAACAGATTGATTGTGTTTTTACAAACTTTCTTAGCCTCATACTTGTGACTGAAGGATGTCCCATGAATAGAAATGGAGTGAATGATGCTCCCTATAACAGCTGATAGTGAATGTCACCGGGCAAAGGGGAAAAAAAAGGCAGGAGGCTTCAGTAGACCTAATCAAAGCATGGCTGCAATTTGCCAGGGGAAAATGATAAACAGACCTTTGGCTGTGCTGAGATTTTCTCCTTTTTTTTTTTGTTCAGGAAAATTTTTAGTATCAGGAGCTGTAGATATGACACATAGCTGGGACATCTATTCCAGATGTTGGACTCTGGTCTTGTATGTTGCAGGAAAGCACCAAATTGCTTGAAATTCTGTTGATATTAGTGAAAACCAAGGGAGCTCAGCACCTTGAGGGGCTGTGAATTTAAGGACTGGTTCAGGAAAAGACACCATTGTCTCAAAGTTACACATCACTATACTTAGCCCTTACATGCTTTGCTCTGTGAATGTTTTACATGCAATAGTTCAGGACAAAAGGCTGAAGTAATTTGGGAATCATATTTAGAAGCTACATCACTTCCCAGGCTGCTGAACTTCCCAAGCTGCCTCATTGGCAGGTTTGTCTATTTATGCCTGTGTACCACATTCCTGGCCAGGTTTAAATGGAGTGCAGGATACCCCACCCATTAGCCTGCAGCACATAGAACCACTTACCAGTGAAAGATATGGTAATAAAATACTAATTTTATGATTGGAATATACTGGAAGCCAACTTTGCTGGTTAACTGCTGTGGAGGAGAAGAATCTCAGCAAGGTGGATGGAGGATGTTACACTACCTGTGGCAAACAGCCATGGAGGTCACTGGCAGAGAGAGCCTTCTAGGACAGGAAAACAGGGAAAGGCAAGGAGAGAAAAGAAAAAGAGAGGAGAGTAACTTATATCTGTATTCACTTAATTTTTAAAAAGCTTCTCTTTCCTTTCAGTCTGAGGTTGATCAAAAGATAGGAGAGCCAAGGGGCAAGGAACATCACAGCTGAATTTGTAAAATAACTGGATGTTATACAAGTGTTTTGCTTTGTTGGACTTGCTTTTCAGAGAAGCTGTGAACTCCTGGCTTCTTCTGGAAGTGAACAACCACTGTTTAAAGCCAAGGTCCTTGCATTTTGAAAAAAATCCTGCCTACTTTTTCCTCTTTCTTCAAGGAAATACCTAGACCCTGAAACAATCTAAGTTTGGTTCAATTTGTGTACAGGATTAACAAAAATTTCCTTGATCAATATCGCAAACAGTGGCTCCACTTTTTGCATTGTGTGACTGATGGTGGGCTAGAAACTGTGCAACAGAGCTACAAGTTTTGAAGGTAGATTACATCTTTTTTGGTTCTCCTTTCTAAGGATTTAGTGCAATTTTAGTGAAACGACAGCAAAAACATTGCTTGGAACCTGCCGCAGAGCAATTTATAGCAGCTTATAACAGTAATTCATGGAAGTTTATTATATGACCTGCTTTATGAAGGTTCACTATTAGTTCAGCATTTAGAGGTCACAGACTTGGCAGAGTTTCCTGCAAGCTGGATGCTGAACATCCGGTGAACTTTGTTTATGAACACAGTATATTGTGGTTAGAGGCTTTGGAGCCACAGATCACCACCTAGTTGTGTGCAAGCTTAGAGCCCACTTGCCAGGGGGAATGAAGGCACCCTGTGCAAGGATTTAGAATTAATAATAACAATAATAACCCCACCACCAATGTAATAATAATAACAACAACAATAATAATATTAATTTTTCCCCATGAAATAAATGCTGTGCTTAAAACACAGATAAAAAAGAAGAAAGGAGAAGCTTCTGAGGACAGAGGTGAGGACAATGTTCTCACACACTGGACCTGTGTTATCACACCCCTGCAGGACTTCCTCCAAGGTGCTTCTGGTGACTTGCTAGTAGAAGGGAAAATCATAGCTGGCTGATCCCAAGGCAAAGAAACTGCTAGAAAACGAAGGAGAATTTGAAAGAAAACTCTCCCTCTGTTTAGTTTTCCCTTTTTGTTTGGCTGTGGTTTATGGCATAGTGATTGACTACAGGCTCTTTTCTAAGCTGTTTATTTTGGAATGGTGCTGTCACTGTCATGTCCCAATTACTGTGTATATCTTGTTTTCATCTTAAAGAAGCCCCAAACAAACTGAAAGCTTCACAGACCTATAGTTCATATATTCAGCTGTGGATGCATGGAGAGAGCCCCAAACCACTCATTTTATGTGTAAAATGGACCATTTGCACAAATGTTCCTGCTGGGCAAATTGTAGCCCTTCTGCATAAATAAGTGGTAGGAAGTAGAGTCTGCTCTGTCCCTGCCCTGTCGTGCAAGGGTTTGGAGCCCCTGCACCAGACCTGTGTAATGTCTCAGAGACAGATTATTCATGTGGGAAGAAGTACGATGGCAGTCTGTGTGCCTGTAAGGTGTCAGCAAGCTGAACACCTTCTGCATGTGTCTTCCTACCACTGAAAAGTACTACTGAAGGTGGACAACCCAAATGAAGAGGCTTATCTATATCCTGATGGGAAGAAATCACTGCTCAGTTGAGCTTAAGAGAACTTGGCAGCTGACCCACAGGAGACGGGCACCGTGTGGAAGCCATCACAGCGAAAGAGTTTCTCTATCGAACCATCAGTTGAAACATTTATGCTATCTGTGGTGCTGCACTTCTAAACAGAAACTTTGCTCTCTACCTTTGTCTAGCTAGGCAGAGGAGCCCACAGTGTCCATCGGAAGTTTGTTTAAAATCACTAAAGAGAAGGAGGCATATTCCATTCAGCCCATTTTAGGGAGGCAGTCCATCCAGTACTGCCATCAGAGACAGTAACATCCATCTAACAAATATAGAGAGTATATACGAGAAACTGATGAAATGACATCCTGAATGCAGCTGAGGCACCCTGGGGTGACGAGAGTGAGCACTGTGTTCAAACTGTAGCAATGTGCTCAAACCCTTCTCAGCTGGAATAAATGAATGATCTCCAGCATTTGCCTTGCCTGTGCAGCCAAATCTGCATTTGCATTAACATTGAAGACCCAAACACACTTTCTGCAGAGTGCATGGTCCTCCTAAGAGAGTCAGCATTCCACTGAGCAATGCTGTTGCGAGAAGCCACCATGTGAAGGTCATTTCTCACAAGATCTCAGAGAATTAGTATTGTGCTTGAGACACTGTACCATCGAACTGTCTGGCATTTTTAAGACTTCTACTGTTACTAGGACTTCTAGAAAACTAATTTAATATACTGTTAAATCTCTGTGATTAAATTCCTTCTCCTGATGTCCCAATGCAAGCTAAAATAATGAAGAAGACACAAACTCAGTCATATAATTAATGATGGTAATTTTTATAAGGTCAAAACACTTTTGTGGCAAGGCCACCAAAGAGAGCATGTCTCAGTGAAGTTTGAAAATATATTGAAAAATAGTGTGAAGACCACAGTATTGTTCCTCTGTGGGATATGCAGACTACCTCCTTAAGGCATAAAAGGCATAGTCAGATGAAAAATGGGTGCTTTTACAAGTGAGAATTCAGAGTCCTCATTTAGGTTTACCTTGAATTATCTTCCTACTGTTCCCCTTAAATACAAAGGGGCCTGACTTGTGAAAGTGGATATTTAACTAGGCAAGTAATTCTTCTTTTATCCCCTGCATTCAGTCTTGAGAAGAAAATATTTCTAATCGATTCTTAAGGAGTGATAATGTTTATTTAAAGATCATGTTATTTTACAAGATTGGTTGGGAGATTCTAATCCAACTTGCACCAGAGAGTTAGCCATCAACATGGACCATGATTTCTTCTCTGAAGCATCACCACTGGCCAGGCACCTTCAGTGATGCGACCTCGGACACAGCTCTCAGCCAAGCTGTCCAGGTGGTGGTCCCAGATGAACTTGACTTTAGAGTACTTGGCAGCTGAGAGGACACTTATTTTTCTATGTGGATTATTTCCTTCCCATTCTTAGCCCTGTCTTTTCCTACTCAATTCCTGAGTAGGAAAAGAGCCATCTCCTGGTAAACAAGATACCAAGACAGTGCTGTAAAGCACCGCAAAACCGTTCTGTTATTTGAACAGAACAAAACAGTCCCTCAAACACTTATTTATGGTCTTATTTTAGACTCTTGTGGCCTCGAATTATGAAAGGGAGGTGGTTTTTCACGTATTTTCCTACATTATTGTTTCAATTTGGTTTCTGAGTTTTTGGCAGTGATAATGTCCTTGTTTGTATCAAAAATGGAGAGGGGATACAAGAGTGAGGTGCGATTGCTTGGACACATTGAGGTGGTTTCAGTTATTTCAGCAGAGAAGCAAACATTAATGATTGTTAACACTTTTATGTTCCCAGATGTTACACACAAACAGACACAAAAGCTATTAATAAAAATATTTCTTGGAGTTACCAAATTGTTCTCATGGTGAAAACTTGGCTGGCTTCCAGTTTTCCATAGCTAGGATAGTCTGAGCTAATTGAGATAAAATGAAAACCATCCTCAATCTTCTGTCAAAAATGTTGAAATTGAAAAAAAAAAAAATCTGTTCAACATTTGTCCCTCCTTATTTTTCATCTTCTCTTGCCTTTAGCTACTAGGCAGGACTTAAATATATATTCACATCTAGACTATCCAGTAATAAATAATGATAAAAAGGATTTTGTGAGGGTTATTAAACCTAGAGCTTCATAACTTACTGTACCCTTTTTAAATGCTAGAAATCAGACCTCTGTGGGTTATTCTTCCTTCTGTCTTCATTATGACTTTAGGTCTTCAAGCACTCAGAGCTGAGTCAGAGGTAGAGTACTAAACTGCATGGATGCTGGCCCAGTAGGCTCTTGTTCCTAATCAAAAATGATGAACAAGTGAATAGCAGAAACATTTATCTTACTCAGGTCCTGATGCACCAGCATGAGGAAGGGGCAAGTCTGGGGCAAGTTGCTGGATCTGCTGTGTGTGTGCCATGGATCTGTGCTGCTTGCATAAGCTTGAGTTGATCTCAGGCACATGTGACAGTGCATATATTGATAAGCATGTGGAGAAGAACCGTTTCTCCCAACAGTTTCAGGGTCTTTGGCTTGCTAGAAGATCTACAGACAACTTGTATTCCACTTAAATCCTGTTTAGGCTTGAGTGTCAGCTGAGATGTAGTAATTGTCAGGGTGTGTGCTCCCACTCCATGGCTAATGTGAAAGAATGTACTTTATCTGAAACTCCTTCCACTGTGGGTTAAGCTAGATGGCAATAGTTCACATTTTCTGGGTGAAGATCGCCTGCCTCAGCCACCATAACTAAGTTGATTTGTTGCTGAATCAGAGGAACGTGCTTCTGTGCCTCCGCCTGCAGTAACAGCAGTATCCTTCGGTCTTAATCTTGTGCTTCAAATGTGCTTCAAATGGAAAAACTTAGTCCTGTTGAACCTTGAGAGGAACCACAATATCTTTAGTGCCTGCCATAATCAGAGCTCTCACAATTTTTGAAGAGCTCATGAGTTCTCTCTGGTGCTTTGAGATGAGGCAGGTCTGCACGTGCACATAGCTACAAAGACCAGAATGGCTTTTACTGTAAATTATTTAATCTCTTTTCTTCCCCAGCAGGTCAGTGCTCCATGACTCACACCAGCCCTGAGGAACACATCTATCTGGCTGAACGTCTGCAGATTACCCTGAATCCTTTCCAGACATTTTGGGCAAATATACAACACACTAACAAGTTCTATCTGCACCAATGCTTCCCTACAACACAACTTCCTGTGCTCAACCAAGATAAACAGTAGAAGAGCATCCTGTTGTGCCATGAGAAGAAGAGACTTCACTTCTTGTATTTGTTTTAAAATATTTAGATTTAGCAAATCTCTACAGAAAATAGGAAATGCCTGACTTACCCAAGCAGCCGCTGCAATCCTGTGCTCACCAGCAGCCTGGGGCTCAGGCACTTGATGTCCCTGTGGGCTGTGCAGAGAGGCCACCAGCCTGGGGGTCCCTGGTGAGCAAAGACAAAGCTGGGACTTGGGCAGGAGAGCAAACCTTGGCTCACTGTGTGTGAGTCTGCCTGTCAGGCAGTTGTTTGTGCTTAATAAGCCATTTAGGAAGGCCTGTACTTCTTCGATTGCCTCGCTGTGTGCTGTGTGATCTCACGAGCTCTACAACTCACCAGGTTATTGAACATGGGTTTGTGTTTATGGAGCACTGGAAGAACAGTGAGAAACTCGCATTCAGTGACATCCTTAAGAAGATGGATAAAGAATGTCACAGGAAGAATGTCCAGATCATGGTTCTTTGGGGGCCTCAATGAAGGTCAGAGCATAATGCATCCAGGAGTCCCCTCTATGGGAACAGCCTGCTGACAGTTCCATACACAGCCACACTTAGTTAAGCAACGAGAAGACAGTGGCACAAGAAATCCCACAGCAAAACCTGGGTGTTAAGGTCCCCAAGTCAGTCATGACATTCTAGTATGGCGGCTGGGAACATTACAGTGGATGAAAACTAAAATGTCAGTTCTTGTTACACTTCTGGAGACATCTATACAGAAGGATGAAGGAGCAAAGCATGAACTCATGCATGTCTGTCTTTTCAAGAGAGTGGGGAAAAAAACAGTATTTGACTTTCTCTGTGAAGAAGAAATGAAAGACTAATGTTTCATAAATATGTAGTATAGAAAAACATAGGCAAAAGCTCCTTTTTTATATAATACTCCTTTCCACAGTATGAACGTGCTGGGATGGGCATAGCTGTGATCCAATGCAGTGACAATATTGCATCTTGCTGTGCCACAGCGTATGTGTGTGTGTGCACATGTTAGAATTATGCTCCCTCAGCCCCTGTAACCAAATGTTTGCATCTCTAGATAGCCAGATAGTCAGACACTTTGTTGCCTGTGCCTATCCCTGGCTTTCCCTGTGGTAATCACCCATATTGTAACACAGAAGTTTAAAAAACCTTTGATAGAAAATCACTTTCTTCGTAAAGTAAGAAAAGATAGACAATAGGACATGACACAAGCACAGAAACTAGAGATTATCCAGGCTGGTAGCAAAGGTATCATCCCAGTTCCCTCAGAGCAGTGTGTGGTCTTTGAACAATGCAAAGAAAAAAGAAAATAAATACAACTCCCAAGATTACCACAGAGTAATGATTACCAATGTCATATTAATTATACTTGACACTTTGGAGCCAAATGAAATGACTATCTAATTAAAAGCACAGTGTCACCTTAATGAAACAGCCCTCACTTGTCACATCACAGGAGGTTTTATAGCTTCCCTCCCCGCCCTCTATTCTTTGAATCCAAGTTCAAATTCAAGGGAAAGTTTGCTTATGGATTGGGTCCAGATGTGTCTGATGTTTTAACATTTATTTTCAGCAGTTCCCTCTGCACGATAGATTTGGGCTCTTTCTGAGCATGCTCTTGTTTCCTCTGACATGACACTGGGCTATGCTATAAGACTGAGATTGGAAAGTGGTGCTGGTGCCACTTCCAAATCCTACTGATCTGGAGCTCATAAAAAGATTTTGTCCAAACAGATATTAATTTTCTTTTCTGTGGAATTAAAATTTGAACTCTTTATGCCTGTAACTAAACTTGAAAAGATGTTGCTTTGACTACGGAAAATTATCTTAGGTCTTTGGGTTTGCTCTGTATTTAGGCCAGCTGATCCAAGATAAAACCCCTCAAGGAAGATCAGAATGGTATCTCAAACGGCATTTAGGGCACTGGAGAGCCTCCATGGGCATCCTAGAATGCTCAGTCTTTCTAGCCACAAGGACAAGGACCCCAGCTATGATAACTCAGCTTTTATGGGATTCAGCAGTGGTTCCTGAGTTCATGTCCATGAACATGTGTGTGGATGGACACAATGGATGGACACAATTGCACCTCCTTGGTGCCATTGACAAATATCTTTTAAGATGTCTCATGAATTACATCTCTAGAATCCTTCTAGAGTTCCCTCAGCAGGTCATTCAGCACATATCCCACCAGTGCTGAGGTCTCCTGGGCTCTCTGTTTGTCACTTTGTAGTCATGTTTCCTGAGAAACTCTTCGGTAGTGACACATTCACAAAACACACATTTTTCTTGACACACTTCTTTCATCCAGGAGAAATAGCAAAGATAATTTCCCTAAATGATTATTTGTGTCATGTTACCACTCTTTTCCACCATTTTGAAACATAACCCACTTCTGGGCTGATGTTTGCCATGTTGTAAATTGTTTGGGGAGACAGCTTCTTTGCATCCCTTGTTTGTACTGCACCAACCACTGCAGGCATTCTGGTGCTGGGCACTGCACTGGCAGCCACACCAGAGTAATAACCCTGCTGCAACTTGATAAGCAATACAACAATTCATTAAAAAGACGTTTATTGATACGTGTTTACAGGTATCTTTCCAAACAGTCTGTGACCATTCTATTCCATTACTACAACACTAGCACTATCATGTTGTTTTTGATCTCATCCTTCCAAGGCAGATTGTGACAAAATTCTTCTCACTACTATAGTGCTCTGCAACTTTGCTCTTGAATATAATGTCAAAGCACCAAAGCTTTTTATCTTCTGACACCCTGGAACAATTAAAGTAGAAGAAATGTGGGGCTGTGGTTGAAATAGATATGTCTGAAAGTAAGAGGAGAAAACCGGGGAGAGGTTTCTGAGGGGTAAAGGTTCCTTTACACAGTCCAATTCCAGGGAACAAGGATCTCCTTTTTCCAGGGATATTTGCTATCACTGTTTTCCATTGAATATTTATGATAACACAATGACAGCAGGAAATTTGAGCCCTGTCTGAGGTTGGGAGTGGGGAAGAACCTTCACAGCACACAGTTGTAAACTGCAAACTGACATGCATAGATTAAGAGTCTGGTTTCCTTGTTTTCCTTCAGAGCCAGTGGAAGGATACACCCTCTGCCAAAGGACAGTTCAAAGAGATGGTGCAGCAGGAGGAGAGAAGTTGTGTCACGCACACTTATCAGAGCCTGGAGCTTACATGGCTTTGGGTAACTTCAGTGGGAAGAAGTGGGCTGCATCCTCTAGTAAATTTGGTCCATGGGAGCACAGCGTATAGGACTGGAAGTACTCCAGCAGAGTTCAGCTCCAGTTGACAGACATCAGCCTTATATAATGTTAGCCATAAATGTATCAAATCCCTGTAAATATTCCGTTGTTTTTGTTTTTTCCTGGTTTTTCCTTGTAGGAACTCCATTTAGGGACTGTATTTTAGCTTGTAGCCTCTATTAGTTCGTACATGAAGTGCCATTCACCACTTCCTGCTTTGCTACCATGTTTTAATAAATAGTTAAAGTGTCAGCTTTTCATCTATTGACTCAATGCTCTCTGCTTTGAGTTACAGCTGAGACATGCCTGCAAATTCAGGAAAGGTTCAGGATCTATGGTTTACTAGATAGTGCAGGAGCTTTTCTTCTTGTATTGAAAACATTTTTGGAAGCATCTGCTGTATTCACTGGTTGTAGGTTGTGACTTACTGTGGCCTTGTTTTTAATATGGACACTGCTTTTGGTCTACCAAGACTAACAGAACTCAGTATTAGTGAGTTTTCTAAGTGGATCTCCTAAATCAAATGCCTGTAAAAACAAGATACTGCTGGGTTCATTGTTTTCCCCATGAGCTCGGAAATGTCTGATTTTCCTCTATTGGTCTGGATGGCCTCTTGTCTGGCAACGCTTGTGTTTTAACTTCTTTAAATTTTTGACCTAGAAGTCATGTCACTGGTAGCACAATTGCAATTACAATTCCTCATTTTGATGGAAGGAAGTGAGTCATTAACAGGCATCTTCCAAAAGTTTTCTAGAGTTTGACCCAAGTCAGCAACAGACACTATCCTATCCTCAGTGGACTCTATCTCAAGAGATCCTAATGTAATTAGTAAACATCCTGGAATTTAGCACTTAGGTTATATTATATCAATATTTCTTGTTTTGTTTTGTTTTTACTGGCCTTTTAGAAGAAAACAAAGGCATTGGTAACTACATGATGTAGCCCAGAGTCTTCATCAAGAGTGAAATTAGATGTCTAAAAAGGCCTACAGAAATTTGAATTTGGAGGGAATATGAAGAAAATCTTGATAGGCAGTGGAGTACCTTGATGTTGCTATAGAATTGCTGGTCAAGCCCAGACCAAATGAACTTGAGGCTTAGCCCCCTGGATCATTGATGGCACGCTAACTCCCTCCTGAGATGGTGCTGACCCTGTTACAGCTGCCTAATTTCATACCTAGTCACCAGAGGACACTTTGCACTATGGGAAGGACAATCCTTGCATTGCTGAGAGATCCAGGACAGTGATTTTAAGATATAAGACCTCATCATATGGATCAAGGACAAGCTTGGCAAGGCAACCTACAACTGTTGGAATCAAACCTCTCTTTTTTGAAATAATGTCTTACAACAGTTCCTGCAAACTGGCATGTAAACCTCATTTTTCTGTAAATATGGATTCAGACATCTTTTAAACGTATTGGAAGGAGAGCTTATCTGGATTCAGGTTACTGGAAAGGCACATTTTTAGCTTGGGATGGTGAAAACTTTGTGTAGAGCTGATTAAATTTTCTCTGTGTAAGAATAAGACCTCCTGTGCTGCAGACTTCATCGTAAAATTCTTGGATTAAAAGATTGTGTGTTGAAGCTGAAGATCAATTTGCTGTTCAATCTGTGATGCAGACTTGGCTCTGCATCCGTGACTGGAAGTTGAATTGTTGAGTGTGTGACAGTTAACTACATACAGTTGTGATCCCTTTAATTTTATCAAAACCTGTCTCAAAGGAAGTATTATTACACCTTTAATGCTCAACTTTGAAGCAGAAAAGCTCAACGAAAAAATACATTCATATTCACAGCTGGTAGCCAGGTTTTCTTCTGAAGTATGACAGCTTCTATTTTTGTGGTGTTAAAGGCAATTTTCCTACTAAGTCTCCAGGCTAAGCTAAAAGATGTGCAAAATTGACTGAAGAAAGATCTCTTATAATCCTCAAGAGTATTGACAAATAGACTTCATCTTTTCATAGGAATTAGAAGGGGAGAACACCAAAAATTTGAACAGTTTGAAGGTTTTCTGCACCTAGGGTGGAGCTCAGTGATCTGTGTTTATCCTTGCTGTTCCATGCAGTCATAAAAATTACAGCTTCACCTGGACCACTAAATGCACAGGTATCTTAATGTGCCCAGATAATACACTTGTTAATACCACAGCAGTGCTGACCATAGTGCAGACACTGTGCCAAGGATCTTATTTTGACAACAATAATTATAAAAAATGGCTGTGCACTGTGGTTTTATTTTACACAGTTGACTTCTCCCTCATAATGATCACACACCTAGAAACTCCTTAGATTTTTTGAATGTTCCAGTTTTTTATCTAATAAATTAAACATTCTTCTAATTATTAAAAAAAAAGGACATTGCCCAAGTGAATTCAAATTTCCTTTGTGTTCCCTAGCAGGCTGTAAAGGGGTGTCCAGCCTGAGCACTGGAGTGACCAAGGGAGCAGTAAAGTCATTAAGGTCACCTCAACATTTTTCTTGCAAGAAGAGACACTTTGATTGAAAACTGTTCAGTACTTTGTTGTGGAGGTACTCAAAACACTGAGGGATAGGTAAAAAAAAAGGCAATTTCTGTCAAAGAGACTGTTAGATCAGAATCAGGCAGCCATGAACCCTGGAACTCAGAAAAAAACTTAAATTTTATGGCTGTTCTGTCACTCTAGCTGTGGTAGGACAGCAACCTAATCTCCATCCTAGAAAAAAAGTCTTCCCTTGGGGCAGTTTTCCCAGGTAGCCCGAGCTGAGCTCCTGCTGCCCTTGCCCCATCCCACAAAGCCACTTCTCGAGCTCGGCACTGCCTAATGCTTCTCTGTCATTAAGGGTACTTTCAATGGAATGAAATCGTTCACGTTAATCCTAAAGGCTCCCCACAGCTTCTGCTTACTGTGTTTATCATACTTGGCTCATATCCTCAGATATGAGGATCTTCATAACAGCCTTTTTTGAGGGCAGGTTGGGGAGGCCTTTCTGCAGCACAGAGCCCTCTGCCAAAGGCCTCCTCAGCATAGCGTCTGCAAAGCTACATTTGTGATTTACTAACATTTTGGTCTGCCTCATACTCCACAGATACTTTCTGTGGCTGGTGGAGACCCTGTAGGGTTGGGAACCCCCCTCCCCTCACAGCAAATAATTCTCCAGGCAAAAGCTCCGGGTGGTGATGAGTTTCGTATCTATGAGTGCTGGTGGCACATTTTTCTTTGAGAATGGATCTGAGGGGGGTAGCTGATCAAAAACCTGGATAATCTAAACTGTTGGGAAATCAATGGATTCAGTGCACAGGGCTGAGGACCTGGCCAGCAGTGGAGGTGATAGGAGCTCACCCTAGACAGAAATTTCTTCCAAAAAACAGATGGTGACAGCTAATTCCAAAGAAGACACTGTAGGGAGTGCACTGCTGCTGTTAAGTATTTTGAAGAAAGTAGTGTCTCTGCATGATGAATTTTGGTAAAAAAAAAAAAGGCACAAGGGAAAACCAAGAAAACCATGGAAGCAATTTCTTAGATAAAAGGCAAAGTTCCTTACATGGGAAACATATGGAAGACTGCAAAAAAATTATCATCACAGTAAAATATCTGTGGGGCTGGGTTCCCCAGGCCTTTTTCTCTGCTCTCTCAGGAAACTCAGCCTCCTGATTCCTCAAATTCTTTATTTCCTAAATTCAGAAAATATGTATGTGTCAGCATATCCTTCTAATTAGCCTGAATTTACATAATTTCATATTACCAACTACTGTGGAATTTGGAAAAAAAACCCCACAGTTTTGGTTTCTGGAATTTAGGGCCTGTTTCCCATTTGTAGTGTGGATGCTTCCTATCATCTGGCAGTGTAAGAGCATTGACAAGGGGTGGACGTGTAATTCTCAACATCAAGCTGCAAAATATCACGTTGGAGGAGAGAAAAAGCCTTCTCCTCAGTGGTTTGTGTTTATTATCTGCACTGCCCCAGTTTGTATACACCCATGGCCTTCATGGGGCTGTGTCTGCAGTCAGTACTGTGTAAACAAAGCACACTGGAAATGAAGCTCCCAGAACCTATTTCTTTCTCTCTCCTGGTGTCTCTTACACCAGTGCATGGGGGTACATCACCCTTGGCTTTTGGCAGCCACTCTCTCAATTTTTTCATTTCCTTCACCACTTATCTAAAGCGGCTCATGGAGATAATTTTCCGTGTCAGCAGCTAATCTGATCTGAGGTCGTGTTACTAAACTTTCTACACAAATCTGCTCTTTTTTTCCACAGCCTTCTTTAGTGACCTCAGACCCACAGGCTGTTACCGATGCCTACACCTGAAAGATGCAATTCATTGTTGCCCAACATTTTATACCAGGAGTCACAGACCTGCTTATTTGAGCCTTGTTTTCCGTCCAGGGACATAATGAAGCTGTGGGCCCTCTTTACCTCCTGGTTACATAAAGGATTAAATCATTATATTTAGCAGGCAGAGGCTCTAGTGCTGAGCACCCCAGGTCTAACCTCATTTACCATTTGTGTGTTGAAAGAACTTGAATAATTTCAGAACAACTGGGCTTGAGTTAAATTGGTCAAGCTGAAAATGGTGACAGGCCCCTGTTGATTTATATATTTGCTATCTCAGTAGTCATCTCAGTTCTTGACTCAGCCAAACAAAATACTGCCTGATCTGCACAGCCAAAAAATAGTTACAGAGTGAAAGGATTTTTGCATTCAGATATGTAACCTGACTTAATTTATGGTCCCATTTTTTCTTTCTACTTGTTAGACTCAAATGTATTGCTGTTCCCTCAAATCTAGACCTTGCAGATAAATTATCCTTAATCTCATCTGACTTCTTTCTGTGCTGCAGTGCAGACATCCCTTCAGACAGCAAATCCTTCCTGATCTACCAAGGCTTCTCCACTGAGTTCAGTAATTCGAATTCCTCTTTATCCACTAGGAACTTGAACTTTCATTTAAATTAACGTTATTATAAAAAGCCCTTGCTTTCTCTAAAATGTTTGCATTAAAAATTCTTTTGAAAACATTTAGCATATATTTTATGTTTGTCTGAAAATTACTAATTAACAATGTAATTTTAATATTTTAAAATTAAAAATAATACTGAAAAATAATATTTGTGGGGTTTGTGGTTGATTTTTTTAAAAGCTGATGTCTGTCTGGAAAACATTTATTTTACTCAATATTTTCTCAAGAATATCTCCTGCTTCACAATTCACATGCAATGTCAAAATGAAGTTAAACCTTTGTTATGAAAACTCCTGAACTCTGAAGTTTCAGCCAAAGTCCAGGTCACAGTTTTATAATTTGACCTCAACTGTGCTAATATAACTCTCATTAGGGGGATTTTAATTGTTGTAGTTTGTAGATGCTTCGAGATGGGCTGTCCGTGGGGTTAAACTGGAGTAGGTTTTTTGCATTATTTTGCTACAGTTAATGGTTTGCTTCTACCATGTCAATGGGTTTATTCCCCAAAATAAAAGCATAATTTAGCTGTATTCTTATTTCCATGGGAAAATTATGATACTGTGTCCTAGTTCTATCATATCTGCCCCTGGATTGTATCCTTCTACACCAGAGCAGTGTCAGGATTCACAGTCTCAGAGATCACCATTCAAAAATGGTGTAATACTCCAACAAATCTGTCAGTTTAACCTCTGTACCTGTATTTTCCACTCTGATTTTTCATTTTTGCCCCAAGGGAGCTGGAATCCTGAGGTGTTAATGGTGGCCACCTCTCTTTTACCAGGATGAGCATCTGTCACCTCTTTACAGAGATGCTCTGCAGCGTCAAGGAAGCCAAGCACTTCTGGTCACAGACAAGCACATTTTTTCACCTCTGCAGTGCTTTATGTGCACTAATGTGTCAGTAATAGGTGATATATATGTAACACACAGGCTGGATCAGCAGCTCTTTCTCCACACTCCAGACCAGGTCTTGCTCTGTCATGCTTTTGTTTGGCCTTATGGCTGGTTCTGTGATCTTTCAGTAAACCTGCTTTTCCCTCATTGTCCTGCCATTAAACTTGTGCATAGGTTTGTACACAGCACTGCCAGATAATTTATGGCTTAGTGTTGTCGAACATAGAGGTTTTGCCATCGAACCATGGTAATTTCAGGACAAAAGCCAGTGAAATTGACATCCTAAGTCCTGTCCTCTGCTTAGGGGTTCTGTGGCCTTATCTCTAAGGCCATGTTTTTTGAAGTTTGAAAGATTTTTTTGGGACATTTTGGTTTTGAGGAAGATAATGAAAGGTTAAAAAAACTACAACCCAAATGGTGCACTCACTTGGATTAATAAAAGTAAAGAAAAATCTTCACCACAAAAAAAAAAACAAACCAAAAACAACAACAACAAAAACCAAACAAATCAATCAGATCAAAAAATCTATCTTCACCCCTCTCTCTCCATCATGCCCAACCTATTTGAGAACTCCTCTTGGGTGTTTAACACAGAGTCTGCTCTGCTCTGAGTCTGCCTCACTCCTGGGCACTAAGCTGTGCCTTGCCCCTTGGGATATGAGCCAAGTATCTGTTTTCTCACTGAAAAGTTGTTCCTGATTTCATGTTATCCCACTGGGAAGTTTGTGGTTTCTCTAGCTGAAGACACTTCTCCATTTTTTAACATCTGAATATGCAAAGAGAGGCAGACCCAGTTGATTCCTCATGAACTTTCAGGTGGATGAGGTCACTATTACACCAGCTGTCAGCCTTTTTCTAGCTGAATGAATATTTTATTTATTTGTTGTATCATAGTGAATGATCTCCAAAGCCAGGAGCCCCATACACCTGGGCTGGGAAGAGTGCATATCATGCTTAAATGTGCGGTGAGCTGGAGCAATGCTGAGGAACCCTCTAAAGCCTACACCTATCCATAAGTGAGTTTCTGCCCCAAGAACTTCTGAGTCCTGCTTAGCTCCTGGAAGAGCTGATATGTAGTTACTTTGCTGGCTTGGTCAGCAAATGCTTCTTGACTTCCTGCTGACAGACATGAGCAGGTAAGTCCCCTCCAGATGCTGGGAAGAATGCCATCTCAGGAAATAAGGTATGGAGGAGGCCTGGGGGAGATGTTTTTGCCTGGACAGAAAGCAAATCTGCTCCTGGTGCATCACACTGTTGGTTGTAGGATGGAGAATGCCTTTCTTTCTTCTCCAGTGAGAAACACCTTGGGGCCAAGTCAGTCCTGCAGGCTGGGCTCATACATTGACAGGGGAGTCATGCAGCACTTCAGCTGGTTATGGGTGCCTAGTGACACACAGGCAAAGGGAGCAATTAGGAGTTATCTTCCTAATTATTTTATAACAACAAAACCCCCACAGTATAACAGTATATGAGTATCTGTATCCACCTCCTTATCCATCTCTGTTTACATCTACATCTGTATCTATGTCTTGCACTGGCACAGACCAATGTCACCTGAGCACTGGTGACCTCATTGTCTCTGTCCAGTCTGTGTCCTCCCCAGTTGCTGTGTGTGTGGCTTTTGGCACTTTCCTTCAGGTTCAGGGAACAGTCCAGCTGTGGCACACCTTAGACTTGGGGCAGGGAGCGAGAGGGGTGATGACACAGCCGGGACTGCAGCACACACCCTGTAGAGAGCTGGTTCCACCCATGCAGGGACGTGCCTTAGGTTTAGCAAATACAAAAACTTGTGCCCTCAAGAGTAAGTGGCACACATAGGATTTGTGCTCCCTGTATGAACTTACTGGAAGAACTGCATTGGGCCATAGCACCTCTGACCAAAACAGCTCAGCAGTTGTTGATTTAGACAAGTCCATGGTGTGGTGGTGCTGTGGGTATGTAATGTAAAGTCATTTGTTCTCTGGGCTGTGCTGCAGAGGCCAAAGGTTATTGTCTGCTTTGGAAGGCAATTTCTTTATTTGAACTGCAGGCAGCAAAACAGACTGGTTGTTGGAGTTTACAAAAGGCTGTCATGGCTCTGCTATGTAATTTTTAAATAAACACATTTTAGTCATTAAGTACACACTCTTAAAGCCTCAGTTAGAAGAACATCAGAATTATTAGTCAAGCTTTAATTCATCTGGTATGAGTTACAGCTGAGCTAAAGCATGTGGCAAATAAGAGGAGTTATTTTCAAAGGACAGTTTATCTGTGATAACCTCTAACACAGCAGGAGCCCAAACTCTAAACCATACCCACTCTCTTTACACATTTTGGTTTTGCTTCTCTTGTTGCTCTTATTTATTATATAGCTCAAGAGAGGACCAGGGGATGTAATTGATCTCTCGAGGTTCCTTTGAGCCCTCCATTTCCATGATTAAATGAGCCTATGAATTGTTATAGACGTCATCACACAAACGAATGTTTTATTAAGCACCAGTAAATTGCTACAATAGCAAAACAAAGTTGTGTTTGTACAATATTTCACAAATCACAGACAGCAAGGAGTATCTTTTGTATGTGGGCATATTCATTTGTCTGCTACTCCCTTATCCCTGTGGTTTCTTGTTTCATTTGGTTTGTTGGATATGTGAACGGGTCCTGCCTCTCTGAAAGAATACCTTTTCCAAACATGGCTCTTAATTTATCAGTGGTTTGCTGGTAAGCTCCTCTGCTGTGCCCAGCTTTGAACCCACATATGTAGGCCACAAAGAACCGAGGGGGACTCAAGGAGAAGTATTGAGTAGATAGTGCATGTGGTGGAATATATTTCACCCCTCTGAAAGTAATGACATTAATTTAATCAAAAATCCAAGCTGGTGGCTACAATTTATAGGTCAACATGACTAATATTGTTATCCTTATGTAAGCAGAGAAATTAATTAAAACTTTGAAGCTTTCTCATTGACATAATGAAAGCTTATTTTACACTGGTGAGAGATTAAGGAAACTTTCTTGGTGGGCTTTTTTACAGAAAGGCAAAGAAACTGTCCCTGCCCTCTTTCACAAGCAGGGAGGGTTTTTTTAATTAAAAGAGGAGAGAAAGTGGGAAAATGAAAGAAGGAAGAAACACTTTTGTTAATGTATCAGTTCTGTAGAAAGGACCTGGGAATAGCCAGGAGGATTTTGACAGTGTCTCTGTTGGTATGAGAGAGAAATGGGAGCATCCTTTGTTACGGAAGCTGGAGTGATGGGATGCTGAGGGAGGGACAGGGTCAGGGGAGCATTGGTGTGGGGGTGAGCTCCCTGTGGCAGCCTTACAAGATACTGTAGACACTGAATTGTACAGAATATCTCCCTCTGCTTGGGGCTTTCAGCCTTCACTCTTTTCCTCTAGTTCCCATGTCTGCTGTTATCTTTCAGAATGGCATGAAGATGCCACTGGGAGCTAGGTAGCCATAGAAGACTTTTTAATAGTCACTGTGAAAATGTTTCTGTTAGGAAAAAAATTCCATCTAGTATTACAAAAAATACGTGCCTGTTTACTTGCAGTTATGGTTATATATATAAATATATATACACACACATACATATTTTGGTCTCTAAACCTTCCTGAGAAGGGCAAGTGGACAGGGAGGTGCTGAGCTCTTCTCCCTGGGATCCAGCAATAGGATGCATGGGAATGGTTCAAAGCTGCACCAGAGGAGGTTCAGACTGAACATTTGGAATAATTTCTTTACCATGGTGCTGATCAAATGCTGGAACAGGCTTTCCAGAGAAGGGAGTCAATGCCCCAGGCCTGTCAGTACTTGTGACATTTAGACAATGCCCTTAATATAATTATTTAACTTTTGCTAAGCCCCAAATTGATCAAGCAGTGGGACTAGATGGTCACTGTAAGTCCTTTCCAACTGAAAGTGTTCTGTTCTGTCCTACATGCATGTACATGTAGGGTGCAGCTCTTAGCGTGGGTTCCCCTGAATCCAGATTGCCTCACTAAAGCAATGGGAGTCACTGCAGAGTTATTTGATGTAACATGAAAACCCTGAGAATGCTCTGACTCATGACAAGGACAGGTCCAGGCCTTCCCAGCTGCTTGGGCCAAGAAAGGAGTAAATGGTGAGGGCTTAACTGTGCCAAGCTGAAGGCATCTGGAACCTGAGCTCCCATGTGGGGTGGGGGAAAACCTGAGGGGGTTGATATTATTTGCAGGTAAGGTGTGGAAGTAAATTCCAGCAGTAGAACAGCTGAAATTGCAAAATTTTGTAGCTTTGGATACTGCTCAGGACTCTCTTCAGCTATAATTTTCCCTTTTGACATGACGATAAAACTCAGTAAAAAAAGAAAATAATTCCCTTCACTTCTAACTAGATCAGGAAGGTGCATTGTACATCCAGAGAGCAAAAATGGAACTCCTTTAGCTGTTTGTGCCTCAAGTTGTTATCTGAGTTTTCTCAATATGAGTGCCTTGATGAAAACCCAGCAGCTAATTTTGCTAGTGCATGGCTGTCCCACATTCCTCTGGAGGGAGAAAGGTCCATGCTGGCTGATTCAGTCAAGATTGTTCAGGAAAGCTCCAGCACAATCAAGAGGATTGTAGGGTCTTCAAGTCCAAAGGGTAAATGAAAAAAAAAAATTATTAAGCATTTAATAATGAATCAAGCTCTTTATCAAGTGATACTGTTCCCTGATCACTTCCCCCTCCACCAGCCAACCATGCTGAATGCCAGATGTGTTCTCCCCAACAACTGGATAATAGAAGCTATTGCTTTTCCTCAGAACTAGATATATTTCACATTCAGGTGACTTTTCTGGGCTGTTCTTTGCCCCCAAGCTGCCCTGAGAGTGTTAATTCCCTTTGATGACAGAAGAGATGATCCTCTTTTTGAGTTTTTAGCACAGTGTGATCACACTGTAGCACTCACCACCAGGTCCAAGAGACCACATGAATGTCTTCCTTCAAAATATGAGAACAGTCATCTCAGCCACAAAAAGAATTAGAAAACATTAAATCTGGGTAATATTTAGGCTCTGGATGAGAATTTGTCTGCCCAGACAGAGTTGCTTTTCCCCTGCCTGGGCCTTCTGCTGATTTACCTTCAGAAACAGCTACTCCAAGTCATCCCTCATTTTCCTAATCTCCTTACACTATTGGGATGGCATTGATGATCCTTCTGGGTCTGTTCCAATTCAGAATTTTCAGTGATTCTGTGACATAACCAGGGGGATAACTCTCCTGAAAACTATGGTGTCTTCTAATAGAAACCTGAATTTCCTCAGAGCAGAGAGGGCTGTTTTGGAAGAGAGTCAATGTGTCAATCAAGGCAGCCGTGGGAAGGAGGTGCATCCCCTTCAGAACAGATATGAGGGCAGCAGCGCTAAAGGAAAGGAGAATTGAACATCTCAGTGTGTCCTGGGAGTCTGTAAGGTAAGACTATTGTCTCCACCAAAACAAATAGCATAAAGCACAATTAGAAGTTCCCATAAAAATGTTACCCAGTGGTTATAATTTATTGAAAACACACATAAAAGAAACCAGTCAAAACATCTGTCTTTGCATAGAAAGTTCCTTCAAATCATCATCATCCTGTTATATAAATTATTTTTCATCTGTTTCAGGGGCTCTCCATTTCTTTTGCAGTAAAGACCAGAGCTACTGCCTTCCCCTCCATATTACCAGTTTTAGGAGAGTGATGAGAGCCATACTTCCTATTTGACACACCCTGTGATTGACAAGGGCTATACTAATTATTTCCTTTAACTGGTTGTATTAAGTATTGGCCCCCTAGCCCTGAGAAATTAAGACAATTAAACACTGCAAAGGTTAGGCAAGAAATTTGCAGTGACAACTGAATGACTGTGGCTTTCCTGTCCACCCAAAGAACAAAGTCTCCAGGCCCAGCAGGTGACCAGCAAATACTAATGAAGCAGCCAATACACAGAGGAGTCCTTTCCTTGCACACTCCATCAAACTGGCTGCACCACGGGGCAGTGCCAGGCTGGTGTGTTGTGGAGGAAACACTAGAGAGTGTTGTGAGCATACAGGTTTTTCTTCAGGGAACTCTATTTCAAGCAACATATTCATGTTTTCTGGATCGTGGCATTTTAAACAAAAATTTGTTTCAGGCTTACCATTGCCACAAAATGCTGGTTTTACTTTCAGAAATTCAAAAACAATTTCTGCTGTATTTAGGACTTTTGTTTTTTGTGTTTGTGTGTTTTTATGCACCCGAGATGACATTCTGGTTTGGGATTACTGTTATTATTTTAGTATTTTGATTATTATTTCCATTCCATACAGAATGTAATTTAGATATGTTGACATCTCTAGAAGAATGAAAATATGTTTTCTCAAACAGCTTGGAGTGCTTTTATTGCAGACGGATCTCAACCAGCTGTTGAAAGTTGTTCCCGTGTAAACCTGAACTCTCTGCTGGGCTCCCAACTTTCGTGATGTACAACATTTAAAACTTGGATCTTCCCCCCTGAAAAACTGTATGTTTTATTGAAGAATGGAATAATTTTTTACTGAACCATGGACATGGAGTAAAAAGAGAATCACTACAAGAAATTTTATGATCTGCATGCATTTTAAAGACACAGATAGCAGACGTGTAGAGATTAAATAATTTTGGCCAAAAATGGTTTATAACAAAATAAGCCTGCCAGAAATCTGAGCATTGCCAGGGGGTTTTGTAGCACCAGTGACAAAAGGAAGCTTTACAGAGATTTTAGAGCTTGGTGCATTCTTCATTACACAGAACCTTCTTGATTTCAGCCACTGTTTAAGCCATGTCTTCAAGAAAGCAGAATTACATCCACAGAAACATGTAATGTAAAATTTAATTTAATTCTCAGTTTAATGACAAGACTGGGGCAAACAATAGAGGATTTTCTGCTCCTTGCTTTCTTGCTGTTTGTGAAAAAGCAGCTGCAGAGAAGAACCATGCCAAGCAGCTCCTGCCTGTTGCGCTGCTCAGAGCTGTTCTCAAGAGAAGAAAGGTTATACCAGGTGCAGCCAAATATCAGCTCTGCCATTCAGCAGAAGGAATTCCATGTGCCAGGGCTACCTACAAGTATTCCATATGGTCGTGAAGCACAGCCCTTGCTGCTCAGCACCCTTGTCAGCACCACACACTCTCCGAGCAAGGGTGGGCACAAAGAAGCCTCCCCAGCATCCAACTTTTGCTCCCGACATTTGCTGTGGTGTCAGTGAGGACTTTGAGGTTAGCTGCCTGTTTATTTGTTTCCAATCCTGGGATGCTGTGTGATCTGTTTTAAGCCTGGAGATGGAAAAAAAAAAATGCAGTGTTTTCTTCAACAGTTTGTGTGAGTGGCAGTGACTGATGCCTTTTGGAAGAGCACCCCAGGGGCCATGAGATGAGTGTAGTTGAGTGTGTCTTAGTATTGGTTAGCAGCATTTGTACCGAGATGGTTTCCATTATTCCACATGTCAGGAAGAACATTTGCGCTTCCAGGCCACTAGATGATGATGGTACTGTAATTACAGCTGCATCTGAATTAACATTCCCACATGAATAAAACATTAGCATGATTATTCTTAGCTTTTTAACTAGTGGTCTGTGGTCTCATTTCATTATAGCTACTTTCTTAACCAAACCAAACCACACCACACACTCTAACAAATGAAGAAGAGAAATAAACACAGAACATCACTACACCTTTTTCCCATTTAAGACTTGAAATTGTTAAATAATAATGAAGTATCTCTGAAAACCAACAAGTTGGTAGAATTTTGTCCATAACAGGAAATCTGTGAGCTTTAAGCCTTCATGTCATGTCCGTAAAGGTTTGCAGTACTTGCAGCTGAAGACTGAAAATTGCAAAAATATTGGATGTGTAATTATGTCTTTTTCCACATGGGAAAACAATTTGCAAATTCAAATCTTAGTATTTTGCATTTAAACAAAATCTTTGAGCCACTGGTGGAATGTCTTCATAGGAAAACATTTTGGAGTCCCAAAGGATACAAAGCCAAGTCAAGGCCCACTGTCATGTACTTGAGATGCAGGGATTTCCTTTGCCCTGCACTCCTCATGCCATGGGCTGGACCAGCCCCACAGAGCCTCAGGCTCCAAAAGCCTTTTCAGGTGTGTCTACACTGGAGCCAAAGGTGTGTCACCAGCTCAGAGGCACATCCTTGGGGTAGCTTTACATGGTGTGCTCTTGCTATAATCTTGCCTTTCTCAGCAACATCAGTAGAGGGAAGAAGGGCATTTTATGCTTTGTGGGTTAGTGACCCTCAGTCAAGTTGAACTGTCTATTGCTGTGTTTTCAGACTTGGTCAAAATAGAGATATAAAAAAATATGACTGTTCCTGATTCCCTGGGAAACCCTTCAGTGTCACCACCATCCCCTTCTATTGATGACTTTTTTTAATATTTAGCTCATGTGTTTTTACTGGCCCTCTTTAAATCCTTTTTCGTGAATAATAACTTTTGAATCCTCTTGCCTGTTTCAGCCAGTGCTTGACATGTTTGGAAGGTCTTGATGTTACCAAGGTCTTAGAAGTCTCCTTAAAAATTATGTTTCTGTAGAGAAGAACTTCATCATCTTCTCATCAAAGGAGAAGATGGTAGCAGGAAAACAATTCTAGGACACATAAGGGAATCCTCACCTGAGAGAGAAGGAAAGGCTGGAATTGCTCAGAGCTCACATTTTTTTAATTGCACCAGTCATAGAATGACTAGGCTTAGGAAACCATGTTTTGCTGCTCATGAAACTACCCTGGAAATTTGGGAAATACAGGTAAGCCTCACACTTCAGCCTGGTACCTTTATGCAGCCTGTTGAGAACAAGGGGCTTTGCCTCTGTCAGGGTCTTCCATCGTGTTTCTGTAAGGACTGAATGCTGCAGTCAGTGCGGGCTGTGAAATCTGTTCCTAATGATAGGTTACAAGTTAGTACCATAATGGTTGTGAGTAGCTTGAATCCAAGCTTGACTCATAATAAAAATAATTGTAGGTAGCTACCCATTCTCAATCCAGCTATTGAAGGGGTAGTCTTCCAGTAGATGTGTGGTTGTGGCCACGCTTTGCTGACTGGTTTTGCTTCTTGAAAGCTGAGTGCTGAGCTGATTTGGCAATTGTGTGAGTAAAGTAAAATTATAAGTTCTTTTTATAGCAGTCTCAGACTAGACTCACATACCAGGATAGGTGACAGGAATGGCAAGTCCCAGCACCTTGTCAGATTCCACCAAGAGGGGAGGGGACCACTGAGCCTGTCTTCAAGGATTCAGCTGTTTCCATCATTAGCCATTTGAGTCTGCTTTAGCAAGGGCATCTTCAAATATATGAAGAGACAGGTTTAAGAGCAGATGGGTCAGGCCGAGCCCAGTTGTCATCAGCCCATGGCCAACTCAACAATTTGGTCTCAGAAATATTCTCTATTACAATTAAACCTGATAATTCCTGGCTTCCCATTCCACTGAGGGAAACGTCTAACCCTTGAAGAGGGGGAAAACGTTGGCTGTAGAGGTTCTGTCGGGAAGATGACAGCTTCGGTCACAAAAGAGCTTTCTTCCATGGTAGCTGTTCCTGGTTTGGATTTGGTTTTTTAACCAATGACATTTAACCAACAACGGCAGAAAAAACCCTCATGTTAAAAAAACACTGGGTTAACCTCCTGAGAAACTGGCAGAAGAAGCTGCCTTTGCCCTCCCTTAAATTATATGTTGTACTCCCCTGTTGGTACAATAAAATAAAATGAAAAAGAATCTTCTCAATTTCTTTCACCAGTGTGTTAAGATATTGTCAGGTCAGCCCTGGTGGTGGGGTAGCATATGACTAATAGCTGTGGCTTTTAATTAAAAGTTATCAGAAGAGGATGATAGATTAGCAGCACTACCCCCTGCATTTCCCAGAACATTTCAAAATTACTTTTTGAAAAATGGTCTTAAAAAGAAGAAAGAAGAAAGAAGGGAGAAGCATGAAACAATGGTGGGAATTCCTTGTCGTGCTGGACCAGAACAAAAGCTTTCTGTCTGTCTGCGAAGGAAAAAATTATTTATTTGTTACAGCCAGTGCAGTCTGGCTTGTACCTGGCTGGGATTTCCGCTGCAGAGCTGGACCTCAACTTCACAGGTCTCTGTTACTGCAGGCATTTCTAAAGAGGAAATGTAGGCTTTTGGGATATTTAGAGCTGTAACACCTGAAAATGATAAAACATGGGATACTGAGTGAGCCCTGCATTTCTACTGCCTAGAGATTTACTGGCTATGTAGGGGAATATCTGAGCCAGTGGAAAGGAAAAGAATATCTTTTTAATCCAGGAGTGGCTCATAATTGGAGGCTACCATTTTTGTCCCTACATGAAATAGAAGTTCAGAGTCTGAAATTTTTCTTTAGGCAGGCACCAAGATGAAATATTTCAGTGCAGGTGGCAGGATTCTTGTTTTCTGTGGAAGGGTGTTTGGTCCTTTCTCCTCTGCTCACCTTTTTATTATGACTATTAGTTATGGCACTCAGGCAACAAAGATAGAAGAACACAATCTCTAGACTCTCCTTTCCCTTAAAAAAAGCTTAAGAATATTTTCATCAGAAAAATAAAGGCCGTTAAAGTAACTAAAGCCTTTCAGAGGATTGGTTTTCGATTGCTCTTCTCAGAATAGGAGCTTAAACTCTTCTTTAGCTTCATTTTAGGTCCCTGAGCGCAATTCTGGATGTTGCCCAAAATGAACAAGTGGTGGGGAATAGGGATGCAATCTACAAATAAAATGAGCACATCATTAACTTTTTATCATCATTGTTATTTTTATTAGTCAAGGTTTTGGCCCCCAGAAACTGGGGCATTTGTAATGAAAAAGACACAAATAGCTTGTAAGTCAGCCTATAAACATGAAGGACTGGAAAACTGGGCTAGGGCCCAGATAGATGAGTATTTTTTAGAAGAAATTTATTTATATTTCTCCCTTTCAACCAAAAAGGTGTGTCAGTGCTTAGAGACAGAAAAAACATCTTTATCCTTATCTTTTTTCTGCTGCACATATATTTTTTTTCTGAGTTTCTTCCATCTTTGGATATGGCGTGCACATTGTACATAACACAGATACAATTTCAAAGCAATGGTAATGGCTATTAACATTAAAATGCTGATTTCCCAGATGTCTTGTTGAAACAAAGTCAGAGCTGCAGCACACATGCCAATAAAATCCCACTTTACATATAGTGGTAGGTGAAATTGTGATAGAGGTTCCTTTCTCTGCCAGCTATATAATTTCTGTCCAAGGAAACTCCAGTGAGATGCAGTTCTTCTATAGATGCTGATTAATTCCTAGGTCCATTTAGAGCGTGATACTGCATGAAAACAGAAAAACCTGTGGGAGCTGGTATTTCCTTGATTTTTTTTTTCCCCTGGACCTGCACTGAACACATATTGAGTGCATCAAAATGCCACTTCAGGAGTGAATAAAAGGAAAAAGCTGCTACATTGCTGGAAAAGAGCCTGCGTCAGAGTTTACCTACTTTGCATTAAGGATGGTGACACAAACAGAGGGGCCTTGTACTCCTGTCAGGGTGCCCTATGGCCAGTGACAGAAACACGGGCAGTTCTAAATTAAAAGAACATTTCTGTATTAATTTATCACTCTGGTATACACAGGGCTAAGTATTTTCCAGAAGCCGCTACTGAGCCTCAGAGAGCTGACGGAGCTTAAACCGTTATGAAAGAAATACAGTTGCTTTCCTGATGTGATGTGTTTGGCCTCATGAAAGGGCATTTTGTTTAGGTAGTGCATAGAAATCTTAGAAAGTGCCTACGGACACAGATACAGTCCCTGGGGGAAAGCAGCAAACCTGAGCAGAGAAACCATCATAAATCATGGGGCTTAATGTGCAGCTCATAAATCCAGTGTTTGTAGGGAGCTCTGATAAGGCAGGATGATGGCTGAGCACTTTTACTCCACATAACATAGCATGTGGCATTTGCATCCACACAGCAGTGAAATGAGCTGAGATTTGCATCTCATTTTTCACTCCCCCGTGCTATGGGTGGGACAGATCCTGATCATGACTATGGGGGGTGGAAATGAGAGAAAAGCCCCTGGTTTCACAAGAGCGACTCCAAACGTAAACCCTCATACTTGGGATGGGGAATAGACTCTGAATTATGTTCATTTACATGAGATAATCATATCAGCCTGTGAATCTGTAAGTCAAACATCTGTGCTTATTACTCACAGTAATTCGTATGTATACGTATGAATGCTTATTTGATATTTGCATATCAGATGTTTGCATATTTTGAAGGCGAAATGTGAGATACACCAGTAAGCTTTCAGGTGCCTTGGTCTGTCTGAGTTCTTACTGAATGATGGCTGGATGCTGCTTAGATAACAAGTCTGATAGCTAAGCAAAACCAGGTTTTCCCAAGCAGTCTGTGCATAACCCCTCAGGAATTCGGTGCCCTTCCTAATGGCGGCACATGCAACACTTTTGAGGTTTGTGTCTTTCAGCTGAAGTGAACATCCTACCCTATTCTTTAAAATAAATCTTCCTAGGTATCTTCTTTCCCTCAAGGTTGTAACCTGTAGAGAAAGGAAATGAACGGAGAGGCCATTATTATTGTGTTTTCTGCAATTTGAGGAAAATTTTAATGAAAAATGTATCTGTTCAAGGTAAGCTGAATCTGTGGGATACACTGAAAGGAGAAGTTGCTATGTGATCTCCTTAAGTGCCAAAACCCTAGTTTTTTCTTGACTCCCAGCATTCCTGATGGTGATTCAGAATGTTCTGTGAGCTCTATCAGGTCTGTGGGTACCACAGAATCACAGGATGGTTTGGGTTGGAAGGGACCTTAGTTCCAGTCCCCCTGCTCTGGGCAGGGACGCCAACCCCTAGATTAGGTTGATCAGAGCCCCATCCAGGTTTGGACACTTTCAGGGATGGGACATCCACAAACTGGGAGAAAATCTGTGTTCCTCTCAAATTTGCTCTGTACTTACATCAATGTAAGCCAATAGATTTTGACCCCAGAGACTGTATGTGGGGAAAATACTCTAGCTGGCATGGTGCTGGCTAGACAAGTAATCAAATATCCTACCTTCTTCATTCTTTCTTCCTCTTTGGGCATTGGCAGAATTATTAAATAATCCCTCTAAATTAAATTTCTCTTTCATTTTGTGAACATAATATGGATATCTATGCTTTCAGGACATAACTGGAAGAGTGGCTATGAAGCTGATTCATATTCCTTTTTAACTTATCCATTTTAACTTGATAACCACAAAAAGCAGTAGATGCTTTCTATTTTTCCAGTACAACAAGCAGTAGCATATGTTTGCTGCACAATAATTTATTCTAACAGAGGGAGATGATATTTCCCTAATGATTCGTGTTTCTGAGAAAAAATGAAGCATCTCTCCTTTAACATCTTTTCCCTCTCTCATCTCTTTTGGATGAGAAATCATTGCTTTCTTTTATCTGTCTCAGATGGATCCAACAAAGTTACTATAAAGGCTCCAACTCTCTGTGTTCTCAATGAGCACAGCAATGACGTCTTCTCCTTGTAGCATCTAGTGTTTCACTTGTACTTTTTTATTTATCTCCTGCAGCAAGCTGTTGTGTAAAGTTTTATGATTTGGGCCTAAATCTACAGACTTAGCTGCCTTTAAAGAGAACTCACTCCAAAATGTGGGCCTAGGTGCCACACAGCACTCTACACAGAAGCGGAAGCTACATAACAAATCTGTAAGTGTATGCTGTTCCTTATTGCTTCTTTCCTGTGTCTGGAAGCTTTTTTCCTAATTTTGAAAGGGGTCCTTTAGTTGGGGTTTTTTGCTGATTTTTTTTGCTTGTTTTTATTTTAAGAAGAAACAAATCTTTGAATCCCTTTGAATCTCACTTAGCCCTCGTTGCTGAATGGTCCTGACAAAGTCTTTGGAGGACCAATATATGGAAAAACCCTTTTACCTCATATTCCTCATTTAAAAACAAAGGATGCTTGTTAGCATGTTGTCTGAATACTAAAGTCCTGACCAAATTCTTGAAGCACTGTAGTGAATACTTGTACTAGCAGAATGCCACTCCTGGATAAACACTCAGTGGCTGTTTGCAGCAAGCAGCAGCATGTCAGATGTCAGCTGTGCTTTGGTGAGCTGAGCTTTAGCCTGGAATATTATGTCTTCATGAAATCAAAGTGATTACAAATGAAAAAAAACCCGTAAACAGCCAAAACCACTCTGCACCCCTCATCTAGGGAGAAGCCTCTGCTCCTTGAGGGGAAGAGCCATTTGCCTCACTGTGTCAAGACTTTCATCCTGAGAGCTAGAGACACCAAAGCAAGGAAATGGACACAACGGTGGGGCTGCAGATACAGAGAGCCAATCTCTGTCTCATGTCATTGTTTTTTATTGTGTTGGACTGAGGGTAGTGTACTTGCTGACTGCTTTGCTCTCCCTGGCTGCCCATTGCTGCCTGCTGGCCCCCAGCATCACTGCTGTCTCATTCCCTCTAGGAATCACCCACTAACACCCTTCTCCTCCTTACAGGAGATCAGGAGCAGGTTGTTGTACTCCACAGCATGCACAAGGTATCCAAAGTACCCATTCCACTTCCTTTTTCTCCCATTCTTGTTCCCAACACTGGGAGCAATGCCTTAGGCATAGTTTCTGGCCCAGGTTCTTTACACTCTTGCAGTCATAAGCTTTTAATCTCTTTGTACTACTCTGTCTTTTTTTTATAAGAAATGCTTCTCCAACACAATAAAACAACATCTGTGAAATAGATTTCAGTCTTCTCCAGGGTCTCTTTCATTTCTTTCCACTGTTCTGCATTATGGTGTTCTTGCTTTTGGACTCCCTTCCTCCTGGGAATTATTTAGAGATACAGAGGCATCTCCTTTCTCTTCCACAAGATCTTAAAAGGTTAAATCGTTGTTTGCAGCTGAGAAACCAGAACAGTTTTCTTTATTCAGTGAGGGGCCAGAATCACCTCATGTTCAGGTTGCTCATCTCAGAGTACTGTAAATCATTGTGAAGACCTTTTTGTCAATGCCAGGCCCAGAATGCAGCAGCCCCACGGCATGGTGGGGACAAGGCTGGTTTCATTGGTGCCCTCAGCTCACGGTGGTGGGCCAGGCAATGCATCACACAGGCCAGAGCAGTCCTTAGTAGTGAAATGCCAAGAAATGTAATGGGAAGGTGAATGATGCACTGGAGCTCACAGTGGCTCTGAAGGAGCCCGGAAGGAGGATGCCTTGTTTGGAATCTGTGTGACTCTTTCACAGACTGGTGGCATCGACTACCTCCCGGTCCACACAGTGCAAACCTCCATAATGGGGCCTGGATCTCTCCTGTAGTTCTGAGTCGCTGTGTTTTGGGTATCAGGCTTTATTTCTTTTAGGGATTTCCTTGTCTTTCTCTCTCCTTCCTTGCAGAAGAGCTAAGTATTAAATTAACAGTGAGGGAGGGGAGAATTCACATATTGGCATTTCTCAGTGAAAGTCTGCCAGACATTTAATAAACTGTTTTATGTTGAAAACATTTGAAGAATGACTCTGCAAACAGTGATAATACTTACTCGTTAAGCTTTCAAACAGCCTGGCCTGACAGCCTTAACCTTTGCACCGTGCAAGTGAAAACATAAGGCACAAGTAAAAGCCCTTCCTGCAGTAACTCCAGTGGGCTGCGTAGTGGATTACACCAGGTATGAATTTACCCCCTGGCATTTGGTTCATTTCTAACAGCAAGTCATCATGGCTTGTATTGAACCCCAATGCCTGATATAAGACTCCCAATAGAGTTAATTACACAGCTCTTTATAATAATCCATCGCCCAGTCAACCCACAAAACATTTCGTCACAGTAGCAGCCTGAATGTTCAGTTTGGGGACCAATTAATCAAGCTGGCATTAAAAAAAATATAAAACCACATTTTATAATAGTGTAAAACATCAATGTATTAGTTTGAGTTGAATTTGGCATATGCAGACATGCACACACAATGTCTCTACAGCTTGATTTATTACATTTAAAAATAAATGGCTTTGGAAATCAATTTTATTAGACTTCATTATTTTAAAACATAAAATAAAACGAAAGCATTACTTAATAATGGCTTTTACATTCTAGATAAAGATGCCCAAAGGGAAAATATAGCAACCCTGGTGCATTGTAAATTGTTCACTTTTTTTTTTTTTGCATGGACTAGCTCAGTGATTTGGAAAAAGAAACTATGTGAATTCAGGAGTGCGTAAACAGATGAAGTTGTAGGTATTGCCACTTGTCAAGTGTGTGCAGGAATGAATGGAAGTGATTCCATTTTCCCCAGAATGCTTTGGATCAGAAAACACAAATAGGTGGCATCTGTCTCATTTACCAACAGCACTCACAAACAAAAAAGAAACTGAATGAAAAGTTGTCTTTTAAGAGACAAGAGCAAACCTCTTCTTTCTTTGCAGCTGTTTCTCTATCCAGAGTTACACTGGGGGGAGGGGGAGCAGAGGGTGGAAAGGGATAGATTAGAAATTAATGGAAGAGAGATAAAAGTGTTTCACCACTGAGAAACTCCACCACAAGCCGTTCCCAGAGGCAGGTAATGGGATCCCTCTCCACCCGTGTAAGGGGGAGGCCAAAAGCAGAGATTTGCTGGAGGTTTGTAGCAGTGAGGTTGGCAGCATTTCTCTTCCAAGGGGTTGATATGCAGGAGCAGCAACCAGTGGATGTCACCATGTCTGGACCAGTGCGTGACAATCACAGGAAAGGTCTTTCCCTGGTTGTGAGCACGGCCTGGGGACTGAGGTGCCAAGGTGGTTGCTGGCCGTGCACTGCAGCTCCTGCCTTTGTTCTCTGCCTGCGCTGGCTTCCTCCACTGGGAGGTGAGGAATCTGCTGTGGCTGGGAACTGCTCATCAGTAGAGATGTTAGACTGGGGAAGGGCTGTCCCCAGAGAGGTTCACTGCATTTTTCTGGGGTAGTGATTAGAAACAAAAAGAAGCAAAATATTGTTGATTATTAAAACTTTGAACATACACACACTGAGACATAAACATAAACACACATATATATATATATATATGTATATTTGCCTAGAAAAACATCATTATGTATGCTTCTACAGAAAAGTTTTAGCCACTCACAGGTGTTAAAATACCCTTACTTTTGAGATCTGGAGCAGATAACCTGCAACCAATATGGAGAGGGTTTGGCTTAGGAGCAAAGTCAGAGGTAGTGTAAGACAGCTTGACAGGGTTTGCTGCCGACAGAGGCATTTCAGCCAGAGGCAGGTATACAGCCATGGAAAGATGATTATGGATTTCCTGGTGAAATTCACATTATTAACGTCTATCTATCCTGGTAAGAAATCTCTGCATATGAAGGATCTTGAAAGGTACAACTGGGGAGTTCTCTGGGAGACCTGCTGAAGTTTTTTTAGAAGCAGCATTTGAAGAGGCTCAGCAGGCTCCGAGGGCTGAGCTCTGCAGGAGAGTCTGGATTTTTGGTCAAGAACAATGCCTGCTTTGTCCTGTCTATTGAGTCCTGTTGGCATTACTAATGATCACAACAAGGAACGTGGCAGGGCTGTGGGTGCTGGCAAACCAGGACCTCAGGGAAACCCAAACTCTGCCTTCCCCGAGTGTGTACATGAGGCAGCTTCCCTGTGGGATTTAACCCTGAAAAAGATCTCTGTCTGCAGTCTTCATTTCCATTAAGCCTCCTTTCTTTTGACTCAGGCTCAGCTTCTCAAAATGTGGACTCTTTTTTGGGGGGGGATAGAGGGGTTCTCCTCTCATACTAGATTTCTTCTTCCATTTTTTCTTTGGTGGGGTTTTTTTTTGGTTATTGGGGTTTTTTAATTTTTTTGAGAAGGCATAATCACAGGATCTCATCTAAACTCTCTTGTGCTAAGACATTAATCTGCATTGCATAATGTTTCAGAGCAAACAGTGCTGGAGTGAAAGTAAGCTTTCCCCATCCATATTTAACTCACTTAGCTCCTCTCAGCAAACAGAGATGACAGTTTTGTGCACAGCAGGCAAACACAAGAAGCAGAGGAGTTCCTTCTGGGAGGTTTTATGTGTCTGTAAAATTCCCCTACCACTTTATAAAATAAAGAAAAGTCCAGTTGGGCTTCAAATACCAAGCAACATGCCAAATGGTTGTTAGCTAAGGGGCAGCATCAGTCCCTCTGGGATGGGGTCAGAGGATGGACACAAAGTGATTTAAGAAAAATTGGAGCAAATTAAGTTTCCAGCTAGGATTTATTAAAATTATTCTTCCTTTACCTTAATCCTGGTGTTTAATTTTCGTCCTAACTACTCTGTCTGGTGCTGCTTAAACTCCAGGAATAGCTGGCCAAAGTAATCTGACATTATAACTGATCTGATGGGTTCATAGTGCTGGGAACTGCCTTACCAGGCCACTCCAGGTGTGGCTCTGGGTGGCATCACCTTACCCTAAGGAGGCACTCTTTCCCAGCTAAAGTGACTCCTCTCCGAGGAAAAGGCTCTTGGTGTTTCACAGCTGGGAAAGGCCCTCTTGGCACCAGGAACAGTGCAGGGCCACGAGGAGACACAAAGCTGGCTGGGAAGAGAAGGGAAAGGGTAAGTCTGACGTTTGTGGGACAGTCACTCCTTCTCCCAAATAGCATCCCTCCCATGAGAGCAGGAGCGGCAGGCCCAGCTCTGCAAGTCTCCTATTCCATTTTTATCCTTGTCTCTTTCTCACCTTCTTATGAGACAGTCACAGGAAAGGGTCTTGGCATCCAGGATTTGACAACTTTCTAAATTCAGCTTTTCATTTAGATCTGAGAAATCTTCAGGATGTCCTGCTGAGCCCAGGATATTTGGGATTATTGGGAGTGGCCTTGGGATCTCAGCCTCTCACTCATTTAGCTTTGACTTGTCTTCAGCACCTGCTCTGCAAGCACAACCATCCATTGTTCCTGGCCTCAAAGATGCCATGAGTAATTCCCTACACAAATACAAAAAAAAGTGGAAAACACTTATTTTAAAAACCCTCAATGTCTTCTGATTTGGATAAATGTGCCAAGAGGATCTAAAACAAAATTTCCTAGATGATTTAAAAACCTATTCCTCTCCAGAAAGGCAGAATGTTGGTAGAAGGAGAATCCATTCTATAATGTCTAAGGGTGTCACAGAACATGTCCAGGACATACTCTCCAAAGAATACCTGTGCCAAACTGAAATTTGCTGAAATTAGACTCTGGCTGCCAAACACAGCTCCAGACATGAATTCTCTTAAAGTTTGGTGTATTCAATGCTGGGAATTTGCTTCCACCCATGCCAGAGGTAAAGGGATTAGCTGTGAAGCCCTGATCCCACTCCCTAACCTTCCCAGAGCTCAGGGCAGCCCGGGCTCCTGGTCTGAGCTTCAGGCCTCTGCAGCTGAAAGTGTTTAAATAGGAACGTCCATCACTCAGTGTGAATAAAAGTGAAAGTGGCCCTTTTAAAAGACAGCGATGACTTGATCAAAATGCTGCTTTGTCATATCTGTTTCATAAAAATTTGCCCCCTCCAGGCCAATCCGGCTTGATGTCAATGGCGAACGCCAACCACAGCCTTGTCTTGGTGAGCGCCGCACAAAGCCTTAATTTCACAGCCTTCAAACAACAGTGAAAAATCACCAGGAACTTTCTCCTCGGATCTGGGATCTCCCTAGCAACCGCAGGCCAAGCATACTGTAATTCAATTTATGCCTTGAACTCCTTCAGGAGTCTCTTCTTTAAAATCTGTCACAGTCAATGTGCCTTGGGAAACTATTATAAGCGCCTGAACCTTTGACCAGTGGAGAAAGTAAAGCGTTAGTATAAATCTCGTAAGCATGTTTGGTCTGTTTTTATGTTGGGCGTATGGTACATTTAACATTCATCCCGCAGCCTCCACCTCTTTTCTGCTTGGGAAATGCACCCTGCATCTGTCATACTGTCTGCGCTGAAACCGGGCCGGCCGATCTGAAAGGAGGCGCGGGGGAAATGCCTCCGCTCAGCCAGAAGAATTGCTTTATGTGGAAATGCACTGACATGGCCCTCGGCTCGTTGGGAGACGGGGGTGTCATGGGAAAGATAAGCAGGAGTGACCTGGCAGGTTTGTGAATGTCTCAATCGGGGTCTGAAGTGGGTTTAACAAAAGAGTGAAAGCTTAGCAGGAAAACACAAATGATAATGAACTGCTCACTGTGTTTAAATAGCCATCCCCAAATACTTCTGCAGTGAACATTGTCAAGTTACTTGAGTCAAAGTGAGGTTTACAGGCCTGTAATTTTGGGGGTTATTTGTTCATGAGCCCTCTGTGAGCATCTTGAAAAAATTACTGCTTTCGCTGACAAATGTCATTTTTAAATTAACCATATGATACGATGTGTTATAAATAGGATCCTTCTCTGTCTGTTAGCTGTGTGTCTCGAGTGTGGTCAAAAAGAGAAGGGATGAGCTTTTAATGAGTAATGCTTGATGGGAAACATGTTGGCATTGAAATCTAGGGGCAGATTTTGGCTAGCATCAGTTTGGAGGTGTACACCCAGGGACAAGAAGGGTACTGAGAGCCTCCATGCAGAGCACCTAACAGGAACTGGCTGCGAAAGATAATTTTCAAATAATTACTAACTGGCCATATTCCAACTCAATCCAAGTATTTTATCCCAGGAACCTCATTCCATCACCCTATATCAGATGGGAATAATAAATTGATGCATTGAGAGGGTATTTCCCAGCAGGATCAAAATTAGACATCACTTTTCCATCGTCCTCTCTCACTTGGCTGTGGGACAGCATCCTAAAAAAAGTGACGTAGCAGGGTAACTCCAGGATGCTCCTGTGCAGTGGTTATTAGGGATGGCTGGCCCAAGTTGAAATTGCTGCTTCCAGAGCATCACGGAGAGGCTTCAAATAAAAGCTCTGCACTTGGCCCATGCAACCTCTGCTCGCAGAGTGGCTTCAGCTCCAGCCGTGTTGGAGACATGGAGCAGCAGCCAGCAGTGAGCGGAGTACCTTTGTGAAATCCCACAGCCCCTTAGATTTGATCTCAGCAGTCTTTCCTCACATTGCTTAATACGACCATATTTATATTTTCAGTCCTGCTGTTCGCTTTGATCTCGGGGAAGCCTTGTAATGCAGGCTGGGAATGGTATTTGGCTGGGCAGTATCTGCATCTACGCTTAGAAAAGGACAGCCTGCAGCTTTTTCCAACACTTGGAGAAGTACTGAGGTAAGGATGGTTAAAAATCAGTAAGGGTCTGAATCCTTGTCTGTAGTTGAGCAGAGACTTGGCATCATTTTACGGTTGGAAGAACCTGCTCTGATTTCAGTAAGGCTCACAGGGATTTGGCATTGCAAAGTGGCTGCTGAAGGGCAGACAGGGCCATGGAGAAATGGACAGGCAACATGCAAAGCCAAGGAGCTGGGCACTGTGCTGGTATGATGTAGTGCAGCAAAGCTGCAGCAAATGCCAGCAATGAGTTGAGTTTTACCTTTCTCCTGGCATTTCTCTTTTCCCACGCAGTTCTGCTCATTGACCTAGAGCCATGGCCCTTGTCTGTGTTCCTGTGTGCACTGGCTGGTACAGGGAGGACTTAGGTGTAATAACACCCTGTCACTATTAATTACAAACACAAAATTGCAGCTGGAATACCCACAGGTTCCCACAAAAGCAAGGCTGTCTTTCATCCTGTCTCTGCTTTAAAGAATTCCTTACTGTTCAGGCAAAGTGAACAAACAGGTGGGGGAAAAACACACGTATTACTAATTAACTAGAGATCATTGTTGCACACCAAACAATAGTATCACAACTCATCCATTACAGTGGAGGAGCACTGTTTATAGATGAATAGATGAGTGAAACATTGGCAATATACCTTTAACTGTTTTGTGTCCCTAGGAGAAGTTAGAGAAAATACTGGGATACACTTCATTCCCAGAGTGGTATAGAAGTGGGTTACTATATCGTGGTTAAAGTTGGGCACCCATTTGCTTAAGGTAAGTCATGCAGGAGCAGCTGGTCTGCCAGGACGGCCATCCCCACCCCACAAGCCACTCTCAGAGGTTCTGTGGTAGCCACTTGGGGCATTTGGGGATGCCTGAATGGTTCAGACCAAAACCCAAAGCATTTGCAAGGACAGGGAAGAAGCTTATAATAACTGCTTTGCACTAGTGGCATGTTGCTGGCTCCACATCAAGAGAAAAAAAATTAAATATCATTTATCTTTCTCTGGAGAGTTTACCAGCCAAGTTTTGAGGGAATTATCTTTTTTACATCTCCTGTTCGCTTGACTGTATAAATACAATACCTGCTTGAGAAAAGAACAACAGTGCTCCTTTCAGCCTTGCAGAATTTCAATTCACAGTAAGTTTATCTGACATCTCTCATGATTAGCTGTGAACTTATCTCAAGCAAGAGAGAGGGGTGGAGACAGGGCAGGAGCGAAGCAGATAAGCACCAAACAAAAGATGTTTGTCTCTCTGGGTGCTGCCTTAAACCAACCCAGTCTGTCAGGTACTGAAATACGAAGTAGCACGTGAATTTTGCAGCAGGGAGCAGGAGTGGAGCATGGGATATAAACTCATTTTAGACACCAAATACATCTTACTGTTATTTAGATTCCCTGACAAATTATATGGCTAATTCCACGAACTCAGTGGGGAAAGTGCTATTAGCAGGTAAGAGCTTGCTTTAAAGTGCAGTAAAGATTCCCAGTGATTACAAGAAGTCTGGGCCAGAGGAGAGCTGATTCCATTTCCAGCTGAGTCCTGAAGCTTGAAGACTTGAGCATGCAAGGTGGAGATTTTCCTGTGGGGCCTGAAGGAATCTGTGATCAGATTTAGATCATGATCCAATTCCCAGTGAGTGTAATGAGAAAGGCCTTGTCTACCTGAGTGGTTTGAGGAGACAGCTGGGCATTTTTGCCCAGTCTCCACCACCTATGAAGCAGTGGACATCAACTGAAATGGTGACACAAATGCAGTTCTCACCACCACGAGGTGTTATACCAAAAGTATGAATTTATTAGACAGAGCCCCAAAGGACAATTCTTTCAAAAGCTAGTAAGCACACAGATGCAAAGAAGTCCTCAGGAGGGCAGGAGATCCCTGAGCTATGGTCAGGAGCTTCAGGCAAGTGACACAGGACGTGTCATGCTCATCTGCCTCAGGATTTGTCTCTTGGTGTCTGCTCCTGACCACCTCTGAAGGTCACCAGGTGACCACTGCCCACTTCTTCTATCTCCATTCTTATAGAATCCAAAGTAGAAGCAGTCAATCTCTTGCAAGAAGAATAGATGTATTTTTAATGAAATGGTGCACAATATTCAGTCCTGGCTGAGTGCCTGAAAGATAGCTGTTTTCTGGATGCTCTGTGCTGTGGTTTCCCCTTCTGCTGTAGAAAAGAAGCTGTTCCAGAATAACCCTGAAGCAGTAGTTGTTCCTGAAATAACTGTCCCTGAGTAACTCCATGTGTGGACATTTTTATTCCCAATTGCCAGGATCTTCTGTTGGTGGATTAGTCTAAAATGTCTTTTTACCAAATAAGTCTTCATCTATGGGTTATTCAATAACTATTGCTCTCTTGAATTTACCTCACCTTTAACATGACAGACCTGTCAAGTAAAAAGGGGCCCAAGGACAAAAGTTAATGTGGTAACTGCTGGCACATTCTGATTATTCATCATTTCACAATTTTAATAAAGTTTTAGCACACAAATGGCTTTTGCTGGAGTCACTAAAAGTGCTTTGAGAAATCACAGTGGAGTAAGTAGTCTTATTTCCATTGCACAATCAGGAAAAACTGAGGAACAAACACAATAAGGCACGATATTCTCAAATGTTTAGTAATCTGAGATGTTCCATTTTGGTCGAAACCTAAGTGGAGAGCAAGAAGAGACTGAACTTAAGATAATGGTGAGCACCTAAACTTGGAAAAGCACACCCTCTGAAAGGTCCCCTGTTTGTGTCCAAGACTGGAGACAACAAAACTTGCTTGTCAGTCCTGAAGGTGTTGGCTCTGGTCATGAAGATATTATTAATAACATCATTAGTGATACATGCAAATATAGAGCTGAGGGTTCTTATTCCTTATACACTTTTCAAACAATATGCAGAGTGGTGTCAGGCCCTAAAGGCTCGTTCTTCAGACAGCAACACATTATCAGTGGAGAGACACTGGGCAGAAACTGAGGCAGAGGAAAATCAGATATGTCCATCTCTGAGATGCTCAGGGAAGCAGCAGTGCTCTACCTGCTCAGCTGCTGTTGGGCTGGATTCTCTCATCTGCTTTAGACAAGAGGAAGGATCTGGTGGTAAAACGAGGGCGGACTTTGCAGTCCTTTGGTGGGAACTCTTAGTTTTCCCCATTTGGCAGGGAAACTGTCTGAAAAGCACTTCTTGGAAAGCGTGGGTCTGGCCTCATCTCTCCCACCTGCTTAGCAACTTCAGGGAAAGTTTGGGAAGCAACACTAAGACATTTTCTTTCTCCCTCAGCCATTTCCCCTTCTCCCAGGCCACAGTCAGCATTGAAGTTTGTCTCCTTCCCTCTCTCTTTCTTCTGTTGCAATGCCAGTGGTGTCTCCTGGCACTTTCCTGAGTGAAGTCAGATTTTGGCAACATCCCTTCAGTTGTGATGAAAGTTACAACAGGGAGGGTAAGTGGAATTTGATAACAAAAGGCCTCTCGAGGCCTTTTCATCTTTGAACCACTGGCAGTGCCAATAAAGTCCTGTTTCTATCTCAGCATCAACATTCACAATGCTGCAAAATAATAAAATGGAACATAAAATAAATAGGAATTACTGCAGCAAACCTGTTAAATGATTTTTCTTTTACTAGATTCCAACAAATTGCTTAAAACACATCTTAAATTGCCTTTATTTTCAGGAACGTAAATACTCTGAATTGTATACTGTACAGATTGTACAGCGGCTGGCATGTCAGGAGTACCAAACACAGAGTCATAATCCTCCCCCTCATTCTTCCTGGCTAAATATTCTTATGTGGTCAGAGCGACCTACTGTGCAGTCCCGTCAATTTCTAAGTGGTTTGAGATAAGTGCCCCTTGATCACAATGGAAAGTTTGTGGAAATTTTCTCAGAAATAAGCATTTTGAAAAACCATTGACAGCTGGCAATGAAGAAAATACGCTCTCCTCCCCTGCCCATGCTGAAATTCTATGCTCAAATGTAAATATAATTTGAGCATAAAGCAGTAAATTTTTTGAGCAGCAATCTAAATAGTGGCTAGAGAGGAGAAAAAAATTCGGACTGAACTCTATTGACCTCTCTGTGTGTGTATTTGACAATATAGCATCTCTAGCCAAGGTTTAAAAATGGTGCACTCTTGCATCAGAGGGTAGACTGGACCTTATTTCTAAACTGTGCTGCAGTATTAGACATAATCATTTATCTTTTGTTTCTTCAGTTGGGTTTCGCAGAAATAAAGGGGATGCCTTTGCCAAAGCACATTTTTCAGAGTGAAGAATGATGAAAAAAATGTGGTGTTCTGTTTGCCAAAGTGCAGAATTTTGCACTCATGCACAGAGGACTCCTGTGCTGGGAATGTCCAACTGGGAGGACATCCTGGGTCAGGGACAGTAGGTGATAAGGCTGCTTTAGAGGAACTCAAAAGGCTCAGCATCAGCCTGGAGAGAGAAGGCACTGGGCTGGCAGAAGCCCTCATTTTGCTCTTTAGATGAGGCCTTTTGCCTCTGTCCCACACTACACTGATGGTAAGGCACAGTCCCCAGCATCACAGGCTGCAAGAACAAAGGTACAGCTGTCATTAAGGAGAAAGCCTTTCTCAGAAATGTAATTAGAATTGTAACTTTGCGGGATTGGGACATAAGAGTTTTTGTTTTGTTGTATTTAGGTATTAGTCAGTATCCTTCTTAGAATCATAGAATCACAGAACAGTTTGGGTTGGAGGGGACCCTAAAGATCACCTGGGTCAAATCCCCCTGCCATGGGCAGGGACACCTTTCACCAGCCCAGGGTTCTCAGGGCCCTGTCCAACACGGCCTTGAACTCTTCCAGGGATGGGGCAGCCCCAGCTTCTCTGGGCAATTTGTTCTAGTGCTTCACCACCTCAGAATAAAGAATTTCTTCCTAACATCTAATATTAATCTAATTTTTCAGCGGTACTGACTACCTGTGAGAAATGGAAGTTTCTCCACATTGAGTTTTCCATGCTGTTACTGCAAACTTCCAGCTATTGCCAGAGGGAGAAGTCAATGGGTAAGATAATTCCTCAACATGGACATTGCCATTGTGTCCTCTTGGTGACGCCGAAAGCATTTGCCATGAATTTCTAGACAAATTTGTGAAAAATGCTTTCTCAGCCACTTCTGTAGACATGTCACCTATGGGCCATTTGTGTGTGGGCATTTCCAGGAAAACAGGAGCTTTGCAGGATCGTGCCCGGGCCTCCTCTGTGGTGTATTTACCTCCTCCCATCTCAGAAGGAGAGAAGAAAATGTCAAGAATTTACTTCAGAAATTTTGTTCACAGTTGTTTCGCCACTGAAGGGTAAGTCATATCTCATCACTATTCCAGATACAACTAAATCCTGGCATCTGTTGATAGAAGTATATTGTATGTGGACCACATTTGGTCTGGGATATATAAGGTTGCTCTATTGCTAAAGATTGTGTTGATTGGTTTTGGTTTTTTTAATTATACAAGTATCCAATGGGGAGAAGAAATTCTGCACTGAATGTTGATTTCCTTGTGGCAGTGATAGTGATGTTGGTCTCTCCATTTGTTAGCACTCTCCAGCAAAAGGACAGGTTCAGTGGCTGGTATATTTTGCCTTGCAGTCATCTTGGGCATCAACTTTCTTCGCAGAAGTCTCTGACATGAGAAATACACGCACAATACAGTGACATCAGCCCAGGTTTGAGGGAGGGAAATGCTCTCAGGCCTTCCTTGTTTATAAGACAGGCGATAAGCCAGCTTTCACTCTGCTCTACATCAAATTCAAGGTTAGGTGACGTAATGTAGGTCAGAATTCAGCTGTGTAAAATCTGAGAGAGGACAGAAAAGACTGTGCTGGCTTCCAAATGCCTTAATAAGGGCATCTTCTTTTAAAGAGAGGGTTAGTTTGAAGTAACTTCTCTTATGCTAACAATTATGACTGTAAGCGCTTAAATCAAGTGGGATTTTCTATCCAAGGCACTGCTAAAGTCCACAGTTTTCAACTGCTTAATCTAGTAGCCCATGCCTGCTCAGGAGCATCATTGTTAGGGGGGGAAGATTTAAAGTGGAGAATACTATATAAAGGGCTTTAGTCAGAAAAACCAGCCCAAATAGTTCGTGGCTATCCTAATGTGAAACTATAAATTGCAAAACCAAAAACTGTGCTTTAAAAAGGGAAAAAATTAGAAGACTTGATTCATCAAGGCCTGCAAATTTTCATATTTTCTGTGAGTATCTGAGGAGCTTCAGAAAGAAGACTTCATGCATGCAGTGCACATGCACTCGTACACACAAGGACATGGAATATATCTCCAGTTATGGGTGTTTCAAACTGGTGCCATGTCACCAAACCCCACAGAGCCCTTCACAGAAAGGAGCTTGAAATGCTTCAACTGCATTGCTCCTGCTGGTTTACAACTGCACATCCAGGCATTGTAATCATAAATTCACAGATTTGTCAAGGTTGGAAAAGACTTTTGAGATCAGTGAGTCCAACCACTAACCCAGTATTGTCAAGTCCATCCCTAAATTATGTCCCCAGTGCCACATCTACACGTTTTTTGAACACTTCCAGAAATGGTGTTTCCATCATTTCCCTGGGCAGCCTGCTCCAATGTCTGACTATTCTTTCAGTGAATAAATTTTTTCTAATATCCAATCTAAACTTGGCACTGGCAGTGCCAATCTGATGAGACTTGAAAGGCTGGGGTTAGTCTTGTTTAGGGTTGGCCAAATTTAGCACTTTTACAAAAAATACGCGTTTGCACTGCAGCTTTGCTCTGTGGCTGCCAACAGAAGGTAGAATAAATGAAATAAAGGAGTACAGGAAAAGAATCCTGGGAAAGATGCTGGTTGGTAAAGCTGGCACTTGCTCCTCATTTTCCCCCGAGACAGATGTAGGTGTATTGGCAAATGTTATTGCAATTAACTCAGAATACTCCAAGCCTGCATCTGACCTGTTACACCACAGCCTGCCCACAAAAGGAGCATTGATTTAGGGGGCTCGTTTCACAGTCCTGTTGCAGGACAATATTAGTGGTTTTGAGGAGAGATTTGCCCTGACACCTTTTGTCCATAGCTTGCAGACACCATTGTCCATGGTGCATAATCTGATTTAGCTTAATCCAGCCTTAATGGGAACTCCCACCTAGGAGCTGGGGGAACAGGAGATATTGCAAGATTTCTAACAGGTCATGGTGGTCTTTTTTGTTTTCATTGTTTGCTACTTAAAAAAGAGAAAGAAACCCAACCTGAGCTCCCCTCAGAGCGGATGGAGAGAAGAAGGCATCTCCAGAAGGTGGTGAATTGATCTCCCATTTAAAACAGGTCTGAGAATTTAACCTGGTGACTCCGTGTGTTTTTGTGTGTGCATGTTTGTGTGCTATTCTTTTGGACCACAGAAACGAACACTATGAAAATCTGAACTAAAGGATCTTTGCAAAGACCATTCAACCTCCATGCAAAATCCATTCGTCAGGACACTGAGGTTTATGCCAGACTTGAAACACTGAAATTGTTCCTAAAAATCCAGCACATACTGCAAGACTTTGCTGAATTGGGACCTTCCAGAGTACAGAGATGAAGGATTTCTTTGCCGTCCTAATTGTTTGTTTCAATCCTATTCAAACTGTCTCCTTGTTTTGTCCTTGATAGAAAAAAGCAATCCCTAAAGCTCCCTTTCATCTCCTTGCCCTGTAAATAATTTTGTCTTAAGACATGCCTCCTTTTTAAATAATTAAAAATAACAAGGATTATATTTAGTACTGTTTACTACATCATGCTGATTCTGAGAAAAATAGCTATAAAGAAATTTGTGCAAATCAAAACCCTGGATAACACTGGAGATCTTTAACCCAAGACTGTTAACTGTAAAAAGTGAACACATGTTACATTAAAATTAATTTCAGAAGCAAAAGTGAACCTCCTCTCTGTGGAAAGAAACTTTTTTTAAGATATTTTGTTTATATGCGCAAATGCTAATATTTTGTTCTCTGTTTTTATTCCACTTCTCCCCTTACTCCTGTTAATTTGTCAGATTCCCTTATCAGTGATAATGTCCCTGTGCCTCTCAGTAAGTCACACACCCCTGAAGATGGTCCCAGATGAGGCTGAGACAGGAGATTGATAAGGGAATTGTGTAAAATACCACTTTTTCTTCAGAAAGTGCATTCCCTGAGAGACAGCAAGAGAGGAAGCTTTTTCCTTGGGAGTGTCTCAGATTTGTAGCTGTCCCCTATAGAGGTCTCCTAATATAGTCAAAGAAGGAAAGAAAAAGCTTTAGGGGATAATCCAGCCTGTCACCAGGATTAGATGTATTGCAGAGGAACCTGATTTTTCACACTTGCTCCTGTTTTGCAGATGCTGGCAGTCAAACAGTGCTGGGCATATACTCACCTCTAATTACTTTAGCCTGCAGCAAAGGTGTGTGGGAGAGGACTGCCCTGCTACAGAAGGCCAGGATGGTGTCAGCCTGCAAGAAGATGATCACCTTTCCACTCACTTCTGCCCCCAGCAGTCTCTCTCCCCCTGTGCTTCCCGTGGCTCACCTGGAAATGTGCCACTCCTGCAGCAAGGAACCTATGAACAGGGAGTGGGTAAAAGGGAGGAAGAGAGGTCACCGACTCCATCCCTAAGGTTGGTGTCTCTCCCATCTATCTATCCCTGGAAAGGGGAGGAGAGGAACATGGTCCATGAGCCCTATGGTCCCTGTGCAATGGATGCTGAGGGGGACAAGGAGACACTGTGACCCTGGGAGCTGCCTGCTCTCAACGACTTTGGTGATCTCTCCAGCCTCTACCCCCACCAGCTCAGTCAGAACCAAAGCAGAAGAGGAGGAAGGTATTTGGCATCCTCGCTTCTCTCCAGGAGCCCCTCTGCTTGGCTCTGTGTCCTTTTGCTCAATACCTAGCAGAAAGTGATAACAACAACACAATAAACTTTCAGCAGTTCCAATTAAAAGAAAGAGCCCAGTGTTGCCTCTCTCAGAAGCACAGAGAGCTAGAATGTCAGCAGCTATCAGCAATACCTGGAAAACACAGTGTTCTGTGCCAGCAAAGTTGATGAGGGTTTTTTTTATTTTAATGGTTGTGCTCTGAAAGATCTGCTTGTTAGGTACATTGTACACCATGGGAGTGATGTGTGGGGTAGTTTTGGCCCTGGCACTCTGTTTTTGAGCTTGTTTTTTGTTTTTTTTTCCACGTATCTCCAAGGGGGGAATGAGGCAGTCAGTGCTCTGAAGGGTTATGTCTGCTGTTCCCATCACACCCATGTTACACACATCTGTGTTTCACCATGTGATTAAACCAAGAGTTTTGTACCAGCACAATAGCAGCAGCAGAAAGAGGTGTAGAGATTAATACACCACATACTCAAAGACAGCTTACAGCAAAGTAAGATGCAACCAATAAAGGGCAGCATTGTGCCCTGTGCCCCCATGGAGTGGGAGCTTGGGTTGGGTAAAATGTCCTAGACTTTTAGAGGAGAGAATAGCATTGCTTGGCATGAATAGCTATTCTAGAAAATTCAGTCTCCTGCTGTAGACCTGATCCCTGCAGAAGAGCTGGGAGCTGTAGAGTGCATCTGGTTGCAGGGCTTCAGGCTCCAAATTTTGATAGTTACTGAAAAAAGAGGTTTTTTGCCCCCAAACTGAAACATGAAAAACAAAAATGTAAAATGCTGCATTATCCACTTGGACAGTGCTGAATCCTGTTCTTTTGACTTCCTACTATATACAATGGCTGCCCACTCACCCAGGTAACTTGGGCAGTTTGAGCACCTTAAAGAATGTCCTAGGAGTAAGATGTTCCTACATTAATGGAAAATTTTTTCCAGCAGTATTTTCTTCCCCTAGAACAATCTGCACCCACCTTGCTGACTGTACAAGCCTAGGCCTTGGTGACATAATTTTCTGTTGTACACTTTTGCCACATCCTGGGTCACAGAGTTGGTAGAAACAGGGACAAACCACCATAAACTCTCAAATGCATAGGAAACCCGGCATTAAGAGTGAGGGATGGCCAGGCCTTCACCTGCCCCTGCAGGGAAATGTTTGCCATTTTCACTCCCCCTTCTTCAGAGACAACAGGACAATGTGTGCCAGTGCTTGGTTCAGTGCAGACCCACAAATGCACCTCTCCAGGAAAGCATTTCCATCCATATCTGTCTCTGAAGTCCCAGAGCCATGAGCATCCATGGTCCCAGAGCACATGACACATTATTTTATGAGGAATTGATGCTCTCCCATACAGTCAAATCTTTGTCCATTAGACACTCACAGCAATGAACTTGCACAGTTCAAAAATTGGAGAAGTGCCTATTTCTTGTGAGGTGCTTCTACTAACTGGAGTTTGTGAGACAAAGCCACTGCTTGACACATAAATTGAAAATTTATTATTTTGACATACCCAGAAAGAATCCCTTTTCTTTGACTTAATCTGACTTTCTTCAGAAGTTGCTTCTTCAGAAATTTTTCAGAAATGCTTTTTTTTTTCCCTTGGGTGTTTTAACTAAAATGAAAGCAGTGCTGTTTTCATTAGTATTTTCCACAGAAAAGTTTAAGCTTTTCTCAATAAAGGGCAAGTTTTCCTGCTGTTGAAAGCTAGGAGTTTTTTATCTTTTTTTTTTTTTTTTTCTTTTCTTTTTAAGTTAGAAATGCTAATGTGCTGCCTTGCAGGAATTGCCATTTAAGTGCCTTATACTTACATTTGCCTCAATTGACCACACTTGTTCAGATCCTCTTTTCAGTGATACACCACAGCCTTCTCTCACGATATGAAAAACCAGTTGTGCTCTGGGAGATAATACTTGGCCAAGCCCATAAAAGAAAATGGGGATATAAAGGCATCTGAAACTTCCACCATTTGTTGTGGAAAGCAAGCTGAATCTGAGCATTTTATTTTCAAAGTAAGTATTTGAATTATGAAGAAATACTTGGCATTTTCCTCAAAAAGTAGAACTTTCACAAATAAATTAATTCTGAAAAAAAATTACCTCTCACCCCAAAATTCCTGACAGCTAATTTTCCACTGGAAAACATCTTTTGTGGAAAGCTTTGATGCTGTCCATATTTGTGTACTTAAACTTACATTTGTGCTAATGTGGCTTTGCTGATCAGAACCTCAAAATTTAGCATGTTGCAGAATTCATACATTTGTTCCCAGCCAAACCATACCATATAAAAGCTGTCTTATTACTAGTAATATCAAAAAAACTGGCTAACAAGGCATTCTGGATACTGCACACATTCTGATGCTCTTTATAGAATAAATGCTCTGTGCTCTGATGTGGCAAATGAGGTCATTTGAGTGCACTGCCTCTGGTCTTCCTCTCCCTGTTCTGCTTGAAAGAGATTTGAATGTGAAAAGGTTTTGGCACTCAAGGCTCCATGGTTTGGAACAGCTTTCAAAATTGGAGACTTAAAGGTCACTTTTCTCTGAAGAAGCAAAGGACCCAAACCCAATTCCAGCCATCAAAGAAACACTACAGTAAAAAGTTGTTTTCAAAATCATGTTGAGGAGGCCAGGGATGGAGCTGCTCCCCATAAAGATGTGAGGCCTCTGCATTGAATATATATTGTTTTATCCCTGCGGCATGACCCTGTCTGTCAGATAAGGAGAAGCAGTAAAACATGGGAGGATGTGGTTGCTGTCTTGGAAGTTGGAAAACAAATTCAAGCTTAGGAGGATTGTTTTTTCTCCCCTAAAATTAAAACCAGTGCTCCTGTTAGCTTCCTAAATGCCATCCAAATTTAGCTGATGCTCTGACAGGGAAAAACCAGGATTTCATAAGCTATTTCACATTTAACAACTGGCTGAGAGATATGAGCAAGGCATAGGAGGGTAAGGTACACTCACACCACTTTTCCCTGTGCCCATGATGAACCAAGGGATGCGTTTGACCCAGGAAAAACTTTAAGGCACTGGGAGCCACAGACACCTGAAACAAGGGCTGTGGTGAAATTCTGCTGGGCAGGGATCTGCCTGGGCCACCCAAAACCTGTGCTGGTGGTCATGGTGTGGTGCTGTCTCTGTATTGCTCAGGGAGACAAAGTGCTTAATTGCTCAGGGAGACAAAGTGCTGGGCCAGAGGGAAATACCTGATAGGGGCAGAAATCCACAGCAGATGCTTTTGACGGGGAGCCTGAATATATCCTTTTTCACTGCAGCAGAAGCAGGAGGATGTGTTCCCCACCAGGTGACCTCACCCCTCATTTTACATATAACAGCCTGGTTATATGTAAAACACCCCACAGTTTTGGATTCAGATTCAAATTCCTCTTCTGGAAGATGGAGAGCAGGATTTGTGCTGTGCTTTCCCACTTGAGTCTGATCAAGCAAGTTTGGGGCATTCCTGTCTCTCTCCTCTAGCTGTGCTCCACCAGGTCTAGCAGGACACATTTAGAAAATTATTCCCAGGTTAGAAGCCCTTGTTCCTCAAGCAGTCTGAGCTTACTCTCCAACAGTCCAGCACCAGCAACAATGGCCATATTTAATGTGTGCTAGAAGTGTCTTTGGAGACTCAGCTCCTTACACATCCTCCTTCATCTACCACAACTCAGTTCTGTGACTTGACTCCATGTCTCTAGCTCTGTGACTTGCTGAGGGCAATCTTTAAGAGAAACATACAGAGCCTGAATAGAGAGGCCTGATCAACATATTAGATGACAAAATTTTTAAAAAATACCAATCTATTTGAGACTTATTGTAAATGTTTCAATTTTCCTATTCAAGCAATCATGCAGTTTTCCTATTCAAGCAATTTTACTTGTACTTTTTGAACTTGCAGTAATATCTCAGTCAAGTTTTTGGGAATACTGAATTGCTTGACAGGCTTTCAGCCACATCTAGGGAGATATATAGTAGATGATTGTCTGCTCTTTGAGAAGGAATCACCACAGTAGTGGGGAAAATATTTCTGAAGCCCCCAAACTGCCTTTTCCATCGCTAGCCAGTCTGCACCCCAGTTGGGTGGGCTGACAGAAAATCACTGTGTTCAAGCTGACAGCATATTGAGCTGGTTTTAAATTTCCTGCTCTCTAAACCATGCTTCAAACTGAATCAAAACACTTTCATTAGAGGGATGAAAATAAATCCCACCAAAGCTGGATTTTATCATGCGGATCTATCAGAGACGAGCAGACTGGGTTGTGTGGGGTTCAAGGATGTGGCTATCAGTCCCTAGAGCCAAATGGGAAGCTGTGGAGGATCTCTGCTGCATGCCCACATATTAGACTCAGCAAGCAGTGCCACCACCTAGGAGGACTAAACCTGGCATGCTGTCACTCGTCTGTTCGGTTTTTGGGAAGCTTTGATTTCCATCAACGGAATTGGGGCTGGCAGCATCATAAAACCGTCTTTGAATTATGCTGAATTTCCAGAACTAAAGCAACATTTTGATGGCATTTCTACTTGTGATCACCATCCAAACACCAGTGTAAGCCTTGCAGCACATGTTTGAGAAGGCGGGTGGGCTCTTTCAGGCATGTCCTCACTTCGGGGCTAGCACAAGCCCCAGCTCAGGAGCTGCTCCCAGCCTTTGCCTTGTCCCCACTGAGAACACCATCCTGGTTAGCTGGTGCTGCCAGCTGGGACAAGCTGCCCCAGAAGGATGCATTGCCTAGAGCATTTCTTTTGCTTACTTAGCAATCTGCCACCACTCCCGGGAAGATTTGGACTGCATTTCTCGGCTCCTAGTAATTCTTTCCTGCCTTCCTCAGCCTCCATTCCTACAGCCAGGAGAACAGCCCTGGTTTGCTGGAACTAAGTCCCCCAGAGCAGTTTGGGCCTGCACTGCAGTATGAAGGCAGCACGTCAGGAGAAACAACCAATTGTTTTTTTAAAAAATTAATTTGGGGTTTGTAGCCCTAAGCTAACCTGAGGCCTGATCTGACCAGAGATCTGACCAACATCCTAGGTGGAGATGTTCCTATCTGGAGAACGTGTTTTCTGTGAGGATGTTGAAGATGTCTTTAGCAGAGCACAGCTCTCTTCACTGTGCAAGCAGTGTCTGTTTGCAAAAACAATTTCAAGATACAGCATGATGTACATAAGTCACTGACTGTACTCTTAGCTACAACAGCAAAAATGCACAAGCATGTAGGCACAAATGTACACAAATGCATATTATTATGATTTGCAGCTGTCAGAGCAGTTCCTGTCACTGAAAGAGCTAAACTTAATTACCAATCTGGAACGAATCCTGATCTTAAAATAAAAAAAGAGCAAGCTGCCTAAGTGCATGCACATTCTTCCACTGTAAATAGCTTCCCAAGAATAGAGGGCCTCAGTTGGTGTAGGCTGGTGTCAAATTTTAACAGCTAAATCCAGAGAAGCTGGCTTTTGTGATGGGTGCTAGCTGCTGATCTGATTCTGTACATTTTCTAGTATTTTCTTTAGGAGACCACTCAAATCCTGTAAGACTATAAGGAGGGTGTTGTTTATTAGTGGCCCTCTGCATCCTCCACCACTATTTGCCTTGGCATCTAGATGGGGCTGAGGAGATCTGGGTTTTGTTCCTATCTAAACCTGTAATTTAGTGTGACCTTGAGTATGTCCTTCATCACTTTGTCACCCTTGGCCACAGCATTCAGACCAGAGAAATCAAACTTCAGCTCACCAGATGGAGCAGAAAATGCCCTCAATCAAGACAATCCATGGCACAAACAGGAGACTGTGTCTAATCTACCTCAGAGTGCAGACTTCTGGCTGATGTCTCCAAGTGTTTCCCCTGTACGTTCCCTGTCACTGGCCCCCCATTTGTCATTCTGGTGGCCATTTCTTGGCTGCACGAGGAATTGTCTCCTCCAGGCTGCAGAGATGATTCTGTGGGTCTCCTGAAGATGTTCTGTATGCCACAGGCCATACCCCAGAGGAACTTTGCAGCCCCCTTTTACAGACTGTGAACCCTCGGCCAGGGCTGTGCTCCCTGTGTGTTTGTACAAGACTTCATGCACCAAGGCTCTGCCTCAGCTGGGGCCTCAAAAACACAGCTATAAAACCAGCTATAAATAACAGCACAGGACAGGGTGTTAAACTCACTGATGGCATCTGAGTCATCACTTTGGCCTCTTGATGGCATGACCTTGGAGGTAGGCTGTTAAGTCTGTAAAAAATGTTTAGAAAAATAATTAAAAAAGGTCTCTCAAGTCCAGTGTCTTGCTCCAGTGATAGCAAAAAGGGTAACAGGAGACTGTTGTTCTAACTCTGTGCTGCCTTTCCAGATCTTGTTTTTGTTTTCCTGCAAGGAGCAGGACTTTATTGGCTTGTTTCTGGGTGCACACATGAAGCCTTTCATCAGTGCATGTTTCAGTAACGAGCCCCTGGATATCAGTAACATTGACACATTCATACAATATCCCACCCCGTGATTTGCAGCGCTCCTACGGCTCCACACTATTAATGAATGAGTGACTCTTTTCATTACCTTGCCATAGATCAAGTGCTGGCCTCTGATTCTGACAGATGATTCAAATACATCTGGTTTTCCTAACTTGAGACCGCTCAGCTCCTCCAGCTAGTGCTAAATGATGTTGTTTGCTAGAGAAGAATAAACTATTTTGGAGGGACATACAAAAGGCACTTTGACTGCAGCACGGGCTGGGAGAGAACATGGCTGTGCCTGAAAAGTGGGTCTCAATGGGGAAAAAATCTACTTGAGTGAATTTTTTTCTGGGACTGTTGAGATTTTGTTGGGGAGGAGGCAACCTTTGCAGGAAGAAAGTCAACAATGGTCCCATTTATAACCTGTGAGGACCATGAAAGTTTCATTTTCTGTGCACAGTGAAAGATCCCTCTATCTATAGGGATTCCCCTTGACATTATGTGACAAATGCACCCCAATGCGATGCCAGCAGCTGCATTTTTCTTTGGTTTCTGACGTATCACATCCTAAATTTAATTGCTCTAATTTGTTAACATTATTTTATACTTGACAAGTCTCCTTTCTAAGGCTCTCACTGAGCCATGGCAGCTCACTTGCCACCTTAATGCCTTTGCAAAACTAAGAGACTCCTGTTAAGCCTGCTCTGGTGCAGCAGACTGCTATACCTACTTGGACTAGTGTATGTATTTGCTTAAAATAGGAATAGGATAAAATTCAGGAACAAACTCAAAGAGGAAAAAACACCTTTTGCTTCCTCTGGAGGAGCCCGAGCCATAGAGTACAGAGGTGTGGTGCTGCACTTTGTCTGGCTCATTACTGCAATGCAGTTTAAATACTTTGCCCACACTGGAGCAGTTGTATTCAAAAGAGTTGAAATAGACCCTTGTCCCCCTGCATGGGCTGGGGGAGGCAGGCAGTGCCCCCAGAGATGGAAAAAGGAACACTTGCACCCTCCAAGTCAAAGGACTGTCTCAACTCCTGAATAAGATCTCGGGTGATGGACAAAGGAAGGGTGGCCATCCAAAGGACGTGTTCCCAGCTGTGCCTTGGGAGTCTGGCTTTAATGGGCACGGGGAGGATGAGGTTCTGCACACCAGGAGGCACAGCTCCATCTCCCTGGGGAGCCTCAAGCCAAGAGCCTTTTACTGAGCTAGTCTGGCATCCAGGGCCTGCTCTGGAATGGGCACAGAACAGAGGAGGGTATTGAGGTTACCAAAAAGTAGCAAATCCTAAAGCTGCACTTGGAATGAACATTATCTTCTGCTTCAACCTCTCCTTCCTCCAGCAGCACCCCCAGCACACTCCTACAGCACCCCTGGGCCCTGCCGAGGCTCTGCCAGTGACACTCCTACCAGGATACCTCCAGTTGTTTTGTGGCTTCAAGGACTGTGTATTGTGTGTCATGGACAAGTACAACCAGAGAAACTTTCAGCTTTTCCCTTGCTGCTGGAATAGGGTGCCCACTATGAGCATGGTGTGCAACCCTCTGAGAGACCAAGCTAAAACTGACCTGGCATCTTTGTGCTCCTGCAGTGTCCAAACCAGGCCCTTTGCAGCATCCCCTCTGCAGGATAAGAGGGCTGAGATGTGATGTTGCTCACTACCAGCTCCCTGCTGGAGAAGGCAGAGTCACAGAGCCATCAGGCTTTGTGTTTGCTCTCAGTGTGAAGGCATCCCATTAGTCGTGACTTTTCTAGGAGGGCTTTAGGCTGAGGAAGCAGCAGCTAAAATAAATGTATCTCACAGTAAAGGATATCCTGCTCAGCCAAAAATAAAATCTTCAGGAATTCAAATGACCAAGAAAAACTGGGCTTTGCAACACTAGAAACTTCATATGATGAAATCCTTATCCTATCCAGCTCTTATCATTGGCCTGAGAGATAATGCTTCAGCCTGGGACCCTGGCAAGGCTCTTACCCAATGCTGAACAAGCTATGAAGGCTCTTGAACTACTAAAAGATTTTCAGGAAAGCCTCCAAGGTATTTGGATTTGAAGGGATGCAGAGGGGAAATCTTAGGTACTTATGTAGTTACATGCCTGAGTAGCTCTAAAAATCCACAATTTAGTCTGCAGTTAGTAGAGAGCAGCCCAGTTCTCCACATTGTCACCTGGGTATTGGCCCCTGGTTGCACCTCAAATTCTGTCTCTAGTTTTGTGCCCTGCATGACAAGAAGGACATGGAGGTCCTGGAGGATGTCTGGAGTAGGGAATGGAGCTGGGGAAGGGTCTGGAGCACAGGTTTTATGAGGAATGGCTGAGGGATCTTGGGATGTTCAGCCTGGAGAAAAGGAGGCTCATGGGGACCTTCTTGCTGTCTACACCTCCCTGACAGGAGGTTCTAGTGAGGAGGAGGTTGGCCTCTTCCCCCAAGTGACAAGCAATAAGAAAAGATTAAATGGCCTCAAATTGCACCAGGAGAGGTTTAGATTGGATATTAGGAAAAGTTTCTACACTGTTCAAAAAGTGTATGTGGATGGGACACTCAGGGGACATGGTTCAGTGCTGAACACACGGGTGCTCACTTAATGTTTGGACTTGATGATGGTGGAATTCCTTTCCAGCCTTAATGATTCTACATTTCTATGATTCTTGGCCTTCACTACCCATGGCACAGCTTCCAACACTGGTGAGACAGGTATCTGTGCCCAGCTCAGGGCATTGGCTTGAGTTGTGGCTGAATGCAAGAAAAAACCCCACATGATCAGGATTTAGGTGTCTCCGTAGAGAAGAACAGCCTTTTCAAGATCAAAATGGCACAAAATCCGAAAAGCAATAAAAATATTCACGCTTGGGAGCCCAAACCCGCTCCCTCCAAGTGTCCACTAGAGGGTTTCTTGTACTTCCCACCGAAATGCCAGCACTGCCGGCTCTTGGAAGCAGATGGGGAGATTCCAGAGGCAGGATGGCAAGGATGGACACAAGGACAGCCTGCACAGCAAAGGGACACCACAGTCTGTGCCCACACTGGCGCCCTGAGGCAGGACTGGTGCGTGTAGGTGCACATCCATGCAGGCTTCCCTGCGAGTTCTGGCACTAGCAGGAGAAAGTGCAAGACTCTGCGGTGCCAACTCTAGAAGTCCTTTATTAAAACCCCCAGCATGGCTTTTCCAGAGAAAGTGCCTGTACCCAACTATCACATTCATTTGCCACCTCATTTAATGGTCAGTTCTCACACTGAGTCTATGCAAACTCACCATCCTCTTCCTGACACTGCTTTTGCCCCTGTGCTGTGGTGCAGTGATGAGCCAAGCCTTCTGCTGCTCTTCTCTGGCTCTCCCTAAAACCTGGTCACATTCATACGAGGAAGAATGAAACTCGTCTCCAGATTTGCCATGTGACTCTGATATAGGAGGAAGAGGCAGAAGGAAGGGACAGCAAAATGGTGATTTTAGAGCTTAGAGCAGTATTAATGAGATGTCATTACCCAGATTACTTTCCTGCTGCTGCTGTACTCACAGGAAACAGTCATGGCACGTTTCAATTACTTCCCCATGGTCATGAAGACTTGGCAGGTAGATGGATTGATATGAGAAACACTGCTTCAAAGAAACATCAGTGGATATTTTCCCAAGAGTTGCAGGTACAGGGCAGTGGGGTGCAGTACTGAAAGCTTTATTAGCTCCTGTGTACAAACCCATAGACTCTCTCCATCTGTCAGGAGCGTGGGCATGTTAATCTCCAAGCACTTGCGAAGCACGTCAGCATCACTTTCCCTTTTAACCATCAACAGAACAGAGCTGGAAAGAGGTAAAGTGTTTTCCTTCAGGCCATCCAAAGGAGTGAGGACAAAGGTAAAGGAGCCATTTGCAAATGCAAAACAAAAATCATTTAATTAAATGGCAAAGTTTGAGTGTGTTTTTTCAAAATTATAATATAAAATGTAATATAAAATATAATATAAAACAAATAAAAAATATAAAATACAAAATACAATACAAAACAGAAAACCTCAAAAGATGGCAGAGGAATCTGAAAAAAAAAACCATCAGCCTTTCCTTAAAAAGCTGAGTAAAAGATTTTGATATTTTAAAAAATTAACAGCAAAAGCAAATGCCTGTTTTGTCCCAACACAACTGTGAGTTTTTCACAACAAAGCATTTTTGGTGGCAAATTGGCGTGGCTCTGCTGGCTAGCTGGGGGTCTGTGGCTGGTGGCTGTGCCTGTGCTGCTGAGCCCTGGCTGGTGGCATGGAGAGCTGGGATCCCATCCCAGGGTCTGGTGTGTGAACACCAGGAGAGCTTTGCCTGTGTGACTCTGCATCATCACCAGGCTTGTTTGGGAAATGTCTCGCCGGCAGTGAAGGCGAGGGTCAGATTTTCAAAGTGCGTAGTGCTCGTAATTGGAGCCAGATTTCTGGAGGAACTCTGCTCCCATTTAAACACCCAAAGAAAGTGACTGGGTTGTCTCCCCCAGCTGTTCCCGTGGCAGGAAATAAGAGCTGCCACAGGCTGACTCCAGCCCTAGATAAATAATAATGAATGAAAGTCATTATTGGGGATGAATTTGCAAATATTTAAAGTTTCAAAGCATGAATTTTGTTAATTAAATAATGCTAATAATGCAACATTTGTCTGACCTAAAGTTTAATGTAAAATCGCTGTCTTTGGTGAGAATATCTCTCTTCACAAATTCCCTGAAGTAAGTGAAACTTTTTCTGGTTTTATCTGGGTTTGAAAGCTGAACTGATTGAACTGAAACTTTTCTATGGAGTTCATTCATCCCTTCTGTATGCTTTCAGGCAAGCCTGTCACCATCAAGAAATAATACAGCCTGCACAGATTATGGATTAAAACATTTACCTTTCTTAACAACTTTGTCCAATCCTCTTTTTTTATTCTTGTTTTACATGGGACAGTATTGTAAAAGACAGCTATGATTATTTATAGAGAATCCAGGTCAGGATTTTAGAAAACCTAGTTACTTGTGGAAAAAAAATGGAATAAATGCAGCAGTCTCTCATTATGTGATGTAATTGAGTTTAAATAGTTTAAATACTACCAAAATAATTCTGTGGCTCTTGTTCAATTTATCTGGTTTTCACTGTATTCTCTTTTTTCCTCTCCAGACCTTTCCATATGCAGTGAGAGACACACATCACAGTGACATATGTGCTAAGGAAACTTTAGCTATAATATTAGAAAACTCCATTTAATTTGATTGTGGGTGTCATTGGGTTCAGAAATATTTATACTATTTTATAGATGTTTCTAAGTCTAGGACTGCAGTTGCCCTCAGTTAAAGTGATGAAAAAGCCTTTAAAATGCAGGAGTAGTTCTGTGCCTTTAGAGAGGGCTTTGGGAACAAAAATACTTGTTCTATCATGACCCCTGTTCTACCTTCTTGGGTAATTTCTGTGGGACAGGACTTTAAAAATGGAGACAAGGCGTCTATCCATTCATCATCTTTTTAAAACTTGACCTGAGAGTTTGTGCCTCTATTTCTCACTTCTAATTCCATATCAGGGAACTGATGAGATGGGAAATGATTAGACAGTACAGTACTGGGAGAGATGTGTTTGCCCCTCTCCGCAAGGCACAAGATAGGCCCCAGAACACACCCCAGAGATATGAGTTAGTGGGACAGCACCAACTCTGAGATGCTCCTGTTCTGCTCAAGAAGGTCAGTGATTTCTAAACGTGAAGTGAGCTCCCAGCTCACCTCTCCAGGCTCTGAAACGTTTGATGTGGGATGTGTATCATGGTGAGCATGGGTTTTAAGTGGCCTCTCCTGTGCCCATTGAGAATGAAAATGTTGCAGAATGAAACACAAAAATCAAATCTCAAATGCGCAAGAGTAATGAGAAAAGGAGCAGGTATCTAAGTCTCTGCTTAAAATTTTTTGGCTACATCTCTAGTCTCTCTACATTGTTTGGAAATGTTGGAGAGTTTTGAACCCCCCTAATTTTTTGCCTGAGGAGGGTTGCTGGGTGTTGGGCTAACACACATGCACATCTTTTGACAGCCAAGCTGGTGCCTCTGGGCAAAGTTTCCCTGCTTTCAGCAAAGTATAATCACTTCACTTCACTTCACTTCACTTTCAGACTTCTTGCTCTGGTCTTCTTATGTGTTTATGGGCAGAAATGGAGTCTCCTGCCCATTAAAGTCAGTGAATTCCTCCGTCCCTCTCCAAGTCTCTTGAAGACATTCCTCATAAGAAGCAGCTTCTGATAGCCTGCAACCATACAGCCCTTATCACTTGCAACAGCAATCAGATTTTCTGCACTACTTTGGTCTGGCGAGGCTCAGATCTGGATCCAATATTGTAGGTCATGCTGAAAGCTTGATATCACAGGTCTGCAGTGGAATCGAACACCACACTGTCTAATTGCAACCTTGTCCAACCACTAAACAGTGTTCTGTGGAGAAAAAGCCTATCTTTAGGCCTTCCCAAAAAACATTGGGCCTTTGCCAGGAGGGAAAAATGCTGGGAACATAAACATAATTGAAGAACAAAAAATGGCAGGATTGAGAGGAGATATTTTCCAATAGACAGCCTGTAATTTACCATGGATGTGGTAATTTAGCCAAAATAATTGAATTCTGTGTGTTTCCAAAGGGTGTCTGTCAGTGTTGGCACATTTGGATTGGGTGGTTGGTAACATGATATGGAATCCTTCATCTCGGATTTGCTTCTCTGAGCACTACCCCAATCACTGTTGATCATAAACACCACCCAGTCATAGGCATCATAATTTTTCCCCCCAGGGTGGCTTTTTTGGTGGCATCTGTGAAATCCATGAACGTTTCTCACTCCCCAAGGAGACAAGCACGTTCCCCACTTCCAAGAACACCACTGCTGGCTGGTAATCTCATCGGACTGCAAGTTACCCCTCTCCTCTTTGAGGGTCTTGGTCAAAATGGATGGCAGCCAGCTTATGTGTTCAAGGGTTTGAAGGGCAACTTTCTGCTGAGTGGACAGACAAGCTTCCCAGCTGCTTCTTGAGGGAAAATAGGAAAGAAAGAGACCACAGTTCTTTGAAAGTATTTTGTAGGTGGTCAAATAGGAACAAGACTGGAAGAGAACTTCAGAAGGCATTTCGTCTTCTCCCACCCCAAGGCAAGATCAGTTAGTCCCGGCTAAATTCTTACAGAGATTTCTCTAATCTCTTTTGAAAATCTCCTGTGATAGACTGCATGACTTGCCAAAAATCAGACACTGGTCTTTCTCCTAATACCAGTCTGGAATTTTTCTACTTGCAGGGCCAGCCCTCCTCTTCTTGTCACCAAGGAGACGTGGAGAATGGCTTGTTGCTTTTCTCAAGTCTCAGTTCTCTCAGTCTCATCAACCTAATGATGGGAAATGACTTGCCACACTCTCCCTGTATGTAAAAAATCTTCCTAGATAGCAGGTAGGGTTGGGATACAGCTATGAGCAAATGTAATCAATATGTAATCAATATCAGTTCATTTATGTAAACTACATTAACTACTCCAGTGGATACCAAAAATCACAGATTTAATGGAGATGGAGACTCTTTAGCATATTTCACTTTCCCCTACAATCCTTCTCCAGATTATTTTCTTGGATTCACACGTGATCTTGTCTATCTCACAGAGGCTTATGAACTTTCTGCCTCACTGGCTAAAGACCACACCTTTTTCTCTCAAATCCTTTCCTATAATTAAGCTAAACTGGATGGAAGAAGATAGAAACTGCTCCCAGTCCCTGCTTAGTTTTGAAATGGGCTGGTAAGTTTCCTGAAGACCTGAAAAAGTACTTCTGTGTCCACCAGTGTACCTGCTTTTCTTAAAAGGGTAGTCAATGGATAAATTGATCCTCTTCCAAATCCTCATTCCTCACAGAGGTCTAAAATCCATGGAACACGTGTCTGGTGGGATGTGCTGATGCCAAAAGTGTACCAGGAATCAAAATCCAGGTTCAGGGGCACTGCAGGGCACACCTGCTTATGGGCAGAGCCATTGATGCTGAGACCTGCTTCAAGAAGGCACAGAAAAGTGTGGGCAGAGACTGTGGGCTGCCCAGAGGGCATCCAGAGAGATGTGAGGCTGGAGATGGAGATGGATATGGAAAGAAAAGAAAGGTGGGATCAACAGAGAAATAAGAAGGCAGCAAGAAAAAAGTCTGTTTAGAAGAGAATAGTCCATCTGCTGCAGGGCCCTTTTTCACACCCTGGCACAGCCAAGGGCTGGGTCCCCATTAAGATTTGGGTGCTCCACTGCTCTTTCCAGTTCCTGTGCTATATCTCCCTCCTGACCCAGCATGGCTATGGATCTTGGCCTGAGAACCTCACAGGTGTTTAAATGAAAAACAAGAACTACCCTGAGGCTGGAAAAGCCCAAACTTGCCTTGCTGCTTTCCAGCTTTGCCATGGAGTATTGCCACTCACCTTAAGTGGCTTTCTGTGCTGTGGGCAAAAGGAGAACCAGGGCCGATCTCAGCCCAGTGCCTCTCTCAGAGATGTTATCTGCCTTTTTCTTGTCTCTGTTGGCTTGACCAAATGAAGCTCCCTGCATGTGTACAGCAACGCTGTGGGAGCAGACTCCATTGTTCTCTGGGCTGAAACCTGCTGACTATTTAAATAAAACAACTCATTATCTGCCGCTACCTCCTCCGTAACCTGAATTGCTGTCAGAACATACTGTCCCGGCAATCACTTCCCTCCTGCTGGGACATCTTTTGCTGTGTTTACCCCTGTCCTTTAAGTAATGCTTAGAGCCAAGTGGCCATGCTGTGAGAGAAACACATATTTTGATTGTTTAGCTTCTGTAAAGCTTGGAACGTACAGCAGAAAGGAGAGGGATTGTTAAACCACAGCGATATGCCTACAGATCTTGCTCTGAATCTACAAGGATGTTAAGCAAATTGAATTTGATAAGGGCACTCTCAAACTGAGTAATTTTCCTTCCTGCTTGTGAGAGGAAGAGCTGCAGAGGTGGTGATTGGGACAGTGGGATGCAGGGTATCTGTGCAGCATCATCTGGGTGTGCAGAGAGGCCTTGAAATGCCTGAAGAGACCCTAGTGTGGCATAGCCACAGACTTAATCATAGATATGGATAGCAGATCAGGATATTCAGGGATGATGGAATCCTGGGGTAGATTCGGATAGTGATGGATTCATTACCTTCATTTCTGCAACACCAGAGATCTCTCTAACACACATTACAATCCTGAGAAAGAAAGATAACCTTCATTTCTTTCTGACATCCACCTGTTTAACATAACATAAAAACCTTCTTTCCTCAAAATTCTGCTGATAGTCTGTCTGCAAATAGATACAGGGCAATAAGCTGTAAAAAAACTGTATCATAAAGGCACATATATGAGTTCTTATATATAGGGACTTTTGCTAAACATTTTGCCTGATCTCCATCTCTGTTGCTATGCACAGAACAACCTAAAAGTAACAGCCTCTGCCCTTGGAAATTCCCTGCATGAGAGAGCAGGAGCAGGTGGTTTTGCACAGACATTGGGTTTATGCAAATGCACTTTGATCCTCATGCGAACACAAACGGAAGAGTGGCCAAACACACTGCTTTTATTTCTTCATAGTTAGAAAGGTGTGGGGGAATGCAACAAAAACCTGTTCCTTCAGTGTTGGTAGCTGAAGCTGCACACACTGCACTGTGTATTACAGTCACAGGTTTTTGCAAAGGTGGGCAGTGTCCAGAGCAGTTCCTTGCTACCCTTAACTGAACCTGTAAGTGCATAGCAAATTGTCCTTCAAAGCCAGCAGCAACGTAATGCTCAATAAAAGTTATGACAGGCAGGGAGCTTAGTATGACAGGGATCACACAGTAAAACAGCAGCGTGGGGAGGGTAAGTGATTACATAAAATTAAAGCTGAAACACAATTTATCCCTTTTCAGGAAAAGTACAGAAATGCTGACTGTACAATGAGAAAACTACAACTACACTTGACTGCATCAAGTGCTGTAACAGAGTTTTTGTCAGTGGTGGGTTATGACGGGAGACATATGACAGCCACTACTGTTTGAACAGTTTGTTGAGGCAAACACACACTACACCATGGTGTCTGATAGCCATCATGCTGCAATTCCAAATGGGACTTGCTTTTGTCATTGTACTTTCCTCCTTTCCAGGGGACTATTTTTGTTTCTCTTTCCAATTACAGCAATTCCTTTCTGTTCTTGGCTCTCCATCAGCCACGCTGACGGCTCCGGGCATGAGGAATTGTGAAGTAATTCTATATCCTCTGAGGCTTCAGAGAGGAAATAGTCACAGATTTATTGGGCTTTAAGGCAGTTTGGGGAGGAAACCAGATGAAGGCATCCTGCATCCTGGCTTAGATTCATAAGAAACTCAGGATGTGTTATTACACATTAAATATGTCACTTAGAGAAATTATTTGGGAATAAAAGTAGGATGGATACTTGGAAAAAAGTTAATAACAAAATGCACTTTTATGTATACAATTCAGCGTACAACACATCTAAGGGTGAAAAGTTCTTTTTTCATCTGCTGCCCACATGCACTTTTATTATGAAACTGCAACTGTGATTTGAAGTTATTTATCAAGTTGTTCAGGCCAACTTTTCATGGAATCTCAAGTAAAGAACAGGTGACTTTTAAATCAAGGAGTGTTTCAGCATGACATGGTTGCGTTCCTATATTACATTTTAGTGAAAAAAAGTTGACTTTCCCAGTGATTTGGGTCAGCACAACACTACCTGTCAATGGCTGAAGCAAGGGACTGTACACACCATGACAGTGCACCACTGTGCAAGTGTCCAGTGTGAGGTCAGACACACAGAAGCCAGAAATCCACCATGCTTGGAGGGAGAGCAGTTCCCTCTCATCTGGCTCAGGCATTGAGGGTCATAGCTTGTTATGGTTCATCCAGTTTTCTTTCATTTTCCCCAGGTGTCCTCCATGAACTCATTGATATCTATTTAGGAAGAATGTAAGAAGGTTTCAAGAGATATCTCAAAGGCAGATCTTCAGGTCTTCCACCATGTCACTGCGATGATTTTCATTGCTTCTCTTTTCCCTCAGGGTTCAATAATAGATTGATCTACAGTGTTTGATCCATGTTGTCCCCTGAAGGAGAGGGAAATTATGTGCGTATACGAGGAGCTAATCTCTTCTACAAAGAGCATTAATGATGTCTCTTTAGGATGTTTTACCTGCTTTTGCAGCTCCTGCTAGCCTAGAGCTCTCACTCTCTTAGCTCCTAAGATAAAGTTTGCTGAATTCATTGGGGATTCGAATGAGAAGTGGAAAACATAAATCTTTTGGAAAGCTGTGTATGAGGTTATTCCTGGCTTAACCAAGATAAACAATATCACAAACTCGTTTTTTAGCAGAAAAAGCAGAAGGGAATGGAAATTAGGAAGGAATACTTTGGGGTGCAAAGTACTCTGGAAGAGCAAAACTGCAGATGGGAGAAGGTTCACAAGATACCAAATTACTCATCTGTGCTCACAAGTGTGAGTAGGACAGTTCCATCTCTAGTCAGCAAAAATGGAACGCTCTTTAAAGGAATGAACATGAAATTTAATAACCAAAGTCAGTCATGCTACCTCTTGAATATACTGAGTTTCACCTAGCTTTAAGTGTAGTCTACATGGTGAGTTTCCCTTGGCTCCCTTCATGGAAAGAAAAAGACTTTTCTAGGACAAGATTCATTTTGCTAGAAAGCACCAGATGAATTTAATGACCCTAGCTGTTGAAGCTCCGATTTTTCTCCACAGAGCATAAAACAAGCTGAAGGTGATTAGTTATACTGTAGTTAAGTCAGAAGGATTTTTGAGATGATTTCTGGGACAGATATACCAATATAATTACAACTTTAAAGGTTCATAAATTTGTATTAAACTATGAAAAACTCAGAACTGGACATCCAAGATTATAAAGTAGGCTTGGAAGAAATTAAAGAACAATTGAAACTGAAGGGTTTCCCTTACTCTGCAAAAGTGAGAGCTAGGTTTGAGCTTTAAAAAAGTGACCTCATTACATATTTACAAGAGCTGTGGCTCTGAGTTCTGCTGTCTTCTCAAACTCTGAGTCATGACTGCATCCTGAGAGGCAGCTATGTTTTGCTGGACTTGTCTAAGCCCATCTGAAGTAATGGAGTTGCAAAAACACCAGCAAGAACTAAATCTGGACATCCCGAGGTTGTGTATAATGAAGAGTGTTTGGCCTCCACCACTGGTGGTGATGAGGCAAAAGGGGAAAAGAACACAGCAGGGATTTGGCAGGACTGCCAGGAGAAGGAAAAGATGTGTAAACATAAAGCATTTGGTACAAAATGTAGGGAGAAACCAAGAACATGGAGTCCCAGGAGGAGCATCCTGACACTTAGGGGAGAGAAGGGTTTTGCATTAACAGCTCTTCCTTTATGCATCTCAGTATGCTTTGCTTTATTTGAGAAAATGGGTGAAGATTGATCTACAAGCATCACGATAACGTTGCTCAGATGTGAAAATGTCTCCCCACGTTTTGAAAAAAAACCTGTCATGCCACAAAAAATGTGTCAGTGCTTACAGTTGAGCAGTGCCTTTCCTGAGGTGCCTTCCAAGATAATCTCATGGCTTCCTGTCCCTGTATATCCATGTTGGTTCTTGTCCTGCTTATATTATACATTTTTTAGAGGTGGGAACATTCTTTTAGTAATATGTTTGCAAAGTGTTTTGCACTTCAGGGCTTTCCAGGGGTCACTGCAACAGTAATATTATGTTCTGTTGGGACAACCTGCCACATTCCTGGTACAATCTGATGAGCCCAGAGAATGAGTGGAACTCATTCTGCAGAAAACGTATCATTTTACTGTTCCAGGATCCTACAGGTTCCAGCATGACATTTCTACACCATTTGGAAATTTGTGTGCTGAAGTTGTGCCTGTACCAGTAAAGGAAATGATCCTGGGAATGTCTCTGGCCCCAGCACCAGCTGCAGGCTGGGAATGGATTCTGGAGTGCTCTACCTCCTCAGTCATACGGGGACATCAACTGGGAAAGTTGTAATTGGCATGGGGCAAAACTTCACAAAGGACCATTTTGATGACTTTACAGGGTGAATGATTATGTTTTGTTTAAACTATAAATATGGGCACAGCCACAGGTCACAGGGAAGGGTCCTCTCTGCAGGATGGCACAAATGGAAAGGCACAGGACCCTACTTCCCACCACTTTTATACCTGTACCAACAGATATAAAAATTTGATCGTGCTGGGCACATCAGGCTTCCTGAGTGGTGAGGAATGTATTCACCTGTACATGAACTCAGTTACTTTCGGGTACCTCACTGATAGAACAACCAATGGAATTGCCTAATCAATTGTGTCCTGTAAAACCTGCATCATGTTTAACCACTGACTTCATTGCTTTTCCAATGTGCCTGAATGATTTTCCAAGTGCCAGCCATGTGAAGTCAATTCAGTAGGGTATGAACCAATTCAGCAGCAGTATGAACCAAAAAGCACCTTATGTGTTACAATTCTCAGCCCTTACAGAGTATACAGCCCTAAATTCAGCTGGTGGCCTATTTTGGTGTGTAACTCTTTTTGCAATGCTCCTACAAATTTAGAGAAATTTATGATTAGGGGACAAGAAGGAAGTTTTCATAAATATTCATTCACATTGAATTTTTGAAAGCTTCATTTTTTTCATTAAGTAGATGGTCTTCTTATAAGCCAGTGATTCAAAATCCAGATCAGTTTCTAGAGATTTGTGATCACTGAGTATCTCTTGAATTATATTTGCTGAAGATTTGTGGTTATGCCTAAAATTTGTCAGTGCTGAAATAATCTGCACTGCATGATGGGACTATAATATTGGATGCAATTATTCTATTATACCCACAGAGAATTTTGTGGATGAATTGGCCGTATTCAGCAACAAAAACAAGGAGTAGAAAGCATATGCCAGTTTCCATCCATGAGAAAGAATTTTGGGGTCACTGGCAACTTATTGGAAGGGATTTGGGATGAGCTATTATTCTGAAGCTGATCTTCATGACTGGGTACACTTTGGGCCCTTTATCTGTTTGTTCTGAGCATCTCACAGTGACTGCTATCCATTTAATTGGAAGGTATCTTCAAAAAAGTCCTTTGGGATGTTTAATCACAAGGTTATTTCTAGACATTGTTTCCCAGAGAGCATCTCTGCAGCTGGCACTGGCTGAGTCCTCATGGTGCATGGGGAAACTGAAGGAGCAGAAATCAACCACATTAGGAGATGTTTGTGGCCTGATTCATCTGAAAAATTCATTTTATTAGGCAGTATTTTGATTAACTGTTCAAGCTCAGGTGTCTCATTTCATACTTGTTAGAATAAGACACCTTGAAAGACACTGGTTCCAGAAGACATTTAATTTGTGTGACTGTGCCTTTCAGCCTTTTGAATAATTTTCAAATTTAATTCTTTATTTTGAGATGCATTTAGCCTTCAAACGTGTCAGCCTGGTTAAAAGCTGAACAGGAGCTTTTTTTTTTCTAGCATGAAACTTTTCTCTCTCCCAAAGGTCAGGATTGGAGGTGGAAGGTATTTTTCCCTTGGTATATATATTTTTAGCCTAAAAAATGCAGGTCTGGATCAAGCGAAATCATTTACATCTTACACATTGGCAAAAAAATCTCCCCAAAATATAACCTCTGAGTCTACCTGACACAAACCTTTCCATTAAGGAACTTTATTTTGGTCAGCAAACTTGGACTACTCTATAATTAATGTCTTTCTACTGAGCTGCACAAATGTGGCTTCATCATGTGTCCTATGTTGGTGAAAAAGGCTGTGCTCCAACTTCCATGTTTTCTTGTGTGCTTCCATGTTTCCTTGTGTGCTTCCATGTTTCCTTCTGTTTCATTCCACAATGTACCTGTCACCAGCCCCATGACTTAGCCGAAAAAATAAATATTTCTCAAAAAAGTCTGTCAGCACTGCTAAAAGAGCAGCTTGTCACAGCAGCACTGTGCTCAGCTGCCAGGCTGAAACTGTCCTTTAGAAAAATTAGCTTCCCATGGAAAATAAGCATCAACTTCCCATAAAATATACAGTCTTGGGACAAAACACTTCTTGGTTCAGACTTGTTTAGCCTGAAGTTATGGCAGCATGTAGAAACCTCCAAGGACTGAACTTTGCTCTGTATATCATGGTTGGGTTTAGTTAAATCGATTATTTACAGGGTAAGCATTTTTCACCTCTGCTTACATAGCTGAGATCGCAACTTCACACACTGCAGCTATTGAAAAAGCAGTGAAAAATGCTCAGACCACATTCAGCAGTCCTTTTCTATACAATTATTACCAGCATCCAAGAGAAACAGCTGTTTTTCACAGCTGGATCAGCCCCCTTTGGTTTTTGTGAGGAAAATTGCTGGCCTTCCCTTGCCACATAACAGGAGTATTGCTGAGCCTGTCAGCCTAAAGGACATTGTCCAGCATCCACCACACGAGTCATGGTTTCCCAGGAGCTCCCTCTGCCTCCAAATTGCAAATTACTGTGGCAGTTGCCACAGTCCCTCAGCAGGTATTTCAAGAAACACGAAAAAGCAAAATGGAACAGGAATGTAAAAAAAAAAAAGGAAAAAAAACGAACTTCTGACTTCTGCACTGTAGACAGTGCAAAATGTTGCCTCAGCCTTCACATACCATAGCAACCCTGATATAGTCCTGGCCATGAGCAGCTTTCCACCTACATGCTGGGCATGGCTTGGCAAGTTGTGGGTCAGGAGTGCACCTCACACATTCCAGCAGCCAAGGAAAGCTCTGTCCTCAGACATGGACTGGAGCTCCCCCACAGTGACTCTCCTCAAACATGGAGCAGTGTGGATGTCGAGTCCTTGGCACCAGACAGTCATATCCACTCCTTGCTGGGTAAGGAAATTCTAAGTGCGAGCCTTAAAAGACTCAGGCTCTGCTACCAGCTGTCAGCGGGGGACAGCCTGGGACAAGTCACATCTTCCTCCTCTGCCTCAACTTCTCTGCCTTATAAACATGGGAAATGGTGCTAATAGCCTTCTTTAAAATAGCTCAGAATTTTCTAATAATAGTAACGATTATTACAACGATGCCATCATTTTGATATAATGATTATTGTGCTAACATGGCTAGGAAATTGAAATTGCCTTATTTTAATTACGTTCTTCTAAAATTTTTGTTACTTCCCATGCTTATAAGATAGAAAGCTTCTTTCTTTGAAATACCACTCTATGTTTAAAAGAGGAAGAAAACACAACAAACTATGATCCAGAAAAAATAGTGCACATCCTGCAAAAGTACAGTTTAAGTAAAAATATCTGCAGACAGAAAAAAAGATTGAAACTGTGATCACTGACAGTAAGCATTAACTTATGTTTAAAGGTTTTTAGCACTGCTTACTGGAAAGTTTCAAATCTCTTTCTATATGAAGGCATCAGATTGTTGAAGCTTTTCATGGGAATTCTAAACTAGCTACAAAGATGGAATTTTGGTTAAGTGGGGAAATTGTGAGACTTACCTATCCTGGCACATCATGAGAGACATACTTACCCCTCACACAGTAGCCCGGCAGTTAAGCATCCATGTGAGATGTGGCAACCTGCATTTAAGCCTGCTTTGCCAAATTCAGACCGGGGTCTTGGTCCTGACCTCCCATCCCATGTTGACTGCTCTGTTTCTGGGTGTGGGAAGCAGCTTTGCTCTTGATAAGTGAACATTGGGCCACTCATGTGACAAGCAGAATACATTCTTCACTGTAGGCTGCCAGAAACAAGGCATTTAAGTGGAGATGAAACCTGTGGGACTAGTTTATACACCTTTTGTACACTGTGGCAGAGTCTGTGTGCTGGGATCCTGCAGCCCATGACAATGCTCCTAGCTGGGCTAAGGCTTATTCTGCAGATAAAGTGCTCAGCATTATCTCTTGTTCCTCCTGATGTGGAGCATAATCTATTAAACAGCAAAATCTTGCTGAGCTATAGAATTCTGCCTTGGTCAATGAGTCTCTCTAAGGCATAGAACCACAGAATCTAAATATCTTGAATTGGAAGGTCCCATAAAAGATTATTGAGTCCAACCCTCTGACTCCACATACAAGATTGTTTTCAAACACCAGTTTGATCTTGGCACCACATTGACTGAGAAGAAACTGAATGGTGTGTTCCCATGTGATTTCACATATTTTCTACTGAATCACTACACACATAACATGAACCTTACTTCAGAAACTTGGTTCAGGCCCTCATGCTCACATCCCCATCATGCTAAAGGTCAGAACCTGAACAGCATCAATTTGCTTTTTTCCCAAAGTCCTAAAATACCTGCTATAAAACATGGCAGAGGCAGCTACTGACAAATGACAAAACATGTTAAAATAAAGTACAGGATGAGATTTTAACATTTGATCAAACATATATTTAGCCAAAACAAATGTTAACTGATGTCTAATTTCTCATGGTAGCTATCTGATGGATAACTTATCTGCAAGCTGGAAATGAGAAGAGAAACTTGCTTTAAACCAGTGGAAGGTAGCTTTGAAATTAATAGGTTGTGCAGTGCAGCCTGGAAAAATGGGAAATGGCGAAATGTCTTCACTTAGAGAAAACAGGTTTGGTTGGAGAAATCACCAAACAGCCAAGTCTGTATCTGCAGACAGGGATGAGTTTGGCTTAGCTGGAGGAGTTTGGTGAGAGGTTATGAATACCTGGGCTGCCACTGCAGAAGAGATTAATTCCCTTTTGCTCCACATCTTTGGAGGATCACCACCACCAGCAAAGACCAAGATGGTGAGAAGACCTTACAGGTCCTCTGAGCTAATGGTAAGTGGCTGTGCAGAGAGAGGTGACAGAGGCTTGAGTCTTCTCTACGTTGCACAAACACTCTCATCTTCTCCCATCTCTGGCACAACAGGACAAAGAGCAAGGAGCAGCATTACTGCACCAGCTGGATACTACCGCAGGAGATTGCATGGACACGTCTATGGTGTTTCCAGGTAGTAGACTTATTTTTTTAAAAAAGCCACACTACTAACAAAAGCAGCTTTACAAACTGAAGTTAAAGCTCCCTGGTGAGATCTAAAGGCTTCCTCCTAAATTCTGGGAAAGTTCACTCTGAGTTCCAGGCACGGTGACTCAGATTCACCTCTAGCAGTGAGACGAACTGTACTGCAATACTCTCCAACACATACTCTCAACACTGCTGCACAAATAAATCATCTTGATCCACCTCTAATTGAATGTATATTTTTCACGTTTTTGAAACGGTTCTTGTTTCATTCCATACATTTTTTATCATAGACTCAGGTCAGTTTTGTATATTAAATTGTATCTAAAATACTGAGTTGAAATTTTCTTTGGGCTCACAAAGCAAACCCCAGTACTGTGAAAAGGAAGAAACAGTTTTATTTACTACTCCAGGAAAGTTGGCTCTAGTTTGCCATGATGGGAAACACAGAGAAATTTGCTTATCAGCGGGCAAAGAGTTATTGCAGAGAGGATGTTCTTCTCTCTGTGTTTGTGGATGTTGTGGTACAAAACAAGGAGGTGAACCAAAGGCTAAGGAGCAGAATGGGCCTTGCAATGGCTTAATCTCCAGCCTTGCTTCATCATCCATTTCCCATAGGATATATCCTCACAGCTCATTACTGCTCTGCTCTTAGTGATAAGCAAGGACAGCTGCTCAGGAGACCTGTGAAGCAGGTGAGGTATCCATATGTGAAATAGTTAAAAACTCCACCCTCATTGCTCTCATGATGTATTTTTGTTCTCACTATGGCACAGCTTTTCCATCTGGAGGAAGAAACTCCAATGTGATAACCCAGGGGACTGAGAAAACCCAAAGTTCTACAGAGACGATAGGGGAGCAATCCTGTGTCCTGTGTATTATCCAGTGGAGGAGCATCTGCATCCCATAGGAGGAACAAGCCTGGTTCAAGTCAACCTCATGTCCACAATGTAATGAGCTTAACCTTGTCCAGTGAGTCAATCACTGCCCTGGCAGCTGACAGCTCTGAATCACATCATCAAAGCCTCAGATGCTCTGAGGATATCAGATTCAATAGGAGCATGTCATGTCTTCCATAGAGCAGAAGAAGCAGCTGGGGACGCATCATGGATTGCCAAGTGATTTAAACACTCTCATACAGCACTCCTCTTAAGACAAGGAAATCTTATCTTGCCAAATCACCAAAAAAAAAAAAAATCCTTGGAGATTTGCTTCTCCATCTGTACTGGCCAGATCTCAGCAGCTGAAGGGCAGAAGCTGATACAAAATTTTTTGTGAACTTTCCCATCTTTTGTCTCTGCTCCATGTGTCTTGAGAAATATATCACAATATTCTCTCTCCTGTTGGCATATAGGGAGCAAGAGAACAGGGGGAAGGGGGTCAGAGAGGTAAACATAAATCAGAATTTTTCCTCCAAAAATTGTGTTTTGTTTGTGGTAAGAGATCCGTTCCTCATTCCCTTGGACGTAGATTAATCTGGGATAATAACCCAATAGTCATGAGAGAGAGTATGACAACTTGTGGTAAGGGGAGAGAGAGGGGATGGGTGGCTGTGGATGGGGGTGGAAAGGCACTTCTGGTACTGGTTCTGCTGCTCAGCATGTGCATCTTCACCCCAAGGAATTAAGCAGGTGCCTGGGTTCGTGCTAGAGCTGGATCCAGCCCCATTGCAGTGCCAGGACTCTTCAGCTTTGTCAACACTGCCTGCTTTGCTCCATGGGCAGGACTCCTGACAACTAGCAGAAACACAGTGACCTTTGATATCCCTTCCTTTGCAATTAAATTATTTTTTTAGTGTGTTATCTTCTACCTGGGACATTTCTCATTTATTTATTTGCCTTCAAGTGGCTGTTTCCAGCACTCTGTCTGCTCTGCATGACATATCCCTAATCTTTTTTCTAAGGAGTGGAACTTCCTGGCTTTCTTTGAAAACTAGATATGTGCATATCTATATGCATAAATCCCTAAGCCACAATCATTTGACTGCTTGGTTATCTCTAGGATTGCCATTTTCATTTTGTGTGGCACAAGAAAGACAGCACAGAGTTACTAAAACAGAGAAGCTTTAGCTCTAGAATCTTGCAATGGCTTTTAATTTCTGATCAACTGGAGAAAAAGATGGAAGTCTTTTAGCCTGTTTTGCTACTGCGTACACACCTTTCTGGCCCCAGTTGTATACATGGAAGAGGTTCTAAACCCCGGATGATCATTCCTCTATCTCTGCACTTTTGCCATGCCCTAGTGTCTTCCATCAAATCTGGTCTAGGACACTTCAACAAGCTCAGCTGCGCTAGCTGAGCCCAATATTTGAAAAGGCTGGATCGGTCACCTCGGCTAATTTTCCTAGAGGTTTTCAACAGGTCATTCATATGAACTGCCCTGCAAATGGGGCTGGGGGTTACCCCTGGCAGCCTCTGTGACAGAGGACATTATCTACCAGAATAGCTCAGTCTGGTGTGTTTACCAATGAAAAGCAAAACAAAACAACATCTGCTCTGTGGAGGTTATTGATTTCTGGTATTTTCTATTCAGTAAAGGGGGATGAGTACCATCATCCCCTGCTGAGATAGATAGGAATTACTATATATTGGAAAATGTCTTTCCTTCCATCGATTATAGGGACTTTGTTAGAACAGAGATCAAGCCTTTTTTCATGGTTAAAGCCAGGCCAGATGTCTCCCAGTCAGTCACTACATGAACTGGCATTATAAGAGCTCAGATATGTAAGGCAGCACGCTTGTGAGCAGCATGAAATCAGACAGAAATACCCTCCCATATGAATCCTCTGCAAGTGCCATGGGGTATGGAAGGAACAGGTGAGTGGAGCTGCTTTATCTTGCTTAAACAAACACCCTATCAAATATAAAAGAATTGTTATTTCTACCCTTTTCTTAACAGCATCCTGGGTGATCACTAGATGAGCTGAAGAGAAGCAGAAGGAGAGATATGGAAGGTGCTGTTCCTCCATTCCAAACAGGTGTAATGGGATGAGCTTGTGACCCCATACACAGAATGACCTGTACAGCTGAGCCAACGCAACTGGAGAGTTCATCCAGGTTCTTCTTCCCCAGACTGAGAACCAGAAAAAAGAACTGAACAAAAAGAAGATAAAATTTAAAAAATGCAGAAGAAAAGAGGAGTCTGCCTCTTCCTGCCCCAGCTCTCTCCCAGGCAGTTCAGCTTACACTGCTGCTCCCTCCTGGCCCACAGGTCTCAGGCTTGGACTGTGCACGGGCACAGAACAGTACGCTGTTCAAACAAACCAATGCACCATTTGAGATGCCTGTGGCCCCTACTGTGTCCCATCTAGATATATTAATAGGTCACAAGTTAAACCCGGGTGTCTGCTTGCTCACTTTTTGAAAATAAAGCTTATGTGCCAGGTGTTGTCAATAAGGTCACTCGCACAAGGCGTCTATTTAGTCTCAGAGTCGGCAAAGCCAGACCAGTGGTCTGGGGAGAAGAAACAGCTACTTGAACTTTATAGGTTAAGAAAACCCCCAGCTAAAGTGGATCATCGTTGTTAAGTTTCCAGTTACATCCAAAGAAATGTCAACACTGATGTTTTGCGATCGGGATGGTGAGTAATTTTACCTACGCACATTTTTCTAGACTTCGGTTTTACAAGGTGTTCCCAGATTGGAGCTGTATTGTTTCTTTGCAGGTCCAGTTTGCAGATTCCAAGTGCAAAACAGAATTTCTTTCTTCCACTCATTTCTTTTTATATCTAATCTACTCTTAAAGAGGAGCCTCAAAGTCTCCTGATTTTTTTTAAGCAGCAAGTCATTGCTGACAAGTGGGAACTGCTAACAGGATCTTTTGGGCTCAACTGACTTGTTTTTAAAAGACTCAACTGAACTGTGACTTCACATTAAAAGTGTGCAAAAATCAACCAGTGATTCAGTAATTTTCTGTTCTTGAGCTTTCATGCGCAATAAGTTGGTCTGGAGGGACAGCTTGTATTTCTTGATCATGACTTTACAGAAATTAATTCATTAATTAATTACGGCTTCCAGAGATGCAGATGAATTATATTAGGACAGACACAATCAAAAGCCTCATGGCCAAAAAGGACTGGCCAAAAAAAAAATCACAGATAATGAACAAAGCAGTGGCAAACAATTTAAACTAGCCAGAACTCAAAGGTTGGTGGATTTACCTAGGATACCTACCACATGGGTTGGCTATTGTCCTTATTCTTTTCCTTATTACTTCCAAACCAGAATATATGGATGATGTTTTAAAGAAATCAACATTACCTGCAAGAATATAGACACTAGACGCACTAAGATGATTTCTTTTTGTTGGTTTATACAGACACTTACGTCAAAGACAAAAATGTTTTTTCACACCAATGAGCCAGTCTCAGCTTCCTGATAGACTCATCAAAGGCCATAATTACTTTCCCTGAGACCTTTCAATCTGCCCCTGTCTTACAGCTGGAGGAGGAAATTGCTTTCCCACCCTGGGAAAATGTAGAAGGTTTTGATTGCTTCCTCCTATTCATAGGGATCCTTGGGATGTATCATATTACCTGCTTCCAGCACCCACCACAAGGGCTCACAGAGAGTGCTGGCCAGAATTTGGCCCCAGTACAGAGTCAGTCCTTCAGCCAGGATCAGTCACAACAGACTTGAGCTGAATGCAGATGTGGCCTTCTTCAAAACAGTGAAGAAAAACCTTGGAAATTACTGTGGGCTTAAGTATTGGGGCTTTTTCCCCATCTCTGAGATGGCAAAAGCCTTTCATCTGCTCCAAGACAGAGAGTAAGTAGAAAGTGAAGAGAGCAGCAGTTTCCCATGCAGCCCCCAACTTGGGAAAGCAGGTGGAGTGGAGAAACCACCTTTCAATTGTGTTTTAATGAACAAATTGTTTGCTCTTCCGTGTCCTTTGATGAATGGATGTTTTCCTTCAAAAGCTGACGTTTGTCTTTCATTACGCCCAGCATATGCTCTACTAGGCAGGACCGTTTTTCTACTCTAGATAAATAAACACGAAAATGAATTTATCTCACAGAAACATGTTCTCTTTCAAGTCTGGCACAAGCCTGCCCTCTCCCCCAATAAATCTCTGGGTAAATGTGTACTCCTCAGCAAGTTCCCCCCTCACATCAAATGGAGACATTTTGTGACCTCCCATCTCCACACAGCTCAGGAAAGACGCTGACTTCAGGCACTTAGAGGCAGTGATTTAGCTACAACTCACAGTTGAATTTGAGAGCTCTTTATCATCAAAAAGAAATTTTCCAAACCAGAAAGCATCCCAACTTTTTTCCCAGATGACTGTAGATAGTGCTTTAGCCCTCATACTATGGGGCTGATGTGAAACAACACTGCCTACAGCCTCTGGCAGGGGATCTGCTGTTGGATGGAAGTTGAGTAGTGTAGTGTGATGTCAGCTAAAGCCTCCCCTTTGAGAAACAGACTGTTCCTTTGGTGTATAGGCCCGTGGATAAAGCTGGTTAAACTTTCAAAAGCATTTTGGTTTCCTTCCAAACTCAGTCCAATCTGCTCTTTGCACTTTATTGGTTCACAACCTGATCCTGCACATAGTTTCTTTGGGTTTAGACATGGCAAAACATGCCCAGAAATGACAATTCCTGAACCTCTTTGTCACTGCATGCCTTAAACCCACTGAAATGTACACTGAAACCAAGGCACACTGGGGCACTTCGTAGTTTCTCACCTTCAGCACATGAGGGATGTGTCTCTTGGACCAGTTCAGACAAAGAGAGAAATCTGGGTGACGGTCCTTCACGTTTCTGGACAAACAATCACTCAGCCTTATGTCAATGAAACTTTTGCAATCTGTTGGTATTTTCACAAATACCTCAAGTACTTTGGTCAAATAATGGCCCTGATTCATGAAGGTACTTAAGCATGTGCTTGACTCTGACTGCACGTTGGTGTCTCCTTGAAGTCAGTGATACTGAGGCATATCTCAGGTTATGTGCGTGTTTAAGTGCCTTTGAGTGCTTAACTGATGTCTTGAATAGGGCCAGTATTAGTCATTCAGTAACACCTGCCCTACTACAGGACAAATAATAAATCAACCTGGTCAAGCTGTCTCTGAGCTCATCTATGAAGCATGTTGTGATGGCAACCACTGAGAGTGCAGGTCCTTAAGCAGCTCCTGACTGTTACAGGCACATCCCTAAAGTGTGGGAGGTGGAGAGCATTCCAGGACTTTTTGAGAAGTTTGACTTTGAAACAGGATGTACAAACTTGAGATTAATCAAGGTTTCCTTCACTCAAGATTCTGTGTTCTGAGTCCTATAAGAGAAATTAGTTCAGCATAAATGGGTATTTTGCTCCCTGAAGCTTTCAAGCTGCATTGCAAACACATTATAACTTTTTTGTAAGCCCCTGCTAAGTTTCAATCTCCTTGATTAATGAACAGCAGCACTGAAAACAACTCTAATCATTGCAAAGGTTGTTGTGGTGGCTTGGCCTGGACCATGTCTCAACCTTACCCTCAAATTTGCACCACCCACACATCGCTACCACTGCTTGCAATTTGTTTCTGCTTGGCTAAGTTTTACTCCATCCTTCCTCCTTAAGGATGACTTTGTCTGGCTTGCTGATGATTTCTTTCACAGTAATGTTTTTATTGAGCATATGAAAGTGTTAAGATATGTCTCACTTAGGCTGCATTCTGCTCTTAACTGGATTACCATACAGAGAATGTTACAATGAGGCTCCGAGGTCTGCTGGGTCAGCTTGGTAAATGATAGCACCTCTTGAAGCTATAATGGATGAGAGTATCCTTGATAAGATTTGACACTTGTACTATATATTCTGTCACAGCAAACATTTTGCTTTTTTCTTGATGTTTTTAAGGCCATAAATACTGGTCTTAAATGTTAAGTATGTGAACCTCACATTAATCACACTGCCAGGGAGAGCAAAGAGCTTTGCTCATAAACTGAAATGGAGCACAGTTAATCTATCAATGTTCTGTAATGAGGACTATTATAACAAAGTATTTAGGTTGATTTACTGATGGGCTACACATCTCTGCTAATGGTCACACATCAGTAAAAGAGCAAAGGGACCATCTGGATCACCAGGAGTTTGAGATTTATTGAATAATGTGAAGCTCCCTCCTTATCTCTCCTGTAACGTTCTTAAGCTCATTCTTTATCAGTTCACTTTCTCAAGATCAGTCTGCTCACTGGGTTATCACTGCCCAGTTTACATGTTGGGGTAGCCTCAATTTCAGTATTTTCAAATAATTCCTTCAGTTTCAGAGACAGGACAAGAGAAGGCAAATGTACTCTGTTGATTTTAGAACTAACTCAAAATAAAAAAAGAATTTTAAAAAAAGCTAAAATCAACCAGCCTGAACAATCCTTTTATTTAGTTTTCATACTGTGTAATCTGTGTCTAGCATCCTCCCACAGACATTTGATCCCTGGCAGGAGCTGATGTTAAATAGATACAGAACACATCTGCCACCCCTACCTTGAAAATTTTAAATCTGGATATTATCAGGTAGTCAATCAGAATTACAATATGGTAATTATTATCAGGTAGTTAATCAGAGTAGCAATGATGGGCTTGGGAGGCAGGACTAATTTCACTTTTGCTTAGACATCTGCATTAGAAATACCTACACATAATTAGCACTTACCCATCTTTGGCTTGATATATCATTCCTGAACACCTCTGGAGCATTTTTTAAAAATGCCCACATGACAGCAGGTGAACCATACTCTTTGAGGTATTATTTTTCCTCCTCATGAAAGATTTCTGCCATAGGGTCACTATCTCTGTGCAAGAAGCACCAGAGATTGCTGGACTTGGGGGGACCTGTCCTGGGGGAAGAGTTCCAGATGTACATGGTAGAAAGGCAGTGAAAAGTGAAGAACCTTCACTTAGGTCTTCTAAACCCCAAATCAGTCTAATTTAAGGTGCTCTACAACAGGGTCAATATTCAGAGCACCCATAAGATTAGGAATGAAAGCTCCTCCTTTCAGCTCTGCTTTATCTAGGAGAAACTTCAACATATTAATATAAACCTAATTTCTTTAAGATGCTTCTTCTGGTGGGTGTTAAAATGAAAACACCAGGTTTACATACAAGCTCCTCACCGTTCCCATATGGGACCACCTGTGGATAATCCACACAAGTGTGAACATGGACAATCCTTTTTTAATATAGAAATTGTGCTTACAGGCATTTTGCTTGCTCCAGGTGAATTCAGTCTTGATGGGAAATCAGTAGGTCTGATTTTCAGAAACCAGCTGACAAAACTTTGAGTTCATTGAGGGCATCAGGTGAGTAGAGCAGTCTTAAAAAAAAAAAAAAGTAAAAAAAAATTATTCCTTTATTTGCACAGGCAAGTATTGGAAAGAACATGACCTCTCAGGCAAAGAAGAAAATTAGTTCTCCAAATACTGTATTCAGCTGGGGAGTGTCAGGCTTCTCTTGCCACTGGATGCAAAGCAATCACCCCAGCTGCACACTCATCAAGGCAGGCCAAATTTGGTTGAAGAAATGGGACAGGAGAGGCATTTCTTCTAAAAGGTCATCAATAATACAAACATACTTCTTAAAAGACCTTCTTAGTCCCTGTCTGGCTCCAGTTGCACAGGAGAGATGATTGTGTACACTCTGGCCTGTTCTGTCAGCACAGCTCTGGTCTGTGCTGAACATGTTGTACCACCACTCACTTGCAATGAAAAGCCATTGCCTGCTCCAAACTGGCCAAAGGATGAGAAGAGATGCCAGATCAGAAAATAGAAATGGCCACAGAGTGTCTGGGACAAGCAGTGCCACAGTGTGAGGGCAAGCAAAGCCACACTTTTCTCTCACTCTGCACATTCATGGACATCAGCCATGGATGAAGACCTGAGAAGAGAAAGTGCCAACAGGAGACCAGACTGCAGCCCCTGGGGAGAGCAAAAACAGTTGGCAGGCATTTCTTGCTGTACCTTAGACTTGACGACCATTGGGAAGCTGTATTTCTTTAGCAGACTGGGAGATTGCTAGATTGAACAAAGGAATAACACAGGCAAAGGTGTTAGAAGATAAAGCCAAATCAAACATTCAATCAAAAACTAATGTATCATTAACATTTAAGAAAGTGCTTTGCCTTGCCTTCTTCAGGATGTAGTAGACTTTTTCCCTACTTTTTCTTCTTCACTTTGTTTTCCCTCATTTTCCCTCTCTCTCTCTGTTTTTTTCTTCCCCTAGTTTCTGCATCTCTTGGATTTGAATGCACCAAGAGTTCTGGATCTGAACCTTCATTCAGATCCATATTTCACTACTTGCTTCTGTTTTTCTATCAGGAGACTCTGAATGACGACATGCTCAGACTGTGGGAAAGCAGAGGCCAGATTTCAACCTGTGTGCTGGGGTTAAATGTCAGATCTCTTTCTCATATCTGACAGGGGCTAAATAATACGAAAAGTGACTTAATTTGAATTTTTGGAGGGATAGGAAAGGTAGGTTGGTAAGGAACAGTCCAAGCCTAAATCCTCCAGCTCCTTCCCAGTGCATCCAGATCCCAGGAAGTTCATCATCTGCTACAAGTCTCATCTAGGAAAGCAACCCTAGGAGTTGTATGTCTTTTAAACATGCTGCTGTTTCTTGGCTAGTGATCCTGACAGGAGGTTTTTTAACCCATTTTGGAGGGATTACCAAAATTCTGACTGTCCCCAGAGCCCTGGGAAACTGTAAAACAAACAGCATTTCTCTCTTGGTAGGGAGCACCTGTGAAGCCTTTACTTATCTCAAAGGTGCCAAGGAAGTTAAAAGTAATTTGTAAACATTCTTTGGCCTGGTTTATCTATTGCAAATGCTGTTATTTAAGCAAGGGACACAATCACTCAAGGTCTTCTCCTTAGATAGCAGGAAGAGTGAGGCACCACCAAAAGATGCAGGGCAGACCAGCTCAATCTGGGCAAACTTTGCACACTAGAGCAGCCTAAACTGAGTAAGTTTAGCTTGGGTATCTCAATGAAATATCTAGGTTTGGACAGAAATTGATCTGGGTTTGTGAAAGTGCTGTATTCACTTTTTGGTAATGTCACTGCCAATGCAAGTGCTTAAATATGTCATCAAAATCTTCACTTTTGTTGACCTAGGCTGGAAGCTAAAACTATGATGTGCCAGTGTTTATGATGATTAATGTTTCCTAGTGCCTTATCAAGAATTGCTAATTTGCAGGTGGGGGTTGATGGCAATTAGGACAACACTGGGAGTATTTTACCTTGTGCAATCTTGGAGAAGGAAAACCCTTGAATGGAAGGCAAGGCACGTTACACTTTTGGCAGACAAATAATCCTGGAAATAGATACAATGATATTTAAAATAGCCTTGCTTGATTTAGGTTTATTCAACAAGCCTGGAGAGTTGGGGATAGCTCAGAGGATATATGGCTAACTAGGGGCTGCTGTATATTCTGTTCTTTAGAGAACTATTTCTCCTCTGGAGTCACAGCATGTGTGCTGTCCAAAAATCCAACTCCACTCTCAGCTGCTCTAAATCAAGCAATTACCACAGGGCTTGGTTTGCTTATGTACTCAGACAGTGAAAAGGGCACTGGTACAGGCAACAATATTGGGCCCCACTTCTCATGAAATCCCAGCCATGTTTTCCTGCATGTCTGTCCACCGAAGAGGCTGCCCAGCAACCCTGCTTTGTATAAACAGGCTGGTGAAACCCCAAGAGCAGAGAAATATATTTTGGGTCCAAATTTGGAGTTGAAATAGAGCAGAGCCATCAGAAAGAGTGTAAATCAGAGATGAAATCCCCACTTAACCCTGACAACGAGGTCTAATGAATAAGTGCCCATCCCTGTCCTGACTTGCAATGCAGTTGCTCCCCTGTTGAGCTCCACCAGGACCCCCAGATTCTTGCTCTCTGAGCTGCAGAGAGACTTTTTTGAAGGGCAATGAAAACTATAACTTATAACGTTGAAATTATTAAACGACTTGCAGAGTAAAAATAGGAGACGGGGCCCAAGCACCTCTGTTCTCTGACACCTCCTGGACCAGCCTCGCTGATCTCCAGCCCAGGCACTACACAAGTTGTCAAGCGGGAAGGTGTGGGAGAGCAGCGAGGCTTGTTATCACTGAAGGGCAGGGAAGGGAGCCAGGCTGGAGCTGAGAGCCCTGGGGAGCCGATAAGTGCCGGGGAGCACACCGGGCAGCGAGGGCTGCGTGTCAGCCAGCAGACAGCCCTGTTTGCCAAGGCGTGGAGGGGACGGGGATGTGAGCGCCAGCTCTGCTGTTATTGTCATGTCATAAGGAGTGAGTGCACTGGATTCTACATGCCCGTGTGTTTGATCAGGAGAGCACCACTGACAGAGGATAAATAAACAGAGATAAAAACAAGATTAAGCAGGTCCTTCTCCTTATCGCTACCTCTTTATCCCTATTGATCTCTGCCTGGTCCCTTTTCATCCAGCCTGGAATTCCTCACATGCTTGAACCCCGAGCTGTCACATCTAATTAAAAATGTGATACGAGGTTTTGCATGCAGCAGCGAGTATTTCCCAGTGACAGGCAGCTGTGTGCTCAGCACTCTGCCTTTCTCTGTGAAACCTCATTTGGCCATTGTGAAATCCAGCTGGGTTTGTAGCCAAGGGTTGCCAGTTTTGAACAGGAGAAAAACAACCTGTTTTTTGGTTCAAACTTCAGGACACATCCAGCCTCAAGGGGGAAAACGGTGGTTGGTCACCTTGTCCAAGCAAAACATGCCTCCTGCCCTGGGAGAGAAAAGTTGGCATTTCTACTTCTGTCTGTTTGGTGGGGACATTCCTCCCTTCTTGGGAGTACCAAGGTCTCTGTGGTAGATGGGCCACAGAGACACACAAATCCAACTCCCCTCCTTGCTCCCTAGCCGGTTCTTTCCATCCATTTGGGTGTTTCCAAAGAAAAAGTGATCACTGGCTGATCACTTCATTTCAACTCTATCCCCACTTCTGCGTGCGGCCAATTTTCCTCCTCATCTCTCTGGGTTAACTGCTGCCTTCATGCTCATCAGATCACTCTGAACGAACATTTTTTTTTTGCTTAAAACAATTCAAAGGTGACACAGGTAAATATCATTGAGGCAATGTGTCCTTCTTCACAGAGAAGATGTTTTTGTACCCTGAGCAGTTGTGGGCCCACAAACACCACAGATGTTTAAGGCTTGCATAGAAGTCTAACAAAATCCAGGGCATAGCTTTGAGTTGAAAATGAAGTCCCTCATTTTGTGCACCTAACAGTGCTGAGACAAACAGGGATAAATCAGGAGGTTACCAGTATAAGGGTAAACAACACAGGAAAGGAAACACAAATAGCACTGTATTTTCTGCCTTTTTATCTCCACATTCTACCATATTCTGTTTAACTTTGTTAATATAGTCAATAAAAATGATCATGGCTTTTCCTCATGCTTTCACGATCTCTGGAAACTAGTAGAAATCTGGTTTTGGCTTTGGTTTTTAAGAGTGGCTGGTGGCTTTAGGTGAGGCAAGATTTCTGAAGGTGGGGGCCAATGTTGTTAGGGAGATTGGTGGAGTTAGGGAGTAAAACCAGGCATCATTATGCAGAGAGAGTCTAATCCCCCCAGGTCTGATCCCCTAGGTGTAGCACTAGGCACTTTCATTTTTCAGGAATACCACATGCCAGCAATTTAGAGACTTTGCTGAGCTCTTCCCCCTTCTGAAGTCAGATCTGACTGTCTCTCAGGCTGGGCATCCAAAACTACTGATATTTTGGAAAAGACAGATGGTGTAATTCCTTTGCTTTTGCAACTTTTTTGCTTGTCCCTAGAAATAAGACACTTTACCTCAGATTTACTGTGTGATCCAACAGGCAATCAGTGTGAGCAGGGCTTTTATTTATTCTTTCCTATGCCATCATTCAAGACCCCATATTTTATTGCTCGCCACTAAAACAATATCATTAGACATGAAATATACATTGCCAGGCCCTCCCCCATCTCACTTCTCTCCCTCTCCCTCTTTTTTTTTCTGAGGAGAAAGAAAAGAAAACTTCTTTTCAGGATACATTGTAGGGAGTGCTCATGAACCAGCAATTTATTTTCTCCTATGTTTGACACTGCCAGGCCCTTAGTGCTTTTATTGACTCTGGCTAAACACAGTGACAATTATTTTTGTTGGTTTCAAATCGCCTCCTCTAGCAGAGTGTGAAGTCAGCAGGTTTTTTTTGCATGTTGATCATGCCCTTTCAGACACCCTGAGAGGAGCAGAGGGAAAGATTATGGCTTCTTTTCAGTTTTATCCAGTTGCACTTTGGCACTCCCTGAACAGACCTTTTGTTTTGAAGCAGGGAAAGCAAGGGAGGGACCCAGAGATGAGAAGTGGCTGGATGGTCATGGAGGAAAACAGAGCTGGGACATCCTTATCTGAAGGTTCCTACTCGCAGCAACCTGTTTTCCTGCACGTCCCTTCTGGAAGCCTCACACATTTCCCTCTCTGTGTGCACTCACAACACACCCAGAGACCCCCAACCCTCATACATGACCACCCAAGGACCATCCCAGAAATCTCCAGTCCTCATTTTCCTCTTGTCCAATGCCCTCAAGAACATGGTGTCTTCCAGGTCACCCTAAACCCTCTGTTGGGCTGTGAGGGGGGCAGGGAGATGATGGAGAAAAGGGGTTGTTTCTTAGAAAAAAACTTTTAAACAACCCTTGGCAAAGGTCTCCTGGAGCATTGGTGGCTTGTGGGATGTGCATTAACGCAAGCATTTGTTTAAAGCACTTCATGCTATCCCCTCCATCTCCACTTATCTGTTCCTGGCAAGGTCCAGGAAAGGCAAATAGCCCCAAAATTATGGCAGTGTAGATTCAGCCTGTGGGATACCTCATAACTGGGTATCAGTTACAGCAATTTTGATCATGAGCTGTAAAGGTTTACAGACCAGCAAAGCTGCTTGGGAAGGAAATAAAAATACAAGCCAATCTTTTAGCCTACCCCTAGGAAGAATAGTGCAAGTTTCTTCCCTGTCTTACAACAGTGAAATTTAGACTTCAAACACTATAGACCAGCTTTTCTCTTCCTACCCTCTCTGCAAAGAGGATTTGTCTATTTTCTGTTCTTTTAAGTGACACAAAAGACCAATCAGTTTCTGACGTGGAAACCCAGTGGATTAAGGTAGGTCTTCTCCAGGAGAATGGTACAAATAGGATCCTTTATTTAAATTCTTTATTCAAGCATTTTTGCCATGTTAAATAAAATGTCTCTATAAAATTCTGAAAAATGTTAAAAATGAAAACTTACCTCCCAAATAAGCCATCCTAATGAACATTGCTGCTTGCTTGGAAAGAAAAACTTCCTGTCAGTTAAAAAAGCATTTGTTAGAGATAATGTCCCACTTCTACAGCTGTGATAGCGAGTGAAGTCTGAAGTTTCCATTGACTTCCAAAGATGTTCTCCCATTACTATCAGCTTGTCCCAAACTGTGAGATAATGAAGATGTAAATAATCTTTTCCAGATGGTGTGACATGCCGAGGCAATTGAATTGATCAATAGACATCAATACCTCCCTTCAGACAGAATCTGTCAAAAGCAGAAGGATTTTATTTGCACTTTACACAGGAAGATGGAGAATCCCCTAAGCTGAAGAACATTAAAGGACAGTTTTGAAAAATCCTGGGTGTGGTGGAGAGTTTGGCCTGAGATGTCCCTATTTTTTGGAAATCCCTCTTGTTCTTGTCCATGTGCTACCATTAGGCATTGCTCCTGGTGTGTCAGGACAGATACTTCAGGTCATGTAGGGCAGAGATCTGAGTAAAATTCCCTTTCTCCCAAACAAAGGTCTTGATGGTTTTGGACTGAAGTCACCTTTTGGGTTTTGAAAGCAGGGTGGATCATGTCTCTAGGATGGTTGGTTATTTCAGCAATGAGAAGGGAAATTTCTGTTCACCTACAAGAACAAACATGCAAACATACATTTCTGGTTTTGTTGCCTCTCTGCCTTTGGACAAAGCCACAGAAAAGACTGTGCTGACTGTGCAGAAGACATCCCTTCTCATCCCTCCGTCTGCACCTTTGTGTCCCACCACCTCTGAGAGGCTTTTCTCCTTGGATTTGCACCACAGATTATTGAATTGGTACAATTGATGGCTTGGCCCAAGGACAGACTCTGGAGTCCATCACCTCGATCTGCCCTCACACTGCTGCCCTTCCCTCTCCACAGCAGCTCCCAGTAGATGTCTGTGGTTCTGATCCAGCTGCAGCCTCCTGCAGGAGCCTGCCATGAGACTCATCCAAATTGCTCCTCATTAGCTGTTGTAGGGCTCCTGAGAGCAGCTTTTCAGCTTGGATTGAAGGCTGTTTCTCGCTGGTGTTTCCCCACAAGGGATGTGTTATTACGAATAGGAGTTGAGTGTATCCGAGAGCTGTGTCTGAGAGCTGAAGGAGGGGAGGAAATATCCCTTTTAAACCAAGAGTGCTCTACAGCAACAAGCCAATGTCTACTTACAAACCTCTCAGAGTGGTCTCTCCATGCTTTTTGTTTTAGCAGACCCTCCCTTCCACCATGGAAGCACAACTGGCCCCAGCCCCTGTGTGCCTCAGCTGGCAGGGACAGCCAGCCAGGCACCTCAGAGGGTTTCAATAGCAGCCATCAGTGGGGGGAGATGACCCTGCCAGAGTTTCCAAAGCTTCTTGAACTGAGCATTAAGTCAATTTGAGAGGGATTACCCGGCCAAATGCAGTAATTAATTAGGGAGACATGCTTCAGCACCAAGTTTTCATTATCTAAAGCGCTTGACATGCCTTTGTAGGGGCTGTGCTAGCACTGCCAAGGCCCATCAAACTCCAGCCCTTCCCACTGTCTGTGTTGCACCAATTCATGTAACCATTGCCTCCTCACTGGTCTCTTCTCCCTTGAACTGCCTATCTTCAGCATGCTTGCTTGCACAGAATTCTAAAATAGTTTAGGCTGAAAGTACCTTGAAGATCATTTAGTTCCAGCAACCCTGGCAAGGGCAGGGAAAGATCTTGATCTTTGAAAGAATATGCCTGAGGCCACAGTGAATATTTCCTGACCCACTCTGAACCAAAGCAAATCTGTCTGTGGGAGAGGTGGGAGTCATGCTGCTGTACTTTGATGTGGAGGATGTTCTGAGGAACTCGAAGGCACTGCAGCCCAGCAGAATTGTTCCGGCATTGGGGGATGCATCTCCTCTTTCTTTGCGTTCTAGCAGAAATGACAGCCTCATTTCCAGAGTCCAAGCATGTCCCTGCTTCTGATCTGAAGTTCCAGTGCAGCTCTTAGCAAGTCAGTTGGGTTCCCTGAACCCTGCTCTGTGATGTTGAGATGCAATTTTCATCCTCTCTCCTAACCAAAAATATACACTTAAATTTGACTAATTCAGTCCTGCTTTCAGCATCTATTAAGAAACTTGGCATGCTGGTCTTCTGCAGCACCAATGAAAGGTCAGTCTCCTTCCTTTTAACTCAAGGACAGGTCATCTTTTTATCAGTGTGACCGAGACAAGGTGCAGTGTCCTCAGTGCTGTGTGAGCACATACTGAGAAGTAGGTCCTGATGGAACCAGTGGACAGAATTTTTAACAACAGAATTGTTGCTGTCATGGTCTAACAAATAAGGCATGAGGAAAACAGGAAGTCCTTTGCCAAAATTCAGGAAGGAAATTGTCATCGCGAGCAGTAAAGAGAGCTTAGCTCTTCCATGACATCTCAAAGTGAGAGGCATCATCTGGGATATTCCTGCCTAACTTGAGGCAAGCAAAGGCAACAATATTTTGGAATCAAATGCTGTGTAGATCAGCATTTTCAATTCAATCTTTTGAATTTTTGAAAAACAAGTATGGATTGGCAAGTAATTAGAGAAATACCAGGATTGTTTATTTTGCCTAAACTCCTAGACATTTTAGTATTAATGGTTGGTATGAGCATTTCCAGCAACTGATCTTTGGGAATTACAATTCTCAGAACAATCCCATTCATTATTTCAGCCCACTTCACTTGAAGCTCCAATTTCCAAATGAAAGTTGAAGGAGGGAAAACACACATTAAAAGGAAAAATAAATAGAAGGATTCCAACAACTGATTTTCATTTGAGCATCTTATATTGATTTTTCTCCTTTATAATTATGCAATACAGAGTGCATCTTTTCTTAATTCATAGAGTTATAGAATCATTACAGTTGGAAAAGGCCTTTATGATCATTGACTCCAAACATTAACCCAGCACTGCCAAGTTCACTACTAGACCATATCCCCAAGTGCAACATCTGCACATCTTTTAAATACCTCCAGGTTTGGGGGCTCCACCTCTGCCCTGGAAAGCCTGTCCCAATGTCCCTTCAATGAAGACATTTTTTCTAAAATCCAATCTAAACCTCCCCTGGCACAACTTGGGGCCATTTCCTCTTCTGTCACTTGTAACTTTTGAGAAGAGGTTGACTCCCACCTGAGCTTCATTTACATCTCTCAGACAACCTCCTCATAGGGAGTTGTAGAGAGTGGTAAGGTCTCCCCTGAGCCTCTTCTCCTCCAGGCTAAACGCTGCTAGCTCCCTCAGCTGCTCTTCACCAGACTTGTGCTCCAGACCTTTCATCAGCTCCATCGCCCTTCTCTGGATGCTCTCCAGCACCCCAGTGTCTTTCTTGGGACAGACACAGAACTGAACACAGGATTCAAGGTGAGGCCTCACCAGCACTGAGTACAGGGTGACAGTCACTGCCCTGGTCCTGCTGGACACACTATTGCTGATCCAGGCCAGGGGCCATTGGCCTTCTTGGCCACCTGGGCACACCTGGCTCATGTTCGTTCACTCTCAACCAGCACCCCCAGGTTCTTTTCCACTGAACCCTTTACAGCCACTCTGCCCCAGCCTGTAGCACTGCAGGGGTTGTTGTGACCCAGGGGCAGGACCCAGCACTGGGCCTTGTTGAACCTCGGACCCCTGGCCTTGGCCCATTGATCCAGCCTGTCCAGATCCCTCTGGTGTCATCTGCAAACTGAGTGTGTACTTAGTGCCCTTGTCTAGATCATAAATAAAGATATTAAACAGGACTGGCCCCAACACTGAGCCCTGGGAGGCACCAGGTGATGGCCCCAGCTGCAGGTGAGTCCATTCCACACCACTCTCTGGGCTCAGCCATCAGCCAGTTCTTTGCCCAGTGAACAGTACACCTGTCCAAGCCATGAGAGCCAGCTGTCTCCAGGAGAATGATGTGGGAAACAGTGTCAAAGGCTTTACTATGGTCTGCTTAGAGACCATGAAGAGTCTTGCTTTTTGCTCTCTCTCTGAGTGGAGGAGTTCCTCCCACAGGTGTGCTCACTGCTGCTGGCCATTGCTGGCGCTCTCTGCAGCCCAGCTCCAGGTGACAGTGTGTCCCCACAGAGCTCTGCCTGGGCAGAGTTGTGGTGGTGGGTGCAGTGCTTGCTGCCTGGTGGGTTCCATGGCTCCCTGTGGAGCTGGCAGGGCTCCAGTGCCTTTCCTGCACTCCCTGCTGTATGAACTGCCCCACAGTCTACCCATTAAATGGGTAATGACTGGTCTGGTAGCCAGCAGAGAAGTGCCTTCAGAGAAAAGATAGTATTTGAAAGCAGAGGTTACGCACAGAGCCCTCTCAAACAGATCTTTGTGCCAGAGGCTTTGTTTTGATACTAGAAACATTTCCACTACAGCAGCCTCTGATGGCAGTCATGTGTGGGATTAGGAACTGACTCCATTCAAATAACAGACAGCTGTTTGGAGTGAAAACTCGTCTCTGTCAATTTGCACTCAAAGAAGGCAGAGGCAAAGGAAAAAAAAAAAAAAGACCCTGGGCCTGGGAATCATTGTAGCTTAATCCCTCCTTTGGCAGGAGATAAAACTAGAGCTTTCCAATGCTCTATAATTTCTTGCATTGACCTGGAAAGAGATTTCTCTATTCACTGGGCTGTAAACCTCCTTTTTATATTTACTACATGATGTACAAGAACTGAATCTCCAGCAGAGAAAACATGCCATGTTGGGCTAGGAGCCTGGGAAGAAACTTAGTCTCAGGTTAAATAACTTAGTACAGCAGGGATGCACAGTAGCTGCTAAAACCACTTATGGATTGTTCTTTTAACTTTCAGCAGAAGGTTTTCTCATTTTGTGCAGAATTGGCTGAGATTTCCAGAAATGACTAATGATTTATGGTGGTCTGCTCTTATGATGCCAAATTTCAGACCCTGGAGGAGGGTCTGATTTTTGAGATCGGGTGCACAGCTCTTGCAAAAAGTCAAATATCTTTTGTGCATCTCAAGACTCTGATATGCCTAGTCATTCATGCTCTCTGATTTAGAAAAAATAAATGTGGTAGAAAAGCAGAGCAAAACCTTTGACCATGCTCTGCCAAGCACAACTGCAGACACAGCAAAGGGTTGAGGTGTGCTGCTCCCATACATGTATTTTTGGTTAACCTGATGCTTCCTGTCAGCACCATAAACAGGTTCTTGCAAAAGGTGATTCTGTTGTTTTAAAAAAGTGGCTGTGCCAATGGGCATTTTTAAGTACAATAAACCGAGTGGCAAAGGTGTTACCAGAATTCAGGCTTGTGTGCACCTGGAGTTGTTCATTTTCCTTAGTTCTCCTCCTGTGTTTTAAAAACCAAGAGAATAATATTTAATCCATTAGAAAATAGATTTCATTAGGAAATGAATCATGTCCTCTGGGACTATTTGAAAAAACTTTGAGGGAGGCCTTTCTTCTCAGAGATTAAAATGTCTCCTCAACTGAAAACTTTTCCTCAATCATATGAAAAAGCAAAGAAAAGTTCTGACAGTGTCAAAATATGCTATTTTGACACCCCGAAAATTTTCTTTGGCTTTTCTTTTGGATGTAACTTTAGATTTAAATTTTCTCTTCCTGTGCCACAGACTTGGTTATCAAGCTGATCGTGGCATCCCTGCTGGTGCCATTCCAGGCTGGAGAAGTGCTGGAGCAGGTGGGTGTTGCCCTCTGACCCCATCACCCACAGACAGACCCTGTAGAAGCACTCAATTTCTAAAAGAAAAACAAAAGCCAGTTCCTTGAAGCAAACGACATGGAATTGCCCAAAAAAAAAAAAATTAATTAATTCTCTGTTTCTCTATCTATTTTAATGGGCTGAGCAAGCTTCCTTTATGGACTACTTAAGAGAAAGCTGGGTTTCACACCCATAGGAAATTAAGCCAATTTATGAAATGCTGAACCTCTCTATGAAACAGAATTACTCCCGTGGGGGGCCACAGAATCCTGTGTGGAGAGTGCAGCAGAAGTCAGGCCACAGCCAGGAGAAACATCCTCTGTCAACATGATGCAAAGAGACAGAGTGGGAAGGAAGAGGATGGAGAAGTGATTTTACATAATGCTTTCCTTGCATTGTTTGAATTGGAAGCCTCTCTCCCTGTGTCCCAGCAGACAGCCTTTGGATGGCTTGGAAATTGTGCCCAGTCCATTCTTGCACAGAGCTGAAGCCGGGGCTGTTTGCAATGGCCGGTGCCAGGGAGCTCGGCAACCTACAGGAAGGAAGGTCTTGTTCTTAAAAAAAAAAAAAAAAAAGCCAAAACCGCCTCCCTTGAGCTTGGGAGTGAGGAGACATGGATCCTATTCCAAGCTCCGTGCTCATTCTGGGTGGCCTTGGACATGTCACATTGCTGACTGTTCAGCTGTGCCTGAAAAAGCAGGATGAAGCGCGGCAGGGGGGTATCGCTCCCTGCTCGCGGTGATAGGAGGAGTGCTGCACACCAGGAGCTGCTGGCACTACTCCTGATGGATGAAATGGGCTTTGTAACTTTGCTTCGGCTGCCTGCCACTGCATCAGCACCAGCATCTTTGCACTGCCCTTGGATGGAGGTCCTGAGACGATGGAATAACCTGCCAGGATGCAGCTGGGAAGCTGCCACACAGGCAAGCTATTTCCTCTGGGCAGGCTTGGGAGCAGCTGTGTGCACCAAAGGCAGGAGCTTGGTGTGGCACAATGGGACAAAAATTGAGGATTTCTGTTTCCACATCTGAATTTTCCAGTACCTGCTGTGACAGATTGCATTCTATATTATTGGGATTGCTCATGCTGACAAAATTACCTGTGATCTGACTGCAGTGGAAGCCCAAGGCAAACTGATCTTGGTAGTAGGGATGGGAGCTGGTATCACAAAAATGGCAATTGGAGAAGGTCCAGGCTCAGTTAAGGAATCTAGATCTTAATCATAATGCTGACATTTTCTTTGCTGATGTTAACCCTCTAATAACTGCAACAAGAAGTTGTGTAACACCTCCCTCAGTGTCACTCGAAGCAACTCCCCTTCCAGGAATTTCAAAATACAGTAATTCATTGAGATGAATCACCTCAGAGATAGATTAACAATGACCAATTACAATCCTGCTAGTCTGGATTTACATCCAAAATGTGGAATATTCCTTTGAGGTGCAAAACCCAGAAGGAAAACATGAAAACCTCACCTTCCTTTCCTTTTCTTTAGCAAAGGCTGAGAAGTTTTCTTCCAGTCATCCCTCTCCTACTAGAAACTTCTCTACCATTTTTCCAGACTTTGGCCAGCTCAGTCTTCCAGCCACTTTGCAAGTGCTCAGGTATTTCCCACACTTAGCAAAGCAGGATCCACCTGTGAGATGAGGCTTGTCAGTACTGGTATTTTCTTCTTTTTGGTTCTGAGCACTTCAAAACTTAGATGGGGAATTTTGTTTCTTTCCACCTGTACAAGCAAGTCTAAGAAAATATGTGACCTCTCACTACTCCCCTGCCCTCGTTGCCATCCATTTTCCTCTCCATCACCTCTCCTGCAACACAGGAGATGCCTGTTTCTCCATTCCTCTGTGAACTCACTACATTTCAGAGATTATTGGAAAGATGTCAATGCTTTCACCTCTCTGAAGCAGAAGAGTGTTAGACCTGTCACAGAGATAACGCAAAAGACTCACAAGAACAGCTGAATTCCTTTTTGTTTTTTTAAACACTGAAGTTCCCTAGTTTTAGACGCTTGATAAGGGTATTACAGTGCCAAAAGGGGAAACACATGTCATTTCCATGGCTGCAAGCAAACATTAAAGATAGCTATATCCAGTGACTAGACACTTCAAAGAAAATGATAACATGCTCATGTGCTTTACTTGTATTAAGTGTGTTGTGGGTATATTTTTATTGGAAAATGTCTCTTACTAAAAAATGAATATTTATTTTAACAACAACACGTAACACAAAGTTTCAATCTGAAATTAAAACAAAAAATAATTAGATTTTAATCAAACAATTTTTTTTGGTGTATCATTTTAGAGAACATTACTATTTTAAGTTAAGAATTATTTTTTATTTGTGCACTATTCCTCTCCTTTTCATTACCACTGAAGAAAATCCTAAAATTAAGTGATTTTTTTCCTTCCCAAATCTTTCTTCTTTTAGTCTGAGTTTTTTGAAATAATCTTTACAATGGAAAGTTATTAACAAAACTGTGTGAGACTTCCACTCTGCAAATTCTGTAATACCAAGGAAGCTTTGAGCATTGATAACATATTCACTTGCTGTTTTGCCTTTTTGTAACTTCTACCAATGTAAAGGAAATTTTAAGAAAAACTGTGAGCATTAATGTATCTACTGCTGCAGATACGATGGGCAGAGGTGATGGCAGGTGATCTGACTCAGAGATTTCTCTCTTCTGCACTTCTGACAGGTCCTTCACATTATTTTATTTGCTAAAGGCTTCACTGGACAATCTGCACCTGCAAGAAACTATCCCACCAACATTTAGTTTTGAGAGTCAGTCTAGTCCAGCCAGAGGAAAAGTCAGACCCACCCTCAGTATACATTGGCTGTATAGATTGAATTGAAAGGACTCTGTCTTCAAAGAATTATTTATTTACAGATAACTTTTCTAATCCATGGAGTGGAGATCAAAACCTCGTTGCAGAATCTTTGAAACCACAACAGAACTTACCCTCCTCTTAGATTTTGGAACATCCTCTTTGGAACATCATTTGGAATAACATGAAGGAGCAATACTTTTGCAATTTTTTCATCCCCCATGAGACTTGCAACCAAAGTCCTCAGTACTATAAGGGGAGATGTGAAGATGTGTACATAACCTTGAGTCACATGGAGTCATGAATCCCCTGGAGGAGGAAGAGATGGCTCATATGGCTGTTAGTTCCTCACATCAGGCTGCCCTTGGTGTTAACCTCCCATTGCTCCTGCACAAGCAGTGCTTCCACATCTGGAAGTGAAAGCCCAGAACAACACAGTTTTGCATGCAGGGAGGCTGTCAGCATGCGCACAGCTCAATCAGTGTTGTGTTGTGAGCTACCATAATCCACAGAGAATGGTGTCAATAAGTGAAAAGCTTCTGCTTGGTCTGCAGTCCTTCACCATGTGTCTGCTGCCTCTGAAACCTTGTGCTCAAGTTCAGCCTTGCAGTGATGGACTGGCAGTGTTATGTTTATGGTTGAACTCTGTGATCTTTAGGGTCTTATCCAACCTTAATGACTCTTTGGATTCTAGGGCTCAGTGGTTGTAGCCATTCATCACCATGCTGCCTTTTGACTCTGGATTCAACCATTAGGCAGGCTGTCCCTTCAGCTTATGCATCAGAACATCCTTGAATTACCTTGGTATTAACTCTGGCATGCTCCTCTCCCCCTGCACTCAGGTCACACATACAGGGCTTGCCCATGTAAACTGCTACAGTCACTTTGACACCACACAACATACTGGTAATGCTCCCTCTGTTTCCTTCAGCCCTTAACCCAGGTGAGGCTGAACATGTGCAAACACCAGGTGTTCTTCTAGCATAAAAGAGTGCTGCTCCTCTGTGGGGTTATCAACTGGAATAGGACTGCTCTGAGGTGTTCATGCTTTGTGCATTATACACTCCTAACATTTAAGTGGGGGCTTTCCAGCAGCCTTTCACAAGAGTTTTACTTTTGCACTGCTCTTGGTTTCTGCAGGATTACACAAGATAACTGGTGTAGCACTGGGGATGGTGTTTGTTGAACTGAATGCTGTTATCTCCATGCTTCAGTTTCCAAATGCCCAAATCCAAGGGTAGTGATACTTTCCAGCTCTGTGAACGCCTTTGAACTCTCCTGCCAAGAAGAGCTGATAATGTGGATAGCACGGTTACGACGAGCTTTGTTGCTCAAACACATCCCTGGGGTAAGACAAATAAAACCAGATAAACCCCCTATAAATACACTTCTTACATTGGATAAAAGCCAAGTTCTGGTACCCCCAAGCAGACCACCTGATTGCCAGGCAGCTGGAATCTGCATCCTCTCTGAGGGAGAGGCAGCCGTGAAGAAGTGCAGAAGTGGTTGCTAGCCCACGGGCTGGTGGGGCTCCAACATCAGTGGTGTTGGCTCATGGTCAGGGCAGTGCTGATATCCACAGGACTATGTTAAGAAGGTCTGAAGATGCATGGGAATGCCTTGTTCATGCTCAGTGTCAGACACAAAAAGTAAACCCAAATTTGTGATGACCACAGGATGCTTCATGAAGTTAAGCAAAGTGGATGTTAAGCAAAGGAATGGGCAGGAGCCAAAGTCTTCTGGAGCATCTCCTGAGGGACATCACCAGGACACCTCCCTGGCTTGTAGACCCTTGCTCACTGAGATATTGTGTCCTGCCAGGAGATATGCTAAAAGACAATGAGGTAGACAAGGATATACTCAACCCCAAAGTTTCACATGTCTAAAGCTTTGTGAAATGAACCCCTGAGCAATGGCTGGAAGACCCTGGTGACTTAGTTATTTCTCTCTTACACTCATCTATAGTCTTACTTTGAAAGATGCAGTTGGCAACTGATATAATGAAATAGAGTATATATTTTGCTTTCATCATCTTTCTTGTCCCTTTCACAAGCATATTTACAATCGGGGGGAGACATAAACAGAAATAAACTAAAATCAAGGTAAACTTTGTTTTAGTCCTATCAATAAACTGATACAACCGTAAATTTTAGAAACCAAGAAAATCTTATTTATCTACTTAGTTAATAATTACAGTTCCTAAATAATAAGTCATTCTGTAGCCTGAAGTTCTTCTTAGTATATATTTATATTAGCTGTTAAGTATACTTTTTGTGGGCAATTAAGACATTATTTGTTCCTAGCTTTTCACATCTCAGGCAGGAATGGAGAAAGAAGGAATTGTAAAGCCATTGAAGATAATAAGAGCCAAAGACCCTTTCCTCATCTTGTGATATTGATTTTCAGAATATAAACAGAGGCACAGAATGCTGGATCTTGGTAATATACCTGTTTTGAATGCTGGTTGTTGAGTAAATAGACCTCTGTGGGGATATGTTTGTTTGAAAAGTCCTTTGGGATTAGAGAATATTAGCCTGGCTTTCAGCCCGAGACCTATTTTGTGAGGCGTCTTTTGTCAGCTTTCTAAAGCCTTTTATGATAGGTCTTGGCCCTGGTGATATTTATTCAAGTGAACCTAAGAATAAGGGTTAAGATGCAGCTGTTCCAACATTGTGGACATCTTTTGGTCTCCGTGTGTTTCGACTCGACCCTGAAGTGCAGGACACCTCTGAGCGACTAACAAAGCATTCACACTCAGGCCTTCCGTTTGACTCTCAGCCATTTTCCGCAGTCAGTACCTGCTGCTAATTAATTCTGGCCCTGTATCGTTTTTCCTCAGACACATGAACTGGTGAATTATTAACTTTCCACCAGTTTGCACATAAGGCTCCAGGTTTGAACAGGGCTATTCCCGGCACTTGCTTGCATCCCTGCATTCTGCCCTTCCTCCAAGGAGTACAAGGTTTACGTTTTTGTATTTGCCAGCCAAAGAAAATATAATTAATCTCTGTCAAACAGGGAATCCTCCAGCTCCTTGAGTCAAGTTAGGCATACAGGAAGAGTGTTCCCAGGCTGGACTGATCTTCCCTTGCTTGCTATCACACCAGGATAGTTTTATTATCAGTAGTTAATAAAAGGCAGTTCCAGGGTTTTGCTGTGGTTCCCATTAAGTCTTGGGCTTTTTTAGCTAACCTGAATCAAAATGCATGTATTCCCAGATTTCATCTTGCATTGTCTAATTCACACCATACAAAACCTGATGGAAAATTGGAAGGTGAGCGTGAGTGTGTGATAGCTCAGAGTGGATTGTCATCAAGAAGAATCTTTTTCTCAGATTAAATATTTCATCAGGCCCTAGACATATGGAAGAATTTTTATTTGTAACTTGAATCTGCTTATGGTGTCCAATGAGGGAAAAATAAAATACATTATTAAAACCTTCAGTAAGGCCAACTGGATGACAGTAGCTCTTCTCCACTCTTTTATATACCACACATTAGATAAATGAAAAGATACAAAAATAGAAAATTGATTTTCATAAGAAAAATCATTATCTGGTTTTTGCTACTGTGTTGTGTCACATGGGGACTGAAAATCACTGACCACAGCAGACAGAGGAAGACCAGAAAATGAGGACTCCTATAACCGTCCATGTTGCAATCCTCCAAATTGTTCCTATCCATCTCTCTCCAGGTTTTATAGAAAAAGAGAAAAAGGAACCTTAAAATTCCTAAGAGCCTATACTCTCTCAAGGGTAGAGGGGTACTGAGACCACAAACATTTTGTTTGTGAGCACTGTGGTGACAAAGAAATCATGTGTACAAAGACAAAACTAGGAAGATATCACTGCAGAAATACGCAAGCCAACCACGGCTCTCAATTTCTTGGATGTGGTGTGAGGTTGACCTAATGTTCCCAGAATGTAACAAGTAGTAGGCTTTAAAAAAGACTGCATCCCTAATCAGAAAATATTAAGAATTTGAGAAAAATAAAGGTCTAGGCTGAAGCAAAAGGTATTTAACTGGGGACACATGGGTCCCTTCAGGTGGTAATTAATTTAATCCTAAAAAAAGGGATGTAAAGTATGGTAGATTGAATCAAAATCAAGTGTCTAACTTTAGACATCTACGCCTATAGGAGAGGGATCTTATCTTAAGCACCTAAATAAAACCTCTGATTTTCCTACAGCTCACCTCTGAAACAGGAGCCTCGGGACATTTCTCCCTGTGTATGTCCTGTGGGTTTGTTCAGTAAATGGGTCCTTGGAAAGTGTTTTGAAGTCCCTGCACAGGAGAAACTACCTTCCCCAAGTGTTATCATGAATATTCAGTCTCACCCCCTGTATTTGGAGAGCATGGTGTTCCATTTCAATGGCAAACCCACAGCTGCAGCGTTGTTTGTTTCCACAGGTGGATTTGAAGTAGATGCCATCTTAATCACTGACCGTGAGAAATCATGGACCCCCATTCCAGAGGCAAGATCTTCCACAAACACAGGGCTTGCTCTGGGAGGGTATTTCTCTGAGCAGAACACAGGTGCATTGTAGGTTCAGACAGAAACCCACTGTTAGTGAAGTCGAAGAGAAAAACCTGGGCAGAATCCAGAACTTAACTCAGGCAAATAAAATAGTACATTTCTATTAAAAGATTCACAAACAAGCAAAAATTTTTAAAATAAACCCTTTCTGGAAGCAGCAGCATATAGTATTGTCTTCCAGGAATGACAGTATAAAACATAACCATTACAGCTTTTGTATTTATTCAGTAAGTACGGAAAAAATAAAGTTGCGACACAAACTAGGATGGAATTGAAATAATGCTTACAGTCTATTCTGCTCTGACTGCTGAGAAAGCATATTTTAGGGCTCCTCCCCCTAACCCAAGTTTCCTTTTAACTTGGGCATCAATTCCCAGCTGGCTCCTTCAGCTCCCTTTGTAGGCACAGCAAGAGACAGAAGGTGCTCTGCCCTCTGAGGTCTTTGGGGAGTTCATCTCTTCCCATTGCCAACACAGGGAGCTCAGCCCTGGCTTTCCACTGAATTTGAAGACAGCAAAATTTTGGGAATTCCACCCAAGACTACACCCTCCCTGGCTCTGGGGCCAAGAATCTGCTCCCTTGTTCAAGAAAAACATATGTAAGTAGTTATTCAACATGAGCACATACCTGAAACTCAGTGGAAATTAGGTGGATGAGGAAGTGTGTTGCTTAAAGCACATCACATGAATATACAGGGCAGGGGAGGGTGGAAAAACAGCCTTTTACATTCATTTAGGTTAAAGAATTAATTTGGACTCGACCACAGTCACTTTCTGTGAATATTCCACAGCTGAACTAAGTGATCATGAAAGTTTGTTGACAGCAAATGTTCAGCTATTTTGTGAAAGCAAACTTGGAAGTTTAAAATGTGGGTTGTGTTTAAATTCAAGTTACTTTTACTGACCAGCTCTGCACGTTGCTTCATCTATGTACAAGACAGTGAACACTGGCAGTGCTGCCAGAGTGAAGGAACAATAATTCTTTCATGAGATCATCAAGTAAATATAAATATCATATTCACAAACTGTTCATACAGCAAAAAATAACAATAATCCAGGCACAGATCATCTCTAATATAATTACAGCACAGCACCTCCCAACCATTGCGTGCTCACACTGGTCATGTTGACCATTTATGTACAGAACTTTTTACTGGTATCTCCATAAAAGAAGAATCTTCTCCTAGTGGGCCTGCAGGGAGAACTATTTAACAAAAATAAATCTAACCCTTAGCACCTAAGTATGTCTGCCAGTAAATTATTAAATTCAGCCACCTCATCCTTTTGTGTTGCACACGACCTCCTGAAAATAGCTCTTGATATACCTCAGTGGACAATTCTGAATCCCCTTCATCCAAAGGCACACAGTGCTGTCATCCTCAGTATCTGCCACGCAGGCATGGTGCTTTCACCCTGCGTGGGACAGGATTTTAGATGACTTTTCTGGAGACCTGACCCATCCCTCGTCTCCAAGTATGGGAAGATAACACTTTAACAATAAGATGTTCTTGGGGATGCAGTTGCTGCCAGTCAACTTCTGGCTCCTGAGAAGGATCATTGTCAAGAAAGATTTCCATATCCATCCTATGAAACTTAGGACAAGTCCTAACTCTCTTAACTCTCACACTCTAACTCTGTCTGCCTGTGTTTATTAGATCATTGTAGTTTCTTTACCACTTCCCTAGGATTGAGGCTTCTTTTTTGCTGCTAACAGTGTGTGTAAAATATCGATTTCCTAGATGAGGCTGAGGGACTCCTGTGTCATCCCAGAGTAACTTCACCAAACTTAAGTCAGAGAAGACATCAAATATAATTCAGTTCTGCAGACACTTTAAAATACAGAAAAAAAAATATTTTCACAAACATTTAGTAACATTTTCCTTGCCCCCCACCTTCTTTTCCCCAATTTTCCTTTATTTTCTTTTTTAGCCAAACCATTATAAAGATTGCACCTGGTTGACACTGAATTGAATTTCAAAGACAGGAAAACACCATTCCCAAAACTGCACTTAGAAATGAACACACAGATGTCACAGACTCATGCCCAAGGCTCCATAAATGGCAGGAAGGAACGTTTGGGTATAATGATTCTGAGAAAAATATTAAATAATTAGGTATGGATTTTGCTATGGCATGTCCACAGAGACATTCCATTGCATACTTTTACAACAGAAAATGCATCAACAAAATATATAATGTATACCTACTTCTCAATTCAAAAATAAATCCTTATGCTTTTAGAAAATCCTCTCCATGTTCAGTCACCTATCACAACACTGCCTTGTCCCACAGAAATGCTGCAGGGAAAAACTTAAAGTTTCATGTACAAGGAACAGCTCTGCAGAGCACTCACACCCTGTTGCAAACTTCCCCAAAAGGGTGAATCTCTTGCCATGTTGTGTTTTTACTGTAGAAAGTAGTACATTAGCTCTCTCCTAAATGGTACAAATATATCCATAAAGCACAGTTATTCTTCATCCAGCCAAATCTCAGCACCCATAAACATTTACGTCTTTGCAAGAGCTCTGTTAGCTGGAGAGGGCTAAAGGTGCCCATTTGATCACTCACTGCAGCAACTCACTGAGCTGTGCTGTCCTTTTTGCTTGCAACTGTGTGAACAGATTGCCAGAAGCATTTAGCTTCTGCACCTTATTTCAGGAGCCTTCTGCACACATTTCCTGTTGCACTGTACCCAGTTTTTATTGAACTTTCTCTGGCTGGAGCTGAACCCGTTTAACTCGATCGGGTCAGCCCAATAAATTACAGGGCTGCTCCTGACAGCTCAGAAGAACTCATGTGGGAAGTGTTCCTTTTGGAAGCCATTGGTAGGAAGTATCCCAGACACACAGATGGAGAGCATGTGTCCACTGAAATTAAACGGAGCTAGGGCAATGCATCCAGAATAAAACACTCGTCCTTTTAGTAGTGCAAGGCCATTAAAAGAGCTTGGTGATGACACTCATGCAACCCAATATCTCTATTGATGATATACACTTATTTCAACCACCTAATGAAATTGGGTGGCTTTATTACTTTATTGCTTTCTTGAATTCAAAAGCATATGAAAGAAAAATTAAATGACCATTTTCTTCATGGCTGACCCTCTGTTTTCAATTGGTATCTTGTTTCATTCGTTTTCTTCATGTTTAAATGCTGTTCTACCCCCCTACACTGGCAAAGTTTGAACAAATATACTGCCCACCAAAACTTAAAAAAGGTTTTCTGGTTTCCAGTCTAATCTTATTGAAACCAGTGATAAACCATCTTATGGAAATATTCAGGAAATCTCTTAAGAATGGTCATATATCCATCCTTAGTCAGGAGCCCTTTAAGAATGTGCTTAGCTCCACTTCATTGGGAATTAAGCACATGTAAAAATTCTTCCCTTTAGGAAGTTCCCCTTGGTCCACCACCTGCTTCCAGATGATGGCTGCCTTCCTCCCTCAGCCACGTAGAACCAAGTTCTGCTATGGCAGATGCCAAACCACTAATTGAGCAATGGTGGAGGGCTCAGTGAGGGGCGCCTGCACATCTAATTTTTTAAAATGAAAACTCTCTGAATGTCAGGGGATTGCAGGTTTACTCCAAAGCCACATATCAACAAAAGAAAAAAAAAACCTCTTGAAATATTGAATAGGTCCCTCCCAACCCCTATTCTGTGATTCTGTGAGTATCAAAGAGGCAGTAGGAGATGGGAAAACTGATGTTTTTCTTGTTTGTCATCTTTGATGTTCATAAATGTGGGGTGCTCCGGAAAATATGCACACTTAAGAGTTTGCCACAGATGTAGATCTCTGCCTTATCATTATTATGAGATAAAATCTTGCCGTGTTCCAATTGCACCATAGAGGGAAACTGAAGAACTGTGCAGATCATCTGCTGCTGTGCATCCTCACTAAGCTGAGGAGCTAAAAGTCTTTAAGCCTAGGAGAAGATTAATGATTCAAAATACATGTTACCCTGAGCTGACACACCCTGCTCTCTCAAACACCTTGCTCTCTTACACCTTTGCTTTCAGAGCTCCCTGCCCCTCTTCATTGCCTGTCGTACTTACAGGACCTCAAATTGGTGTTTTGGGCCATTCTTGCACTCAAAGGTGCAAATCTGAAATGGACCATTCCTGGACAAAACGTTCATGTACCCAGCTATAAGGGAGATGCTGAGTTTTTCCAGTCAAGCAAGGCCTGGTTATTTTTCCCTACCTACACACCTCAGAGGAACTGTAAACCCATCATTAGTGTCACTGCATGTATTTCAGCAAGAGATGCTTTAATGCACTGCTGCAGAAATGAGAATCTTATAGTGTAAAAATCAGTTTGTCACAGAAGGAGCTGGTAGGCTTCCCTGCCCATTGAAACAACAAATTGACATATACCCACAAATGAATAAATCAAGCAGCCAAGGGGGTCCCAGAGGCCTGAGTGCAAGCTGAGCCTGTGAAATGGCATGAGGGAAGGTCACCAATTAATTTATATTGGGAAAAATAATGAAAGCAATCAACATCTTGTAGCCTTTAGCAATATTTTGAAAAAATATGGTTCTTGTCCACCCACAAACTTTATGGAGTTTTTTCAAAAGCTGAAAGCCAAATTATTGGCTTTCAGTTGATGGTCCATAGGGCTCCTGTTCTGCAGACAGGATGCATTTATTTTTATAAAATACACGGAATTAAATCCATATAGGAGAAATGTCAAGCCTCTATTCTTGGGTGCCTGTCCCTGGAATCTCCAAATTAGGACTCTACAGGTGACTGAGATTAACCAGTCTGCAATAGGAAGAAAAGACAAGGAATTGGTAAAATAAGTAGAATGAACAATGACCTCAAATCCAGACCACTTCTTTCGGTTATTTTCATGGATAGGAATTAAAAATCCTTCCCAATATCTGTAGTAATTCTGTTTGGAAAAATAATGAACAACATCCTAGTCAAAGAGCCAAAAGTCCCAAGACTGTTCCTTGTGAGCCCCTAGTCTTCACTTCTCTAACTCCACATCTCTGGCTTCTCCTACTTCATGGTCCCCACAGGCAGAGTCCCACTTGGTCCTTTGGTTATGAGAATCTGGCACCATCATGGCTCTACTTTTTCTGAAGTCAAAAGAAGGGAAGTTTAATTAACACAGGCAAGCCTGCAAATTCATGCCCAGTCCTTCCTGTGGGACGTGACTGTGCCTTCCCCTCACTCCTTCCCAGTGGAATGGAGATGCTGAAGACCTCAAAGATGAATGTCTTCTGCATATGGTGAATTTGAAATGCTTTTTAAGTTTCAGGTACGAAATTCTCTCCCTGGGCACCAACTGAGCCAGGGTAATGTGTCGTGTGCTTGCTGAGGCTGCTGCAGATGACAGCTTAAATACAGTGCTTTAGAGCTCTTGCTGAGGCTTAAGCTGACGTGTTTTACTTCCCCTTCACTGCAGCTTAGCAGTGTAGTCAGGGCTGTCCTCCGTGCCTCAGATGACCTGCTGTCACTTTGGGAGATGCTCCACTGATTGTTACTACTGGACATGATCCCTTGATTTCACCAGTATCTTAGTCAAAATCCACTGGGTCCTGACTTGAGGGACAGACTCTGGCTCCTGAAAATGAAAGAAAATCATTCAAAGCTGAGAAACTGTTTCCAGCCCTCTATGAGCCCACTTTAGGGAATTTCAAGCTCAGCATGCAGACTTTCCATGAGCTGCAAGGGAAATTACAGAAATATCTGACAAAGATACACTTGGCAGATAAAACTCACAGCTCCAATAACCATGGGCTCTCCACCTGGCTCCTATGAGTTACCCACCTTATTATTTCTGTCCCTCTAGCTCCTTCACTATACATATTTTCTCTACAAGTGCCTGATACATTTTCTTTCAGAAATGGCCTATGATATTCAGTAAAGCAACTGTTGCCCATTTTTGTTTAGCTTTGAACTGCTGCTTCTGTTTCAGACATGGGGGACAGGGCTTGTGTACACAAACACTTGTTTAATTTTTCCAGCTGTACTATATGATCTAACAGAAGTGAGCTCTTCATTATGGTAATCTCATCCTGTTGTCCTATGGATAGTCACACTGACAGAGCTGTTGTATGAGGACAAAATGTGCACCTGTAACAAGCAATACTCTCTCTACGTGTTAGAGATTCTGTCTCTGTGACTTATTGCAAAGTTCATGCAACAATCAAAAACTAATCCTTTAAAGTCTGTATACAGTTTTCAAGATAAAGTCATTAGAGAGTCCTTGACTGTTGAACCATGGAGGGGGTGGGAGGAAGGGCTTCAGGAATCCAGTTAGTCTTTGTCTGATTATCCAGTATCTGTTAAAAGCAGGTAATTCCCCACAGGTTTGACTGTCCCACCCTTAAAGCCCTTTGGTGACAGAATATATGCAGCCTGCTCAAATACAGATAAGTGCATCCTTGTCCTTTCCTTAGAAAGATTATTTTTACCTGAAAAGACGTGTGGAAGTGTTTACTGACCTCATTTAAATCAATAGCTTGTAGTAGTCACCACTAAAGTTCTCATCAAATGTGCGTGTCTGAAATGTCTCTACATACCACTCCTTAAATGAACACCTTTGTGCTTCTTTGTACATTAGGAAGTCTTTTTCTTGCACTTTTTATTGGGAGAAAGAAGCATTATATATGTGGGAGCTGAACCCATGATCACAGGTTGGGAGATCAATATCTTGTGCATGAGGCCACTGGGAATGTTACACACAATGTATGACTTGGATTAGAAAAATCTGTTGAAATTCTCTCTCTGCCAAACTCCCTTCCATGAAGGCTTCACTCTTGGACAAATTTTTGTGTTTAGCAATTGAGGAAAAATTATGTCATCAGTGGAGGGAATCAGTTTGGTGCATCTTAACGAAGGGAGCAGGACAGCACAATTAACACTGTGTGGATGGATTGAATGTTGACAATATAAATTGGACACCCATAGGGATATCCTTCCTTTTAAAGCTGCATAAGTGAGAAAAGGTGATCTGCACGTTTCTACAATCAGGGAATGTGGTCTGTTCCCCGATTCTGGCGCCAACTCTGCATTTAAATTCCAACCATATTGTTACAGTCCATTAATTTTTGTAGACTGAAGCTGTTGCAGTGCCACACAGGGAAAATATGTAGCACAGATGTGTTTGCTGTTATGAATTTTCCCCCTTTTTTTTTTATTGTTTTAGAAATAGCTGTAAAATAAAATAATAAAAACACTCCAAACAATTCAACACGGACTAAAATTGAATCCACATCACTCTTTGGCTGGTTTCAGAGCTGTAGTGCTAAAGTTGGGAACACTCCTGCCACCTATTTGCAGGGTAATTAGAGTTCATTTGAAGTCTGATGGAATTTCATTCCTATTCCAAATGATGTCTGTTGCAATAAATTAGTTTCTTGGACCAAAGGAAAGCTATTCAAAAAATTAATAGCAACGGGCAACTATGCTGCAAGCATCTGGGAGGGGTCTAGCTTGATAAGCTTTTTATGGAGGGAACAAAACTGACATAAAAGCAGCTCTAGAGTATTTGCTCAGAGGAACTCATCCTATAATGTGTTCAGCTTTTTGCAGTTATTCTTTCACTTGTGTCTCTAATTTTGAGCAGCAGGATAAAGGCAGTTGGAGGACACCACCACAGCAGGCACAGAAATACTTGCTGTCTGAATAATTCCCTGCATTAGAAGGGTGAGGTAAAAAAGGCACAGGGCCAAACCTGGCTTGCATTAATGCCCCTGTTAGCACATGACTTATAGAAGAATACCAATAATTCTTGAATGTGGTCCCTCCTGTGTCTCTCCTGTGCCCTGTGTTCCAGCAAACCCAAAAGAGTTGCTGTTTGCAGAAATGACACTGCATATTAGCCACTCCCTGCCATAATTTTCCATTTGAGTTTGTTGCATAAGGCAGGAATTATGTGAATTCCTTTAGGTTCCCTCCAGATCTGGGGTGTCACTACTGTTTGGTGTGACTGTAGTATGTATATCAGGTTTTGCCTTTTTTTTAACAAGAGAAAGATTATGACCTAATGAAAAACCCTTTGTAATTTTCTATTCATCCCTTCCTCCAAAAAGGTATTTTTATACTCCCAAAAGGTGAATTGAACATTCCTCAGAGACATATATATCTTCTATATACCATACAGACACTTATCTACATGCTTACAGCAAGCATATGCCTACAGGTATGTAATTGTCAATTAGTATTGAATTAGCATAGGAAACAGAAAATTAGTAGATTTTAATGCCAGCACTAATATCTTATTTGACAGCTATACAAGTTTAATATTGTGATTATTTAATATTGTAATATTAGTGTTAATAACACCTCACCACAGACAGCAGGAGTAAGTTTATTGTACCAAAAGGAAGTGAAAGGCACTGTGCAGGTTCCATGGTGTTTATAACATCCTTTCCATACAGTTTCATGTCTTTTTTTTTTGGTGAGGCTTTATTCAACTCAGATTGGCAAGTGCAGTTGTCATGGTCCCATTGACTTAATAAGGTGATGACAATTTGCATCTGCAGAGGATGAATCCCATGAGAAAGAGAAACTTCCTTTGGAGAAAAGTGTTAGCGTGGCCAGAGTTTATCAGGAAAACCTCCACAAGCAAGTGCAGGCTCTAACAAGATGCACATATTGCATTGATTTTCTGCTTCACTGAGAGAAGGCAGTGACTACACTAAATACAATTTCTTCTACAATATCTGGAACATACTTAGCTGTGTCATCAGAAGTAGTTTTTAACAAAATGAAGACTTTACCATAGCTATTAAAAATGTAGCAATAAAGCAAAAAATCTTATGAGGTGGTGACATAAGTGGTCATGATTCATTTTTATGAGAAAACAATATAGTGAAGACTGAGCCAGACTCTTCCTAGAGGTGCATAGTGGGCAAGAAGCCACAGAGACAACTCACAAGAATAGAACTTTTAGGTAGGTATTAGGAAAAAATCTCCCAGTGAGGGTAGTCAGATATTTGAACAATTTGTCCAGTGAAGTTCTGCAATGTCTGTCCCTGAGGATATTCAAAACTCAGCTGGAATAAGTCCTGAGTAACCTGATCTATGCTGTCTCTTTTTTGAGCAAGTGGTCAGACTATGTGATTTTCAAAAATCTCTTCCAACATACATTGTTCTTCTTCTACAACTCTGTGATGAGATTAACTTAATTCACTGGAGTAAAATAGCTTTTCTGTATTCCCAGTTCTTAAACAGACTTCTCTGACAGAGACAGGAAATCCACAGAAATTCTCAGTTTTAGACTTCCTACATGAAAAAATGGAAACTAAATTATTTGTCTAATCACAGTGGTATTTATGTAGTGTAGACCATCATTGTCTGCCGAGTGCTTCAGGTACTGAGAGGACACATTCAAACATATTATGAATAGCCATTAAATGGTAAGAGCAACACTCGAACTTGTTTTTAGAAATCATACATGTCCATTGGCAACTGGGTTATAATTCCTGACAACGTCCTTTTAAGTATTGCCTGAAGAGCTGGGACAAGCTCTGGGTTGCCTGTGACTCGTCTGTGAGGTTTGTGTTCTCCAGAGGAGGTGATTTTCATGCCTTCACATGCCCCTTTACATCAAGCCTGCTTGAAACCTGGTCTGAAAGTTTTCAGCTGCCAAATGATGCCCAAACAGGTCCTTAGACAAGGACTACTTCGGAATACTAAGGGAACTAAATACTAAGGGAATTCCCATTATTTAGAGCACATGACTGGTTTCTAAGTAGGCTCATTTTATTTCTGATCCTTGACTGAAGAGATACTTTAAAATCTGATGATTGGTAGGTGACCAGCAATGAATCCCAAATAAGCAGCAGAGGAGAGTGAAGAAAGACTGAGTTAGACATAACTACTCTGTCTCACTTCTACAGGGCAGGTATTTGCACAGGCTGAAGTTCACCTCACTCCAGAAGAGGCATGGAGAGCACTTGAGAACCACTTAGATCCTTAAAACAGGACTTAAGTGGGACTTAAGGGCTGTTCCCACCATGTGTGTGGATGAGAATGCCACCTACAAAGAGCAGCATGGCCCAGACAAAGACCTGTTCATGGGAGAGCTCACAGATAATGAGTAACAAGAGGTTTAAATGGAGCTGAGATGTATGACTGACCAAAATAGGGAAGAGATGCTCGATGCTTTAGCGTGGCTCTGCATCCTCCCTGTTGTACGTGTGTGTGCGTGTGTGGGGGTGTTTGCATGTATACAGGCAGAAGAAAACACTTATAAAACACGCACACACAAACTAAGTGATTACTGTTATGTCCTTAGCATGCTTGGGAAGGTTGAATGAAAAATAATGTCAGACTTGTTCTGTATTCAGCTATGGAGAACGAGAAATGCTGCTGCTAATAAAGGCAGCTTTGGCAGCTGCGGAGCCTTGGCAATGGTACAGAGTTCCTTCGTGTGCTACTGAATAGCTCCAGCTGTGCACAGCTTGAAATGTATCTTGAAAGCACTGAAAGACAGCTGTCCTGCTCACTGCCCCACTTGCCTAGCTGAGAGAGGATGAGGACACTTTTAATTAAAAGTTTATTCTGTACTTTGGGTTCTTCCCTGCCCGTTCTCCCTTTTCCTGGTGCAATAATGCAAAAAGAAGATCTTCTCCATGGGACAGCCAGCAGGTAGGGGTGACACAAGTCAGCCCAATGTAAGATAATGGTAGTGCAGATTTGATCTAGGTCCTGTTGCTGGCAGAGACAGAGATGACTGCCAGAGGCATGCTGTGCATTATGGCAGGGTTTTGATATTCACCCAGCTCAGGTGACTGTATGGATCCTCTGTTGTTCTGCTCCACCAGGGGGATGAGATGAACTGGTTTTTCTTGTACTGTGTTTGTGATGAAGCGAGTAAGCTGGGAGAGAAAAGAAAGTGCACTTCAGTGCTTTATGTCCAGGTGGACGAAGGTATCAGGGAAGAGATCTGAGGAGTGGTGGCTGTGTCCTCCACTCTAGCAGGAAACCCAGAGCCATCTCTGCCATGCCTTTCAGAGCATGCTCATCTCCATGAGAAATGGAGTCAGGATTAACCATATAGTTACATTAAATACAAACTCAGTTTTCAAGAGGATCAATCAGGGCTCAACACTTTCTATGTCAAGTGGCAAATATATTGTTTTTTGTCATCCTTACAGCTTCTTCCAACCATCACAGTGGGCACAGCTCCCATTCTCACTGCCATCCAATCATCCAGCCCCACAGTGCAACAAGCTGTTTTCCTCTGTTCTTACCATGGAGATGCTGCTGAGAATCCTCAGTGTTCTGATGGCTAGAAGTCTTCTTTCGATTTCCAGGTGCAAGCTTATTTACAACCATTTCCTACTCTTTTTTTCTTGTGCCAATGTTGTTTGAAACAACTCTTCTTCCTCCAGGTGTTTCCCTGAAACTTTTCTCCAGGTGAGTGGATGTGTGGGCACATGTGTATGTGCACACACACTGTGCAAACACTACAGAGAGCTGTAGAGCCCTTCATTTCTCCACACTAAGCAAAGCTGAGGAATGTCTGCCCAGTTAGACCTTCCCCTCCTGTTTTTGAAGTCAATGAAAAGTTTTCCCTAGGGGAAAACTCAGTTTCTGGTGCCTTGGAGATAACCTGTTAAGGCATTGCCGATATTTCACAGCAAGGAGTTACCATCCTGGTGCCATAAGCCAAGCAGGACAATCTGGACAGCTCTAAAAGAGTGCCAGGAGACTCTGGATTGACTGCACTGAATCAAATGCCTTGTTTTACCCAGATTGAGATGGGAAATTTTGGTAATATTTTTCATTACCATCTAAAATTGATTTTTCTGACAGGGAAAAAATGTCAGTGCCAGCAAGCTGGAAAAAAAAAAACCAACCAATTTTCCCAAAATATACAATAAAAGGATTTTTCTTTCTTTTCTTCTTGCTTTCTGAACACCAGGATAAAGGCAAATGTGCATCCAAGACTATCCTTTCAGGTGACCTGTAGGGTCAAAAGTAGGGTTTGTTTTTGGGGTAGCAGGTAGATCAAGAGGTCATGGGACTGGGCAGGGGATGCAGTAGTTAGAAGTGGGGTTGCTGAAATATAAAATAGAGAATTAAAAGGAATCCTGGGGAATGGGCCAGTTTATTTAGAATTCTAGTGTGGTTATAAAAAAATGCATTAACATTTTTTTCCTCAAGCATTGGGACCTAGGGAATATTTTTTGGGCTTCCTGTGGCTCCCTACCATGTGGATTCTCTCATGTTGAATAACTGTGCTGAACTCATATTGTGACCTTTTCCACTAGCTTAGTCTCTGCCCTGTACCCCACTGCTAATTTTCCTAAATATTTTAAAACTTAATACTGTGATGCCTTTTCCCTTCCTTCAAACTGCACTGGAACCTGCCAACAGTCTCAATAATTATTAAATGGGGGTAAACCTGACAGACAAACAAACAACCAGAGCACAGCTGCATAAAACTCATTTCCTCAGGAAATGAAGCAAAATATTACAAACAAAGTCCATTTATTAAAGCTATGTAATAATTTAATAAGAGGAACATCAATGTTTCCCCGTTGAGACCTTACTTGGCTTTTAGGCTGGCCTTTTTGTCTTTTCTTCACCTTCCTCTGAAGATTAAAAGCTTGATTGCAGCTGGAGATGGGATGTACAGACTGCCTGAAAGTGTCAAGCCATACCAAGCCAAGCCTGAGGATCATGTGCACCTGGTTAAACTCACTGCCAGGTGCTGGGTCTGGGAGGAATTGCTTCCCTTCCTCTGCAGAGTGGAGGATTGTCCCCTTCCCAGCCTCATCTGTGAGTTTTTATTTAGGGAATTCCCTGACACTGCCAGAGCTCAACACATCTGTCTTGCTCCCCTGTAACATGCCATTGTTCCAGAGAGTGGAGGAAACCCCACACTGAAGCTCTGGCATTTTTTGGGGATATATTAGCACGGACCTGATGGACCTACTGTGTATTGCAAGGTCACCTGCAGTGGCAAAAATGGGGATGTGGTGACACAGATGGGACCCCTCAGGGACACAGTTCTTATGAGTTTTGATGGGAGGGTTACAGTGGTGCCCATGGCTGGTTCCTTCACTCTTTAAACTGAATGATGAAAAAGCACAGGCTCAGACACTCTCCTCCAGCAGCTGCCAGGGACTTTCTTCAGCTGGTAATTGAAACCAGGTGACTGAGTTTTGGAGATAGGAGATTTCAGGTGCATAAGTTTATTATAAGGATTAAATTAGTTATATTTAATTTTTTTAAATTAATCATAGTTGGTTACCTCATTATGTCAGCTCCTCATCTTTTGAGATGCATTTAGTTGTATGCTACTATTTACTAATATTCTTGTTAATTATTTAAATTGCAGCTATGCTCGAGATATGTGACAAGCTTTCTAGAAATGGAAGCATGTCCTTCATTAAAAAGCTTATTCTGAAACAGATGAGGCATATAAACATCTTGTTAAATGATATATATATATATAATCTTAATATACATAAATAGCAATACTAGTAGTGATTCATAATTCACTACAGGAGCTATAACAGCATCATCAAACAGAGGCAATGCTTTTAATCCATTTGATGCTCTAGCAGGAACCAGACCAGCATTTGACAATTTATTTATTTATTTTTTGATGGGGCACATGAACCTGTTTCTGCACAGAAGTCCAACTTAATGGAGGTGCACCTCTAACATGAATGGAAGATGGACATAGCTGTGTATCTCCAGCTTCTGATGTCTGGAGAGGTATGTTATTCATACAGCTGATCACTTTTTGTTGGTTATGTGTCTCACAGGAACTGCCATGATGGTGATTACCATCTCTTTGCTTGCATGTAGATAAGACTGTGGTGTCCTTGGCAACCTGCAGACAACTCATTTGATGAGCAAACTTAAAATCTAGGTACTTTAGCACAAAAGTGGCATTTGAAACTTTCAGCAAGTTATCTAAAAAGCTCTATTTTATGGTAACATTTCACCATTCCAGTCTGTGGAAGCTGGAAACTAAAATTTTCACTAAGTACAACATTCATCGGACTGGCTGAAAGGACTGAATTGCATTTTCCAGCATTAGATGGTGGACAGCCAGAAAATATAGTGACTTGGTGAGCAGTCATAACTTTGAAATGAGGTCCAGCTGAGCTGAGGGAGGTAATGTGTTATCTGAGACAGACAGAGCAGATGCCCACCCTGCACAGTAAGGTGCCAGTGTGCTCCCACAGCCTCCTCCTGCCCCTAAGGAGTGCAAAATGCACTGTAAGTGTCCCTGTAGCATCCCTAAAACAGAGGGGAGGATTTGACTTATCTGCTTTAGCCATCCGACTTTAAACTTGATGCTTCCCCATTCACACCTGTGAACCAAGGTGCACGTGGTGGCAGCACTGTCATCCTCTCCAGCTTATAGACACACAGAAAGGTCCATGTTTAGAGGAAAGGGGGATATGGGTCCCTTGTGTAGGACACTAAAGTTTGGTGGGGTGCAGCTGGGGCTAGTTTTCCTGAAGGTCTCCAAAAGAGGTGGAGAGAGATTTGTTCCTCCAGAGCTTCCTTTAGGGGCGTAACCTAAATCAGATGTGAAACACTCTCTGGAAGACTCTGGTCTTCCCTCTCTGGTGGCTGCAGATGGAGTCTAAGGAGCTCAGCCTATTCACTTGGCCATCCAAATTTAGAGGAGAGCAGGTACCATGAACATATCCAGAGGGGGTAACCTGGACCGTGTCCAAAGTCACAAAGCAGTTTGTGGCTATATTCCATGGCAGCCTTGACCCTCTCCCATGGTGTCAGTGTCTTACAGACAGCAGCCTATGCAAAAATGTTTTCGTGGAGACAACTGGACACTTAGCAGGGATAAACTGGGGAAATTAATAGCCTCCCCATAGAGACAGATGCCCTCTATTCAGGGGAGGATGGTAAAAAGAGAACTTTCACCTCATTTATAAACTCCAATTAGTGTGAGAGTTACAAATACTAAGAAACTGTGAAGGAGTCCAAATAAAAGATAAACGCCTTCAATGTTTAAATTCATTCATAGGCTATGTCTCAGCATTTTTCTTCAGGTCTCACATGCTTGAAAACTTGCCAGCTCTTTTCCAAGCCTCTTAATCATTTGGACTAATAAAAATATTATCTCTTTCTATAAACCATGGTTTTCTTGTATACTGAGACCATCACAGTGACAACATCCATCTGTGTAACTTCTCTGCTCACTGAAGTACCCAGTGACTGGGTTTTTGTCCTTTACAAAAGCTCTTTCCAGCCTTTGGATTCATAACCCCTCAACCACAGAGGAAGGACTGGCAGGAGCCAAACCCCACACCCTTGTAAAGGCAGAACAAGCCTTTGTCAATGTACACACCTCTTTCGTTGCACAAGCAGGTGGTTCAGGATGTAAAGATATACATATATGTCATCAGCACAGCTTAAACACATGTAGGTGTAGAAACAAGCTCTAACAGAGTTGAAAGGTATTAGCAAATTCAAGTGATTTGGCACTACTCATTTCCAGCTCCCTGGAGCTTCCTGAACTAAGCCAGTAGAAAATATGTAATTCCACACCATTCAGCACAGACATGAAGCAAAGAATAAGATCTAGGTCTGTAACTGACTTGTTACAAGAATCCGAGGTTCTGGCAAGAATGGACCTGCTTTGAAATTTGAAGACCAAACATAAATCTTTCAAATATGGACGTTTCATGTCAGATTATTTTTATCTACTCAAAAGAAAGCATAGGGTGGACTTGGGGGTTTGGTTTATTTTGGTTTTTTTTAATGTCAAGCAACAATGATGTTACCAAAGACCTGATTTGGCTTGATAAGTTTGGAGAATCCTAGAGATCCAACCTGATAGGCGTGACTTAGCACTTCACAAAACAGCATGAAAACAGTCCCACTCCTAAAGCCCAAGACAAACAGTACTGCAAAAAGTCCAAGAGATGGAGGAGACAAGGAAATGCACACCATGTCCATGTCTAGGCGTGAATATAACCAGAATGACTGTCAGGTCTGTGGTGGGGAATCTCTGACTGGGCAAACAAGAGCCTGCTCCCCTCTGCACCCATCAGCTCTTTGAAACTTCCCAAGTCTGAGCAGCTTTTCTGGCCTTTCCTTCTCTCAGTCCACCTGCTACCTGTTCAGAGCAGTGGGACCTCAGCTTCACCTAACCCAGGAAAATAAACCTATCGCTGGATGACATAACTGCTAACATAATTATACAGATGGGTACCAAAGCAAAGACAGGCTGAAGGTGAGATTCAGACAAAGAACTATTTTCAGTGTAGGATGATTCTACATTTCAGGTTCTTCATTGTTCCACTTGCTTAGGTGTATTTATCAGGGAGTTTCACATTGTATTTATTTGGAAGAAACACAGGCAAGCTGGAAGACATGTTCTGAGATGGCAGAAAGGTCTCTGTGCAGCTACTCCATAGCCACCTCTTTCATGATGCCAGAAGATCGTGACCTCATGACAAACTTTGTCAAGTATGCAGTCAGCCGGGAGCCAGTAAGAGTAGTGGTGTCTAAACCACCAAAAAAAGGACAATTTAAGACAGCGAGAACTGATATTGCTTGTAAAGAAGTCAAATTAAGCCAATTCATAAACATAGACATTCTTATTAAAGTGCCTAAACTAACACATCTTGCTATTTCCAACATTCCAGTACAGCACATATATCCTAAACCACAAGGCAGAAAGGATGGGGTTTCTAACCTCATCGGCAGCATGTTTTTTGTAACACCACACAGTTCATGAAAAGCATGGCATGCATTGCTGGATTCATTTATATCCATTAGACAAGACCAGATGAGCTTGACAGTTTTATTTTCGCTTGAAGACCTCTCAGTACAGCAGGCTGTTCTGATGGCATCAGGCCCCAATGAAAACTGAAGTATTGCCCACAGAGAGGAATCAGAAGGACCATTGACCGTAATGGACTGAAAATAATGGTGTGAAATTGCACGGAATTTGCATGGAAAGAACGTGCAACCTAAAGCTACAATTTATCTGTTCACCCAGAGGGAATAAAGGATGAGGCTCCACAAATTTTCAGCTACTTTTAGATTAGGCTTTGAAAATAAGGGTCCTGCTTGTGTTTCCAGGATTTCCAGTGGAACTTCAGAGCCCAGTGGTGGCCCTGGTTTGCACCCATTAAGAGAAGCAAATCCTCTTTGTTCTTTCCTTTTGACTGCAGCCTCCTCTGACTCCATATAGAAACTGCTGGATTACTCAGTTCTGTGACTTTGTTGCTCTTATCTCTAATTTAATTCTGAGGCATTCAGAAACGTTTAAGTGCCTCCTGATATTCTGGAATAGAGAGAAGAATGTAAAATCAATGTTATTGGTTACTGTATCCATGGGAAGAGAGAACTATGTTTCTGGGATGAATATAGCCAATTTCTAAAGGGATGCATTAGAAAAGTCACTCTAAAGACATTTTTAAAGAGACAAAATCTTGATGCTGTACTTCCACTGGGTCATGCCTTGCATTTCTCCAGGCGTCCCCACAGATTCCAGAGGGAGTCTGTGGAGTACTGTTTCTTTAATGAAAGTATCAGAACCTGGTAATTTAGGCTTAGTCTGTGGTTGTTAGATTTGTTATTAAAATCAAGAAGACTATGCTAAATTGGGACCTTTATTAAATATGAAATTAAGATTTTCTCTCTAATTTTAGAGTCTTCTGTTCTCCATTCTCATTCCAAAAGAACAGTGTTAAATAAATGGATTTTGCATGACTGAGATGCTGATTAACAGCTTCTTCAGTCAGGCTAGAAACAGAAAATAAATAAGATTCTGATATAAATGTACTTCATTGATATGGAAGGAGATATATCAATTTCTGTTCACTGTAGGTCTGACCCTGTGATTGCAATTTTTTAAGGTAAGAAGGTAAGGTAAGGTTCCCAGGTTCATTACTATGAACTATTTGTCTATTAACTTCAACAGTTTCTGGATTCTGTCTTTTTACTTAAAAAAATACATATTTTAGGTAGGCTTTAACACTTTGGATATGACAGGATTTCTGCAATCGTGTTTGTAAGGGAATTCATGAGCTCATATTGTCCATCACCAAGAAAGGATCAATCCTATGTAAATTTGGCCTAATATTTTCTCATCAAATCAATAGGCTTCTGTTGCTGCATATTCCACAACAATTCTGAGACAAGTATTAATAAGTCTAGGTGCCTTGTGGAAGTGGAATGATGTGGGATTATGCCTTTAAAAGTAATGAATCTTCCTGGGGTTTTGTCCACTCTTAGAAGTTCTCATCAATTTTCAGGTTTCAGTCTGGCTTTTCCAAAAGCATCGTGCATCCTCAACTCATATTCATTATCTTGAAAATTTTGTTATTACCCTCCTAGAGGTTTTTTTCCCACAAAACCACAGGAAATTTCAAAGCTCCCTTTTAACCTTTGATAGAGTATTTTGGTTAGCAGGCAGGACAGGGACTAAGATCTTTTTAGTAATGAGTTAAAAAACAAAACAAAACAAAATGAGTCCAGAAAAATTCATCTGAGAATGACTGCACAGGCTACAGTGATTACCATCGTGTATGAAATCCAGTGCGCAGTGTATTGGGAGACAGAGTTAACCTTTCTCTTTTTTCCCCACTCCTGCTCTTCCATTCATCTTCTTTATAAAGTTTTCTGTACACAGGGAAGTTCAGTCACTTAGCTCAGCTAAGTGGCTAAAAACTACACTTACTCTAAACCTCATTTCAAGTCATTCACAGGCAAAACTAAACTGGGAGATAAGGACTGAGATTATACCAGCAAAGCCAAGACTGAGCCAGCATCTCTGTTGATCCAAATTTTGGGCAGTTCCACCAGCCCAGAAAGAGCCCCATGACTGTAAATAGTTCAGGTCTAGCCAGGGCATGCTGAAATGTTGGCAGGGAAGGTCCAGTCTGTACCTTACTTACAGACACTTCAGGGGATCAGCATCAAAGGCACATCTTCTCTTGCTTTTCTTTTGCATAAAGAACCACTAAAGTTCTCTTTGTAATCTGTGTTTTTACAAAGATGTCTCTCCCCAAAGAGCCCTAAAATACTTTGCAAGCCAAAGGCTTCTTTTGGATCTGTCTCATATTGGTATAAATGAAAATTACCCTGATGGTAGATCAGAATCAGCCTTTTGTGTAAACAGCATTCTTGAAACTCAGCCTACTCTTGGGCAGAAATCAATCAGGCTGATTGTTTAGCCTTAACCCTCCTGTCATAAGCAATAAACTTATAGCAGTGGGAATTGAGAGGGTGCATCCAGAAACCGCTTCGTGTTTGACGCTCTTGGGTTGACAAGGTAAAATTCCTCAGGACAGGAATGGCCTCTTAGAGAAGGTCAGAAACTGCAAATATCACAATTGCAGTATAGCTAGGGGATGTCAATGCCTAGTTTTGGTGCAGAAGACCTTGTGAGGTCACACCTTGCTACAGAAGTAATCAAGTAGTTGGGCATTTTCTTACAGAGGTGCAGACTCCAGCATTGAAGACTTGTGTCTTGGGACCATAGACTTACATTTTCACAGGTCCTTTCAGGGCAGCTCACATTGAAAAGCCTTGGCTGAAATCACCAGCCTGTAGCACAGCTGAGGCTTCTAAACACTGCTGTGATGAAGAACGGAGAAATAATTTCTAGGGTGAAAGGAGAAGAAATATTGATAATCAAGTGACATGGCTTCTATTAAACTTTCAGGTATTAGTTTTCACCAGTGCCTGCATTTACCTCCATGGTCTCAGCATCCTGCCACTTTAAAAGCTATCTGGGGACAGTCATCCATGGAATTTTGTCTGTAGATAACTGCAAAAAAAGTGAGGAGGAGGAAACAGAAACAGCAAGCTTTTTCAGCTCTCCTTCCTTATTTCACTCTACGTAAGCCTTAAATTGCTCAGTAGAAAACTCTTCCCATGGGATGGATATCCTGGGGCATCAAAATGCCTCATTTTAATTAATTGGCACTTCTCAGCTAAGGTAGAAAAAAACCTGGAGTGCATGTGCATGTGTAGGGGGATTTGAAAATAAAATAAACAACCTGAGTCAATTCTGGAGAACAAAATAAACAAACAAATAAATAAGTATTTACCTGGGTTTGCCTTCAAAGCAGGAACATTACTAAAGAGTTTGCTCACACCTACTTTTGGAGTGTTCCTGCATTTTGCACTATAAAAACACATCTCATGGAAAGCTTCAAGAGAAACAGCCTCCCGACCTGGGTTCACATTCTTCTTCCCCTTTAAACCCTTCAAGGAAAATGCCCTTACTTTGAAAGCACAGAACTCATTCTGAGGTCCTCATTGGAGAGCTTGGATTTCCCTTTGCCTTCTCCCCAAAAGGGTTGATAAATAATGATGTGCTGTAAATAAATCCAGGATTGTTTTCCCTGGAAAGATATCTGAGGATTGTGGGCAAGAGCAGAATGAATGTGGAGGAGTGTTTCAAACCAGAAGGAAAAGATATGCAGAGTTTTAGCTAACTTGGACCACTAATATCAAAAGGGATGGGTCTAAAAGGCCCAACGGGAGCGGTGTGGACAGCAGCAAGGACTCTCCTGGTAGGTGTCAGTCCCACCAGTTCCTCCATTAGTAGCATCTCCTCCTGATGCCTGAGTGTGTCTTGGCACACGAGAGTTCAGCCGGAGCTGCTGGGGCTCTCTTGCTGAGCAGCAGCGATGGGTTTTGATTATGCGGCTGAAGCCAGGCAGCTCTGCCGCGGTGTCAGACGGCCCCAGGGAGGCTGAGCTGACGCCTCACAGCCCACTCAGACGGAGCCACATTCCCCCGTGTTGGTGGCAATGACACAGCTACCAGAGGAGCTCATAGCAAGCAGCATCTGAAAGCAATAAAGCAAAGGAAAACTGCGGGGAAGCGTGGCGGGAGCAGCCAAGGCGCTTGGTTGTATGAAGAGAATTCACTAGCAGCTATTCTTATACTGAAAGACATCCCAGCCTTGGAGATAAGGTTCCTGTTGAGATATTTCCTTGTCATTCATAGCTTTTAATCCCCAATTTTCATTTCTGCTAGATTGCTCTCAGACACCAGACTCATCTCTTCGCCCTCTTGCCAAGTGGCTTTGCCATAGCAAACTTGTTGGGGACTCAGAGTTTGTACCACTACATTGAACATTCACAGCCACTCCAAATATTCCATTCCTGTTGCAAAAGAACACGTATTTTCCTCCTGCCAATGCAAAGACAGTGCTCAGAACAGTTTGGTGGGACAGAGGCTCATAACACACCCTGGAAATGTTCATCCTACGAGGGCAGCAGGACTGGTACCCATTTCCACGGTAAAACTGCCTGGAAAGCAGACCCTGGAGATGTGCTTAAGCCCAGATTGCTTAAACTTAACTCAGGAAAGTCTCTTTAGCTCATTTTTAGTTCATAACTGCATCATACTTTTGATTGCACTGAGAGCACTTTGCAAGCCTTCCTTGGAGTTTGATTCACAGGAGAATTGAAACCTTAAACAATTTATACAAACACCTGGGCTTCTGAAATAAAAGGGAATCAGAGCCTGAAGTCCATTATTTTCAAAAGTCCATCAAACAATGGCAGGGAGATGGTGCAACAGTAACAAAAAAATCTGGGAAATCCCTGGAAGATGAAGTCTTGTGAGTGCTGCTGGGATAGCCAGCAGTCCTGAAGACATTGGCCTCCCTAATGTTTGGCCAAGGGTGTGAAAGGTAGATGTCTATTTTTATATGCCACTTTCACTTTGCTGTACAGAGCCTCAGACAAGCCAGTATGAGCCTAACCCAGGAGATGTTTGAAGGGAATTGGTATTCAAGGGAGTTTGAAGCCTTGGGAAGGATACCAAACCCCTCTCTTTGGAACAGGATTTAACACAGATTGAAAATCTTCCATACACTTCAAGGTTTTCTGCTTCATTCCCAGAGATGCTTTGCAGGCCTGTCAACCCTGATTAAATCATTCCAAATAATTAAATTGTTTTTGAAAGTGATTTGTCCAATGTATATACATATATATGTAATTTGTAGCTTGCATGATCACAGTAATTCATCAAGTTCCTGAAAGTCATTGAGTCCTGCATCAAATTGCCTTCAGTCTAAATGGTTTTATTCTGTTCAATTGGGTTATAAAACCTTGGCCACCTAGTAAATCTGGTAGTGGCTATAAATCTCTGCAGCTGGGAAACTGGAAGGCAGCCCTGCCTACCTTACAATGAGAAGAAACCCTGCTTCCCATTCCAATTCAGCAGTGCCTGCAGAGTATAAAGACCTTTCTAGCAAAATCCTTCAAAAATAGTAATAAAGAACCGAGGGGAGCCCGGGGAAGAACACGTAATTATAGATGTTGTTTGGAGGGCTCTGCTCTATTTTGAAGGATGTTTTGAAAGCCACAGCAATGATGGGATGGGATTTTTGCTCTGCAAGAGCAGGGTGTACTGACAGCACCCATGGGCACCACCGTACCACCAAGATATACCACTTTGTTGTACCTACTGCTTGTAAGGCCCTTAGAAACCCAGTGAGCTACAGTGAATGTTGCTGAACATCCATTTCCCAAGGCTATTGAAATAGGATTTTTTTTTTTATTTTTGGTGCATGGCCAATGAATAAAACAATCCTGACGGAAGAAAACGAGCCAATTCCTGGCTTCTGTGTTTGGACTGAATAAAGAGGATCAGCTCACACAGTAGGTGAAAAGGATACAATATACTTGTGATAAACTGGTTGCTTTTTATCCCATTTTCTATTAATTTCCATGTTGTCAGGTTTTTTTCTTCAAAAAATTATTGTACAACCTTGTATAACTTTGAGGTCAAAATAACCGCTCTGTAGTTGCCCAAAACATCTCCTTCTCTTCCTGCTTTTCTTATTTAGCCATGGGACCCAGATCCTATTAACCAGTTACATGAACTACCCATGACTGAATGAATGCATCATTGCAAATGAGCTAGCCAATTCACACCCTTCTCATTCCAGAATTTGGGGACAGAGTCTATCTGTCCCGAAGTCTCCATTCCTCCTGCTATGTGGTCATTCCCATTCTTACAGCCTCATCCTCACTTCCTTTCATTTGCAAATTCACCCACATCCATAACGGAGAGGAAAGTGGTGCTGTCACAGGCAGCTGAGCCAGTCTAACGCTGCACAGGCTGCGAGGGGAAGGACCAGCCTCTCTCCTCCTTCACCTCCCCGTGGCCTCACTCATCCCTGGCACCAGCCTGGATACTTGTGGATTCGCTTTCTGAGCTGATTCGACTTGCTAAAACAGCAGGAAAACTCTAGCCACATGATTTTCTGGGGTGGTTTACTGGGTTAAGGAGCTGGCGCAAGACATGGGGTGAGGATTTGTCACCATGGTGGGGAGATGGGAAAGCACAGCAAAGCCTCTGCTTGCTGGCAGAAAAGAGTAATCTTTTAAGCCATCTCACCCTATCTCACAGAGCTGCATCCCAAGGCAAAGCATTTGGTGCCATATTTTTGATCTCTGTGTTCTTTCTCTCCTATTCCTCCTCCAGCTGAAAACGCTTCTGGTTTTGATTTTAATTTCCTTTGCAAGGTTCAGCTCAGCTTGACAGTTGGCAATTCTCACAAGCTCTCTATGCTTTCTGACCTCTAAGACGTGGCTTATTTTGCTGGTCAGATATGGTTTTTAGCCCTTGTAACCTTTTGTTCTGCCCACTTCAAGTGTCCTGTTTGAAGTGGATCTTGCACTTGATTCAGTCTGGAGCCTTCCTCTGCAGTATTGATCCCTCTCCCAAACAAGATACAAGAGCAAAGGGTCTTTTTCACCCTTGCCTATAAAGCATCCTGCACACAATAGTCCTAGAGCTCTTCAACAAATTTGCCCCTTTGGACCTAAGTTGCAGATTCGTCTTCTAACACTTTCATTATGTTTACATGGATTCATCTCATGACCACAGATCCAAAGTCATTGTGCTCTCAAGAGATCTCACCATCTACAAAATCAAACCTAAAATCTCATTATCTTGTATTTGTTGCAACTGAGTGATTGAATTAGTCAGCCCACACTCAGGGCTGTACGAGCCTTTCTTGATTGCATTTATTTTCCAGTGCATGTGTCCAGAATTCAAGCTTCCATAATGATACAATTCTCACTTGTATACATATGGATCTCAATCTCTCTCTCTCTCCCTTCATATAGGAAAGTAAGCTTAGCTTACAGTCCAGCCTGGGAACCTACAGGAAATTCCTGGGATGACTCAGTCTCAATGTCTTTAGCCATCTTACCTACGTCACTTGCACCCAAATGTGTTTTGCTCTGTCTCTGCAGTTCTTGTGTCTGGGCAGTCTCTCCTGCCATCACCATACAGCATTACTTCTTCATCTAATCTTTGTTTCTGCCTCTCCTTACCAAAACCTATCCCTCATTACCTGCATTCAAAACCCAATGCCATTCCAAGGTACTGCTATTACCCTTATAATATCCAGTGTTACATCCTGCTTTGGTAGTTAAATCCCTCCATTTTATTGCTAATGCCTCTTTAATCAATAGAAAAGTATCTCAATGCTTTTGCTGGCCAATATAATTTTTCCACCTGCATTAGACAAAATCTTTTTATTATCAAATTATCTATTTGATTATTTCTTGCAGCAATAATTTTCCTTTCCACAGAATCCATTTTACTGTCCCACATCCCAGCACATACTGTTTTTCCATTATGCACTGAATCTCCTCTTCCTCTGTGCTGATTCTAGGTGTAAGAATTTCATAGGTATCTCCCAAACTCATTCCCTCATTTCTCATGAGGTCTTCATACCTGCTAATTTTAATCCTACAATACCACTCTGTCTCCGACATGAGAGCAATCCTTTTCCTTAGTAATTCCTCATAATCAACTGTCTCAAAGTCATACTTCTTGATGAATATTTGAAGCACTTGCTGACCTCTACATAATGACTTTACCTACACTTTCCAAAGGCTGAAAGGCTCATCCATCCAAGACTTACTTTGTATGTCTCTCCTGTGTGAGCATAATTATCCTTGATTACCCCTCACGTCCTTTGGAGACTTGTTTTAGCTTCTAAATCCACATTGTAGTTCCCACTCTCCTCTGAACACTTTTGGCAATATGGGAGTTAACTGGCCAAAGTAATTTCCTCCTTCTGGTCATTGAGGGAACCAGGGATCACATGGTGGCTTTTGGAATTAAATTCTGGTTTCATCTATGTCTCTTGAGCAGCAAAGTAACATGGTACACACACCTCACACTGGAGCCACAGCATGGGTTATGAGAAATTTTTACTCTGGACAGTGGAGATCTGGCCTCTGGGTAGCCTGACCCTGGAGTTTGGATTTGGTATCTGCAGGCTGAGTTACTGTGCAGAGTTTCTGCAGTGTTTAATAAGGGCTCTACTCCTGCTGCATCTTCTGTCGATGCTGTCCCTTTCTTCTCCTCAAGCATCTGTTTGTCAAAAACTTGTGGGTGCCTAATATCCCTGAGATCCTTGAAAACTGAGCTGAAAGTGACTATGCAGCTGAACAGTTATTTAGGAAAACGAGCAAATACACACGGCACACATAAATCCCAACTATGTTACAAAACCAGGCAAAAAAGGTGCTAATATGTATTCATCTTCAGCTAAGCACTGACAGCAGGGCAATGTATTGTCTTTGCCGATCTTATTTTCACTTGAATGGTTTTCCTTTTATTCCCTGTGGTGTTTAAGGTCTTCCAAAAGAAATACAAATGATCATTGGAAATGAATAGCTGGTTGTGCATGGGTGTTGGGAGAGTGCTGAAAATGGGCTTTCACTCTGCATTCAGTGGGAAAGTGAATCACTCTCACACAAAGCTAGAGCCTCGAATGTGAGGAGGGGAGAGAATGAAAGCAGGATGTGATTCTCAAATGACATTTGGTGCTGTTTATCTAGTGGAACAGTGCATAGATTCGGTGTAGAGGAAACACAGCATCTCACTGCTGGGAAGCAATTGCATTCATTTTGAAGTGATCTATTAGCTCTCAGGTCCTTTAAGAAAACGGAGAACAACATGAAAAGAGAAAGAAAAGCGGAGGAAAAAGCAGAAGTAGACATAGGGTTGCTCTAAAGGCTCTGGAAGGCTGTGGAGGGGCAGAAGTTTGGATATAGCAGACTGTTGTCTACCCCAGATATGCCTGCAAAGATGATTTATTCCATTCTTGAATTCTGCATAAAAATCTCAATTTTGCATAAAAGCAGAGTCCCGGAGCTGAAGATAAGGTATCCAAGAGCTAACTGGAGGCTCTGAGGTTGCATAGGCTAAACACCTACCTCAATACTCCACTTAAAGCAAGGATGGGCTTAAAACACAGTCATTTTGTGGGGTGGGTGTGTGCAAATTCAGCCTGTTTGAAAAACAAAAGTGAGGTAAAGATGTGTGCAACAGATGTGCTGGAGGTTATCACTTCCTTTCCTTGTACCCTCCTCTGCACATCTTCCCTGCTTCGTGCCCTCACTTCGTTGGTGCCTCGTTTTTTGTTCTACTGGCCAAGAAGGCCTGATCCCCTCCCACTCATCATTAATTTGGAGGTTAATACTTTACAGTGTGTAAAGTCTGGTTGCTCTTGGATTCAACCCCCAGTTGATGCAGATCAGTGAATCTTCATTGATTTAATTTCCACCAGCTGTGGAGAACCATTTCCAAGTGACATGAACATGATTAGCCCCATTTATCTCTTCATTTCTTCTCAGAAACTACTCCCCCTGTTCCAGCATTGCAGGAGCACTGGAAAACCAATGACTCAAAAGCGAGAGAAACCTGTCCTTGAGTTTAGATGTTTTAGCAGTTGGAAAAAGGAGCAGACCTTCAGTTTGTACGAGCTGCTGGAGCTGAAGAGCTGTAGAAGTCATGTCGACCTGTACTTGCAGAACTCCCTGAGCACCCTGCCCAAGGTGACATTTGTACCACTAATGTGACTTCTGAGATGGTGCTCAATGTGGTCATGGGGGAGAAGGAGGATGGATTGCTCAGAAAAGGAATAAGTCTCCAATGCAGCTTTCATGGGGAGTGATCATCACTGTTTTATTCTTCCAGGCAGTGTGACCCTGTCCAGACATGAGGTACTGTTGACCTGGGGTACCTTTTCTCCCGAGAAGCAGTGAGTCATAGCATGACTTCCTACATGTTTCCAAGGTGTGAACATTCCCCTAAAAGGATGCTGATGAGTACAGAAAAGTGGAAGATGGTACCAGCCCCAAGGCTTGCCATTACCCAGTTAGGTGGAAAAGTCCAAAGGGAGACCTGCAGCCCATAATTTTCCCACTGCCAAACCCAGGTGGGTCCCTGTCCCTTATCCTTACCACACCAGGTGGTCAATGGGTCTATTTCATTGAGGGAAAACTGGTTTCTGAAAATCAGATTTTCTGATTCCAGTGCTAAGCCACAGCTGAGCTTGTACCGGCTGGGCCTCTCTGGAGGGATGCTGGGCTTGGGGGTTCCAGTGCCACTGCCCCCATCCAGGCCTGGGTACATGCCAGTGCATTCTCCAGGTCTGAATCTTCTCCTGCAGTAATGAGCTGTCCATGTTGCCTTGCCTGTCACAAAAAACCACACCCATCCCCACAGAAAGCAGCATATCCATAGAGAGCCTGGGTCCAGTGCTCCTGCAATGAATCCTGCTTGAATTAAGAATTTATTTTAATTTGTAGATTTGCAGGCTTTAATTACCATTGGGGTTTCATAGAGCATAATTTGGTTGTTTTTTGTTTTTTGTTTTTTTTTTTTTTTGTTCTCTTTTTTATTGGTGCAACAAATATTTATTGGTGGTTTGTAAAAGTTACATGCAGCATCTGTCCTGTGTAGTGAGGAAAAAAAAATCCCCCAGCAGCTTGCTTAAAAAAGCAGCAATTTAAAATGATCGGCAAAGGTGCTTCTGCTGGGTCAGTGAGAACAGGCACAGAGGCATCTCACTTTTCCTTTTTTCCTTTTTTTTTTCTTTTTGGTAGCAGTGTCTGGATGGTGACTCATTATCAATTGTAAATTACGGGGGGTGGGGAAAGGGACATGAATGACAAAGTTCAGAAACAGCATCTGCTGAAGAAAAACAAATGAGGTGGGGGGCAAAGCAGGAAAAAACAGATGAAACACTGTAATTGCTTGGCAACAAGTTGCTATTGTAATTTAGAAAATTGGAAGCATCCGTGCTCAAACAGTTCTAGCTTTATTTCATTTCTTCTTTACTTTTGAGTGCAGCCCTTGTTCAGCGATCAGCTGTGTTATCCTGCAGGATTATTGGCTCTCCCTCACACAGAGCAGTAATGGACCCCTCGTGTTTGGTTATGGGCCATCGAAGAAAAGCATTTTGCGATTGTTTCACAGTGCAGTCATTTAACAAGATTAGAGATAATTTGTCCCTTGGAATGCAAAACTGTTTCTACAGGTGCTTAAGCTTCCTGGCTTTTGGATTAGAGGCCTCATTTTGTTTTGTGCCATTGCATTCAGCGAGGTCTCCAAGGACTGTAAATAAATGAACAACGACCCTCCACAGCTGGGAAACTAATTTTCCAGCCCAAGCTGCAAGAGTCGCATCTTAGAAAGCTCAGTGGACGCAGATAAATACGTGCATGCTAATGTATTAAACGTGCTGGTTAACTAATACTGGCTGTGCCTGGATGCCAGCTGGGAGACTCCCAGGGAAACCAGCCGGAGAGGGAGCAGGTTGCTGGGGGCAAGCGGGAGGTGCAGGGGTGTCAGACGTGGTAAAAGGGGTGATGGCCATTCCCACTGATGCTGGCAGAGCTCCTTCACACCTCGCTGCCTCCTTCTCCCACAGGGGAGAGAACAAGCCCTGGCCTTTGGCCACATCCAGGAGGACGGGAAGTCTCCTACACATCCACTGGGATGTGGAACCTTGAGGATGTAGGGATGCCATGGACTCCTTCCAAAGGACAGGAGAGACCATGCACACTCCTCCAGGGACACTCAGTTCTGGTCCTGCCAAATAGATGCGGTCTTTGGAACAGTTTTCCAAGAAGGATCCTTGGATGAGGAAGGATTCCTGGATGGATCTGGATCATGGTTACTGGGGATCAGAGAAAGCCTCATTTATTTGATTTCCCCATTATTTTTCTATGTTTTTTCCTTTTCTTGTAGTGTTTTCCTTCCTTCTTTGGGTGTAATTTTTTTATTTGAGCTGAGAGGGAAATTGGATTCGTTCAACTTTTATTCCTAAGTCTTTTTTAAAATTCAGATGCGGGATGAAAATCAAGACCTCTGAAATTTCCACAAGACGAAATTACTTTCCTATGCTCAACCCTGCAACAGTTCTCAGTTTGGGGAAGGCCTGAGCAAGTCTAGCTGGCTCCAGAGATCCCCCTGCCTCAGACATCCCTGCTGGACCCTGTCAGGCTGGCTCCCTGGGATGCTCAGGAACACTCTTCTTCTGTAATTCCCAGACCTGTGAGGCCCAGAGTGCCAAGTACTCTGCCAAACTAGCAAAGATCAGTGGTTTGGGGGCCAGTCCAAGATTTAGAAGTTCATTGTTTAAGATCTTGCTGTGCCATAGGTTATCTGGCTACTTTGAACAAAATGTTGAAACATTTCAGAGTACTCATGAGTCAGGGGACAGAGAATTGCAAGTTCTACAGGTCTACAGGTTCACTAATGAAGCATTTCAAAAGTGATTTAGGTGAGGTTTTCTTCCTACAGATTTTTACAGTCTTCAGATATGTAAAAAGGAAAAAGAAAAATTTTGCCAGAGGAGGCAAAGATATCTTCAGCTACAAGATGTCACCAAGAGGGTTGGCTCTGCTCCAGTCTAACCCTCACTGCTTGCTCCCACCTGCCTCAAAACATCTACAGGTGGTGAGGCTTTGGGAGCATTAGTATTTTTGAGGATTAGGGTGTACACTGGGGTCAAACGTGCACTAGCATCAGGGAAGGGAAGCAACAAGATTTAGCAAGCACAGGTGAATGTGACCATTCCCTCTGGCACCAGCTACTCCTATTGATTTAGCTCAAAGGTGATAAAACTCCTAACGCTGTCTTTTTTTACCCGCTTTTTTTTTAATAAGGTTAGCTGACCGTTTCAAAATTAGTTACAATTTTAATGAATGTCAAACTCTTCTCATAAATGTTCCTTTTTTTGGTTTCGGTTTTTTTTTCTTTTTGGCTCAAAACATTATTCACCTCTACTCCAAGAGATTTAAAGAGCACAGACAGCTTCAGCAATCAGGAAGGCATTTTTGGCAAACAAAATATTTGCAGAGAAAATTTTGCCCAAATGCACTCATAACAGTTATTGAAAGCTTTTCTCACAGTTTTTCTTCTAGTAAAATGGCAAAATAGAATGTCCTTATCCAACACAGAGATTACAAGAATAAATGGTTTAAGGAATGTGACTCACACAGTAGGAGCCAAACAGACAGGTGCTGTAAATTGTGTCCCTCGAGGAAATAATAATAATAAACAGCCTTACAGACTGACAGGGTATCACATGAAAGGAGCAAATTCCACCTAGTTCATCTGTTTCAGCCATCTGAGCCCTGGACTCACTGATGCTCAGTTTGGTACCTGCCTTTTCACTGATGAGAGGTAGCAGATTTTGCAGAGAAGGCATTTCTGCAAGAGGAGTGACATTGAAGTTTCCTTCAAATTTGCTACAAGCCACCAGGCAGCCACTTGACAGGCAGCAAAGTTCAAGCAGTAGCAAGCAAAAAAAGGAGAAAAAGCAGAGGTAGTACTAAGAAGCTCATCCAGAACGCACAATTCAAATAACCAGACCTGCTAACCAGACAGCCACATGAAGAGCACGTACACCTCCAGAGCAAGGTGATGCCAGTGGGGATTGGACTCAAACAGGCTTTCCAGATGGCTGCATATATTGCTCAAACTTCATGCAAATACTATTTGCAGGGGCTTAACTGGTTGTGTACAGAAAATCCCACTCATCCCCCAAATGAATGGAAAGCAAGAAGGAAAATATGATTGGCATCACACAAGTAAATATGCAAGTTTTATATGATGCAGTGCTTGTGAATATCTGATTGCATCCCCTTCACAGCCAGCCTCTGGCATCCAGGGTTTATCACTAATGCCAAGCCACTATTCCAGAGATTTTTATTGCAATAATGTCCCATTCAAGGTTCACCTCACTTTTTTAGGTGCTGTAAGCTGCCACGGACCCCCACAATTCCTGAAATTCAGGGCATGGGCAGATGAAATGTAGGAGAGCAGAGAAACAAGGGCACAGGCAGTTAGGGAGGTTTGTCCTCAGAGGCAAAGATTGCTCTGCTGTTGGGAGCACTTTGCAAGCACTGTGACAGAGAGGGACCTTAAAGGCAAAAGGAAAGGAATTCTAAAGGCTGCTCTCTTGGGAAAGACTTCAGGTGGGTCACCCCTGCTGAAGAAATTCTACCTTTAATTCTGTGGTGGGTCCAATCATCTTAAACTTTAGAAGCATGTCCGTGGAGTTGTATTCTATTTGTTCTGCATTTGTCTGATAAAGAGGCAGGAGCTGCTTGCAGTATGTGAGCAGGGCCTGTCCTCGATGGAGACACTTTGGGGCTCTTCTCACTGAGCTCCACCCAAGTAGAGCTGCAGGTGGAGGTAGCTTGCCCAAGCCCAGCTTCACTGTTCCTAATTTTAAACATGCAACAAGGTGTCTGTGTTGGAAGTCCTATCCCTGGCCTCGCTGTCAGTGCTGGAAGGGTATCCATCCCCTCCAAAGGGCAGATAGGATCATCCCAGTCTGGACTTGAGTTTCTCCCTTTCCCTTCTGGGAGCAAGGGAAGGCACTTCAGGCGTATTTTGTGGGGGACCAGACTCTCTTGGGCAGCACTCACCACCTTCCCTGGAGCAAGGGGCTTCCTTCCGCTGAGCATCACCACCAAGTGTTTTAGGGCAGGTTATTTTTCCTGGGAGTTGCATGCAGTCCTGATTGCCCAGAGGAGCATAAGTGAGCATTGTTTCTCCCACATTGTTCCCTGGCTCTCCACTTTTCCCAACTCCTTCTTACCTCATCCTCCCCTTGCTGGCTAGAGAGCTGTAAGCCGCTGATTAGCACTTCATTTGACAAACAGGAAGTGGGGAAGAAAAGCATCATTTTCAGAATTAGAGCCTCGGAATGAATTGAAGAAAGAAAGGGGGAAGAAGGAAAAAAAAGAAAGCGAGCCTTGCACACTTTCCTAATTGCTCGTTAGAACCAATGGCCTTTGTGGTTCCTTCCCCCTGTGTCTTCTTTATAAAAACGTTTGCACAAGACATTGCTATTGTCTGCCAGACAGCCTCAGGGTAGGACAAAATGAACTAATTGATTTGCAGTTATGTCGTGGTGAATAGTACTAAACATCCATCTGCGGATTCCTTGTGAGGAGTGATTAATAATTTGTACTCCTGGGCCTAGAAGCCTGAATACCCTTTTTTCATGTAAAACTGAAGCGTTTCATTCTCTCAGCATCACAGATATCTCGTCTACATTGTGGGTTACAAGGAGGAGGTCAGGAGTGCCGTGCCCAGGCGGGTTGTCTCTGTGTGGGTAAATCCCACGGCGGTGGGATTAACGGGAGTCTGTCAGGCTGGCACACAGCACTGTACACCTCACCTGCTACAGCCATTCCCAGGCAGATGTTCCCCATCCCTTGCCGTTTTTTCAGGCACAGAGGATTTTGCATGTTTTTTTCCAAAGAGAGACCTGTGAGACTTAAAATTTATTGCAAACACAGAACCAAAACCTAGACTGGGACATTTTGATGAATAAGGATTTGCATTCTAATTTCAGGGCTTTTCTGGACACTGTTTCTATAACCACCAGAGGGAAAACCCCAGCACCAAACACACGGAAGGGCTGAGACATTTCAAAGGTCAGTCCAAAGAATTTCACTCAAATACCACCTATATGTTGAAAGATACATGCAAAGTACCTTAAACTGTCTAGTAAAGGGGAGTCTGCAAGACCTCTCTACAGGAACTCCTGCTTGCGAACCTGCTTTACCAGGATATTCCTCCCATCACAGCTGCGCACTTCCATAATTTAAGTGGTGAGCCCAGGGCCGTGGGCACTTTGTCTTTGTCTGAACTCAGTCAGCTGTGACAGCCTGTGATCCTCTCTCCCAGCCATGTCTTACGGTCTTCGTGGTTGTGTCCCCAGCTCCACCACTCATTCCGGGTCCTTTCTACCTCCACCAGGAATGAAAAGCTTGTAGCTGCTCTCTAAGCCATTTCCTGCTTCCTAATGAAATCTACTGCCCTCCTGGGGGAAAAAAAACATTGACTCAGCCAACTCTTAATGAAGTCATCTGTTTTCATGGTGTTACTGGTGCCCTCTACTTTCCCAGCTCATTAAAAAAATTAACAACCTTTAGATACATCCAGAGATCCAGAGATGAGATCTACTTGGTCAGAGTAAACCAATTTCAGTGGAAAAAACCACTTGTCTTTCCCCTGTGACCCCTTTTTACATCTTCCGACATTATCTGCATTTTATAACATGCTTTGAACATTTTGTCTGCATCTATACGGATAAACAGATGCCTGTGAGGCCTTGCCTTGCTGTCAGCTTGCTCCCTGGCTAATATGGACTGCTCCAAACTCTCTGAAATCAAGGCACAGTTCTGGGAATGGTTCTCTCCAGGAACTGATCTGATGTCTCAGATTTGGCTCCCCTTTGTGCTTCACGGTCCTCAGGAGGTTTTGCATCTTTAAATGTTCCCTGATGCTCTGCTGTGTACTCATCACCGATCCCATTTATGTCCCATGCCATAAAAACAACACTGGTGGACTGCCCATGCTGCTTGGTCTCAGGAGCAAGGACTGACTGCTGTCCTTTGTGAGAAGCATGGACACAGTTTATCTCCCTGAGACAAACAGGCATTAAGGTGTAGATGGGTTTATTTGGTTATGCCACGTCTGGTTCATATTTCCATCTTGGAAGTCTTGGATGCTTGTTTTACAAGCACTTGTCTCCTGGCAGTAACTAGTAGGGCAAAAAGAGACAAGGGTTTATAAAAAAGAGTGCACAAAGCCAAAACATTTACATAGGAGAAAAAGACTAGAACATTTTTCAATTTTCTCAAACAGTCAGCCTGGTAATACCTGGTTGTTGTCCTCTCCTGATGGGTAAGAGCTTCCGGGGAAATTATCTCTTCTGAGTAAAAGTAATTACTGTAAGTGCTTTGCAAGAGTATCTTTGGGTAATGTATTTGATATAGTTCTGAAAATTATTTTGTGAGAAAATAATGAGCTAGGAGAATAGAAAGTGCTTATTTCAGAGAACTTTCTCTATTACCTTTCAGGGGTGATAGGCTCTGGCCACTCATTAAATATAATGCGAAAGCTTTATAAATATGTAGTGCCACAAGAGGAATGAGATTAGATTGGATGGGGCTTTGAAAAAAGGATCCATTTAGAAGAGTGTTAGCAAGATTGATGATCCCAGGGATTTCTGCAGACCAAGGGAAGGAGCAAGGCTATGGGTTTATTGTCATATTCTTTCTTTCATTTTCATTTGGGGCAGTTTGGGCTAATCTAGCACAGTGCAACACAATGACCTGAGCTTAAACAGATGGACAGGTTTGGATGCCTTATGGTGAGATAGTGTTTATAATCCATGGTCTTGAATGACAGTATGAGTCCTCCTTGTTCTGAGTTTCTGAGAATAATAACAGAGGGTCAGCACTTCCACACTGCTGAGCTCACTAGTGAAACTTATTTCTACAGTAGATTACTGAGGTCAAGAGTATAATCCAATTCAGAAAAATCAGTAGGAACATAACAGGAAGCATCATTATGATTAATGGTGCTTTCTGTCATGTTCCTGCTGATTTTTTTGAATTTGACATTAATTTGTACAAATCCATACAGTACCTACATCTTGAATACTGGAAGCATTTTGTGTCTGTCCACCGCAAAAAAGATACAGCAGAAATATGGACAAAGATGGACAGAGGTAAAGAATTGCTCAGATCAGAATAAGCTAAAGGAGACAGTTCCTTGCCCCACTGTGGTTCATTTGAGAAACCCTTTCCTACAGAAACAGTGGATGCAGGAAGCAAGTCTAAAAAATATTTAGATATGATGAAAAAAAAAATCACTGGGGACTATTAAAAAAGAATATACCACCATTAAATAAAAAGCTCCCAGCGTCCCATGTCCCACACCCCTGGAGTGGGAGGAAGATGTTCTGGAGTAGCATCACTGTGTGTCATCCTAAAGTTTTGCTCATCTCTGTGCACCCTCTTCAGCTGTGGGAAAACACTGGGTCTGTGGCAGTAGCAGAAGTAAAACACCCATCTCCTGAGTCCTTTCCTTGATGACTCTGGGCAGCTGACAAATTGAGCCTACCAAATCTAGCTTTATCCCAAGCAGGAACACACAGTCAAAAATCTGGGCTTTGTTTAGTGGGACAAAAGTCACTGAAAAATGTCCAGTTTCAGCCTTCCCTGCAGAATTGCAACATCTGGCGGGCAGGTTAAATTAGCCAGTCAAAATGAGAGGTGTAGCACTTGTCAAAGCAGCAAGGCAGCCTCGGAAATGTGCATCCATAGTGTCAAGTGGCCGTGCGCCCCATCCCTGTGCCCAGCCTTCCCGGGAGGAGGAGAGGGTATGGGGACATGTCCCATGGGGCTGTCTCCTGTCTCGGGGCTGCGCTCGGGTTCTGCACCACAAAGGATGCAGCAGAAGCAGCGGTGGGGCAGCCTGGACAGCACCCCGCAGCAAAAATCCTCCCTGTTCTCCCAGCTTTCCCCGAGCGAGGCTCGGTGGCAGCGGTGGCACCGGGGAGAGAGGACGGACAGACGGACGGATGGACAGACGGACGTGCCGCAAAGCGCTGGCGTCTCCGGGCCCTTCAGACAGAGCCTTTGAGCGGGCGGAGAGGCTGCGCATTGTGCCCCTTCCCAGAGCGCTGCCTCCTCTCCATTTGTTTACCACACATCCTGTCTTCTTTTCTGTTTGCTTCACACATCATCGCCTTCATTAATCGTCCTCCCCGCTCCCCATTTGGGCCTTTGGATTTTCGGCTCGCCATGGGTAATTCTAATTACCTCAGACATAAAAAAAATAAAATAAAATAGGAGCTTAAGTAGGTGCACTTCATTCTTTAACTGCCTTTTACAAGCGGTTCAGTGCTGGCTACCAAGGGAATCTGATTAAACTAATTACCCTGATTGGCTTGTTTAATCAACTGCTTGGTTTAATTGGGCCTCGCTAATGCGAAGTGGTGGAGTCCGTGGTGCGTAATGTGAGAACCAGGAGACCCGTAACACCGGCGGTGACACCACTACAGAAACCAGCCCGCATTCCCAGCCTAACGGGGGGACTTTAATAAATGCAGACCTCAGCTGAGAGCCCAACTGTATTCTCAAGAGCCTGAATGGGCTGGAGGTTTTAGTGATAATTAAAATTGCTAGGGAAAAAAAAAAAAAAAAAGGAAAAAACCCCTCAACCCTTTCTCATTAAAGGACTTGTCCTTTTCCCTTCCCCCCTCCCAGCCTCCAAACTCGAAGCAATATCGGGAATCCTGTCTGCCTCTTTCAAACAACACTTCAATTCATCAGGGCAAAGAATCCCTCCTCCTTCGTCTCCCCCATCCCTGAGATTTTTCACTCCCATTTACAGTGTTCGTGGCCCAAAGTAAATACACAGACAACAGGGTTACAAATTACCTTGCACTAGGTAAATCCACCCTGAGTACCTAGGGAGTTTGTAGAGTACAAACAGCTTCTGTGTAAGCATCCTAGCAATAACAGACATTGCTATAGCTCTAATTACTAGAACAATAACAACCTGCAGAGCGTTCTTTTCCTCCTCCCATCTCAGTGCTGACTCCCCACTCCCTTCCCTGCCCTCCACTTGCTCTCACAGTGGGGAGGGATGAGGATGGAGAGCCAAACACACGGCTGGCTTAGCAAAGCTCCACTCATCTGGGTCCAATATGTTTTATGGTGACATGCAGACTGAATTTGCTACATACTGAGGATTTTCTTAGAGGCAACGACAGCCTGGCAGACCAGTGGGCGCTGGCATGAGTGTGACACCTCTGCAATAAGCACTATATTCCAGCACAGGTATTCCCTGTGCCGTAGTGCATGCTGCTTGGGCAAATATCAATGGCATGCTCAACTGTCATAAATCTCCAATTGCCATCTGTAAAATGGAGATTATAGTAGCAAAATACACCTAACATTAGCCATGGAAAATATCAATGTATATATGTGATGTAACAACTTTAGACTGTCTTTGTTCTTGATAAAGAAATATGGGCATTTATGCCTTTTTCAGATGTCCACTTCACCTTACCCTAGGAATGCCTTTTCCTCTGCTTTGGGTGTGAAGGGAACTTCAGGTTATCTTGGAGTTACACCATGGCCAAATGACTCCTGCTGGGGCTGTTGGGATGAGGACCTTAGGGAAGGCACCAGAGCTCCTTTCAGAGCCCATCCTGTGCTTGTGAGAGTGTTGGGGATCTGACATCTTACCAGCCTGTCATCCTTCACCCACCTGTAAGCCAGCAGAACAAACCTGGCCTGGTTCCCCCTGTGGTCACTGCCTTATCTCTGAGCTCTACTCACATGTTAGCCCAGCTTGCTAACAATGGGCAAGGGACTACCCACAGGCATGAACGGATTTACAGAGGGGGTCTGCTCTTATTTCTGATCACAAACTGTGAGGGGAAGAAAAGACAGCTCCTGCAGAAGTGGCTGGGTGGACTCCTGTGTTGGTGCACATCTCCCCTGGCTGCTGCCCCCTCGTACCTCAGCACCACACACAGTGGGTTGCTTTCACATGGTCTCCAATTGTCACTTTTTTTTTTTCTGAGCAAAACACTGTAATGTTCTGCAGATTGATAAAATATGTTCTTGAATTCTGTAAAAATTCAAATGCCTTGGGGTTTTTTTGATATATCATAAATTGTGGAAGTTTCCTTTGCGCTGTCTCCCCCATAACCCACAGCAAATGAACACCATGGTTCTCAAACCCTGCTCTAATTGCTCTGGAGAAGTCTCTCCTTTTAATGTTGTGGTTTGCTCTGGGCTGAAAAATGCCCATATAATTGAGTAGGTGAAAGCATTTTAAAACCACAAGGAACCCCTGTGTTGAGCTGGAAAGCAAATGAAAAATTTTCTTCATGGATGGGGTGTGCTTTATATCCCAGGTGCCCATGCAGGAAAGGTCATCAGATGCTGCTCAGGTGGGGTTATCTCACTGACCATCCCAGAAGTACTAGCTGCAGTGTGCCTAAGTTAAAGCCACAGCAAAAATCATTACCATTTTTATGAGGGAGAGTATGGCATTTTTCACTGGAACATACCCAGTCAGATATGCAACAAAGGGAGGAAAAAAGCAATAACTATTTGCTAATATTTCAGCTCTTTTAGGGTCACTTGGGGTAGTGCTGCGGTGATCTCCCTCCCCATCCTTCTGCCTGGCGGCATCCATCTGGGACACCTAATGAATGATTGGTAAACATAACTTTTCCCAGCAAGACAAAATCTGTCTCTAACTCATGACCCACTGACACTCGTTCATTATGCAGCCTTCTTCTGAGAGACAGGCTGTTTAGGAAAACCATTGACCGACTGCGTGCCCCGTGCAGCCATCCCTTAATGACAGCACAGACCCTCTTAGTAACAGGGTGACACTGAAGGGCTGCTGAGCCGATGTTATAGAAAGGGTATCACAGCCACTTAGTGCTCTGCCGAGACGCCACGGGGCCGTGGGACCCATGGCAGAGCCCGTGGGGCTGGAGGAGACGTCCTGGCTGGCCCTCACTGCTGCTGAAACAGGGCTGTATTTCACCAACACTCTCCCACAGCCGCCCCTCACCTTGTGCTGGGTCTTCACCCAACGCCTACGAAGATCAATGCACAGTTTTTCACTGCTTTTCATCGGCTTTGAGTGAGGCATTATTTGAAATTTTGGGATATGTATTAATTCTTGTGAAATCCTTCACATCTAGAGCCCCTGCACTGTCCTTCATCCAGAGGCACTGGGTTTGTCAGGGACCTCCTGCTCCTGTAGGTAATGTCCCAGCCTCAGCTAAACATGGCATGCAGCAGTCTGTGGAGTTGCTCTCCTACTCCTTGGGACAAGCAAGATTCCTCTAAAGCCTATCACTCCAGCCAGCCGTTTCTTGCTGATGAGTGAATTAATGGCATTGCAGAGAGAACTGATACTTCACTAACACTTTTGCTTCCCACTGACCTCTTGGGAATTGATGTAAGCTACAGAGAGTGAGGTTTTTTCCTTTCTCAGAGAGTCTTCAAGTTGTTCACCTGGCAAGGTAAACAACCTAATTGATCTTATGAGGATTAGCTAAAGATCAGAGTAATTTGGGGATGCTCCAAGCTTTAGGTGGTTTTTTTTTTTAGTTTTTTTGTTTTTTTACTCTTGCCAATTATATACTAGTTTTTAACCTTTTTATTCAATTCCAAAGAGCTGCATTAAAACACCTTATTGCCATTAGGAGGGGAGTATCTCCATTCCACTGAGCGATGCCAAGTTATCATTACACTCAAACTGCTTTTAACAGCCTGCACATTTTCAGGGCTTTTCACCTTTGCGTTAGTAAACACTCAAAATCCGAGAGCTGCTGAACTTCATACCTTTCCCTATATCGTCTGTGTGTTTCCTAGAGGCCTGGCAGTGAGACGGATTTGATCAAGGTCGAATTGAATCAAAACAATGGAAAGCCAGACAGTTGGCTCTGGAGCCTTGGCAGTGCCAGAAGCAAATAAAGCTGCTCTGTGTTTATCACTTCATTCAGGCCAGATGGGCCGTTTTTCCCATCCTGCAGTCATCATCCTGTATCCACACAAAGCTCTGAGTGATATTTCTATAGCATGCTGCTTCAATGAGGCTGTCCTAGAGTGGCTGTACCAGCGGTTTTGAAGTTGCCTCTGTGTCTCTCATGTGGTTAGGCTTACAGATGTCTTCTGTGGTCTCTCTTTCTCTATCAGTCATCGTTTCATTCTCATGCCTTCCAGATTTCCAGATACCTCCTGCCTGTGTCTGCTTGAAGAAAGGCACCCTGTAAAGCCCTCCCATGTATTACAAAAAGATCTGCTTCTGGTTTTGCTTCGCATAACGCAATGTATGTTTTGCAAAAACCGAGGAACTGACAATCAGATTATTGATCACAGCCAACAATTCTGGCTCCTCTGTGTCTAATCCTACACTCCCCCCTGAAAAGTGGGTGTAGATTTGTTTAATGAATTCACAGCTGATGAAAAGCTAAGGTCAGACGTATGGGCCTTAAGGAGACAGAGTACAGGGAGGAACTTCTTATGTCATTTGCCCTTTTAATTAGACTCAGTCCCATACTCTACCATTCCTCCAGCTCAGGCTATCAGTCTTCCTTGGAAGAAAGCTTTTATCTGCCCAACATTCTGCACCAAATCAGGTCAGATTTGGCTCATTTGCAAACCTGGCCCATATTTTGTGCAGAGGAAGTTCAAGGCACGGAGCACTCCTGCCCATCCATCGCTCCCATCTGCCAGCTGGAAAGGCAGTTCAGCAGAAAAGCTTCTGTCAGTTGTGTTGGCTCCCTCTGAAAACAGACTGCAAGAATAGGACAAGAAGGAAAGATTCAGGCAAGGGGCTGGGAATTGGAAGACTCAAAGTTCAAGCTTACATTCAGCTATTCAGCCACAGTCCTCTTCAGGATGAAATATATGGGACACATGAAAAGCATAGAGTAGAAAATAATATACATATACCTCGAATTCATGAGTCTGGACCCACTAGAGTGACTCCAAGCAGCTCAGATCATGCAGAGAAGATAAGGTGCACACATTTGGGGAGCTTTCAAGTTCAGCTGGCTCTGCTCCCAGGTATTGTGTCTCTGTGTTCGCAGTATGCCTCCTACAACAGGCTTTGCTGTTTTTAACATAGACACAGCACTGCCCAGGTGTGTCCAGAGACCAGCGGAACCCAAGCAAGAACACGTGTCTGCACTCTGTTCCTGACACAAGCCCTCAGTGTTTCCCTGGCTTTACCCCTCTAACAGCACAGGCTTTGCAGGCACTTTTAAAAGCAGACCTCATTATTTGGCCACTCCAAAAATCCAGCAGAAAACAAAACCACTGGGAAAAATCAGAAAAAAACCCCAGTAGCATCATGGTCCTCAAACCTCTGATACCACAGGGGAACCTATACCACAGGCTGGGTTCAAGGTGTTTCCTCTCCAAAACCCTTTTTAAAGAGCTGCGTAACCTCATGGGCTTTGCACTGGGCTCTGAGCTGGTGTGAGCAGGGCTGCAGATGTATAACCAAGCACAAAATATGCCTCTGACAGCCCAGCCTGACTCTGGCAGGGCTGTGCACAAAACCACAGAGCCTGTGTGAGAATGCCCTCAGTCAGGCTCATAAAATGTTGTCGTTTGCAGCTGAGAAGGGATAAATTAAACTAACAAGCATGACAGCTATTTAAAAATAAGAAATCATGTTTCATGGGGTAAAACAACATCTGAGGCCCCAGAGAGTCTGTACTTTGTATTTTTAATAGTCCTCTCACTGAAACAACACTCTCCCCTCCACTTAGCCGGGCTGAAGACCCCAAGTTCAAACATTTCCCCACTGCTCTCTCCCTGGTTTACTGCAGCTCTCATCTTTACTATCACTCTGGATAACTCTCTTTTGTGAGGAGAAGGGCTCATTAGCCCGGAATTGATAAACAAAGAGGAGGGTGGAAGCAGAGGTCCCTGCTCCCCAAAGCAGGCTCCCCGGGGGTGGTGGTGGTCTCCCACCCAGGACGGCTCCGTGCAGACCCCAGCTGCAGCCTGTCTGAAACGTGCTGGGGACAGGCTGTCAGGGGGCTGAGCCATCCCACGCTGGCCCTCTGGAGGAATCGTGTGCTGGGGGTATGGAAAATCTGTCTCAGAAGGCTCCTAAAAGGCGGAGTGAGGCTGGTTGCCTTGGGCCAGTGTGTGGTGGGTTCTGGCACCCAGGGGGTGGGTGGGTGCTGGTGGCTTTGGGTTACAGAGGTAACAGAAGCTCGTGAATCCCCATTGCAGAGGAATTGAGAACTTACCTTCTACAAAAGTCTGCTTTTATTTTTAAATCCAGGACACTATAACCCGTTGGTGTTCCCTACTCACTCCTAGCACTCTGCTGCTTTAAGGGGAGCTAAAATCAATTGAATGAGAATGTAAATGCAGTTAAAAGTAGCTTTGAGGCAATTTGGCAATGATTGCTAATGGCTAGCCTCTTCAAAGGAGGATAAATTTCAGGATAAATTCCCTGTGAGAACAGGTAATCTTTGACAAGATTACATTAATGAAAAAGATCATCGTGTAACCAACCAACTTCTCATACACAATAGTCCAGTTGCTGGTCCTCCAGATGGTGAAATAATACTGTTCTCTGTGATCATTAAAACTGGCAAAGACAATGTGTTGAAATTACTTAAGGCAAAGCAGAACATTTTTCAACTTGACTTTTTACATGGCGACTGCTATGTAAATGAGGAAGATGAGACAGGGAAGTGCAGGGCTGGTTACAAGTGAGACCACAATTTATGGTTACTCCTGAAACTCTCATGAGAGCCTCTCAAAGAGACTGTTATGATTTAAAACTCTCCAGAAGCAGAAGCTGGTCATCTTTTCCAAAGTTCTAGCAGACCTTCAAAGAAGAATATTTCTCTGTGAGACTTTTAACCAGGGGAGATAATGATAGGACGAGGAGGAAAGATTTTAAACTAAAAGAGGAGAGATTTAGATAGATGTTATTTTAAAGTTCTCTGTTGTGAGGGTAGTGAGCCACTGACGCATTTTGCACAGAAAGCTGTGGCTGCTCCTTCCCTGGAAGTGTTCAAGGCCAGGCTGGATGGAGCTCTGAGCAACCTGGTCCTGTGGAAGGTGACTCTGCCCACAGCAGAGGGGTTGAAATGAGATGATTTTTAAAGTCCCTTCCAACCTAAACCATTCTGTGTTTCTGTGATCCTGTGATTCTGTGATCTGCCTTTTGAAAGCAATTCCCAGAGACCCGAAGTCATGGTTAAAATCAAAGTCTGGATGAGTATACAGCATTTACCTTGCCTGGTTCTCCAAGAAGTGGTGGGAAAGAAGGATGCTTGACTGTATTTAAAGAAGACTTGAAGATGAGGAGTTCATCGCCCTGTATGATATTACAGTTTTATCCTTCAAAAGGACAAGAGGAACAGCAGGTCCTGGGTGCTCAGAATTGTCAGATTTGGACTCAATATGGACCAGGCAAGTTTTTCAAAATGATCTCTTGGTGAAGCTGAGCAGAAACAGAGCTATCCACAGCCAGCTGCTTTCAGCAAACACCCTCACTCTTCCCATGGATTAAGAAGTCACTTTTTGTGGGCAAAACCTGATTTTTGGGCTGATGACAATCTGCATGTGATCTAAAGCTGTATGTTGTAAGTGTAAGCCAACTACAGAATGCCTTTCTGCAGAACTTGCTGGAACATCTGTCATTAGCGATGTCTGCTTTCGATAAAAAATAGCTTCACAATTGGGACAGAATTTTTCACGGGAAATGTATCTCATTTTTTTTTTTACTTGGATAAAAAGACTCAAAATAATGTGAAAGCCAAAGCTTTATTCTGTAGAATTCTCAAATTTAGATGTTGACTTTCATTTTCCTTTCTTAAATTTTTTCTCCTTTTTTTCTCTTTTCTTGCAAAGAAAATAGATGTTTATTTTATTTTTTTTATACCCATGTATAACTGTCCTTTTCCTTTCTCTTAGTTGAGAAAAGGTAAATGAGAGGATAACAGTGGAGAAAAAAAAGACAAACTAGATAAAACAAAAATATTTTAATTTTCTAAGAAACGGAAATCAAGCAAAATGTTCTATTCACAGCATGAGCATTTTCAAAGAACTTCCACCATGCCCATCTTATTTAAAGGTTAAAAAGTTTATTTCCTCTTGCATGTCGATGACATTTGTTTCTTCTGTTTTTCTTTTTAGTACTGGTCTGACTCCTAACCCTCATATTTTTCTTCACTTCTCCCACTTTGCACTGGATTTTCAAAAGTTTCCATGGGACTTGGAATAGTAAATCATATTTTGAAGAGTAACACAGGTGCTGGGGAGCTGCATAGGCCCAGCTGGTCTCTTCACTCACAGCTTGTGCCCATGTGCCAGGGCTGTGACCCACTGTCGTGTCACTGGGCATTTCCCTGTGGCATTAATCTAATGAGCTGAGTTAACAGCAACAGTAAAGGGCAAGAAACAGGGAATTAGGGGCTGCATCCCTTTACAATATCCACATCACAGCTCTCCTCTCCCAGGCACATCAGGGGCAGCCAGAGGGCACATCATCCATTCCAGGCAGGACCAGCAGCAGTGTAGATGATGAGTCTGTAAAGGCTTTACTAATCCAGGATTCTGATCCACGGGACCAAAAATGGCCTTTGTTCCAAACAGAGAAGTCCATGAAAAACAGTCACAAGAAATAATTGGATCTAATTGGAAACAGCTTCATCAGAATCAGCTGTGGAAGCCTGTATGCCACGTAAGGCATGTGTCGCAAGCAGAGCACCTCTTGAGGGGAAAAAATAAAAAGAAATGACAAATACTTTCAGAACAAAGGAATAAAGAATACTGTGTCTTGCAATATCTGGACACCCATTTAAACATCCCTTTCTGCAGAAACATTAGGTATCTAGCTGCTCCCTTAGTGAGTGTGGATTTGTGTGTTTGTATCCCTGTGGATCTGTGGACTATTCCACAGCCTTGTGATGTGGTGAGAAACAAATGGGCCTGAGTTGTGTGGACACTCACACATCACATCAAACAGTGCTTGCTGTACACCTGCAGCCTTGCTGCCAAGAAAGATGTCTGCCAGGGGCCTGGATGTGCAGGTCTGGTTCAGACTTGTTCCTATCCCCTCCTTGTGCCTTTAAGTTGGGACCCTCAGGGTGTGTATAAAATTTAGCACATACATGCCTTAAGATAAATTTCTGTACAGGAATGGTCAAATCTCAAGGAATAAAAGTATTTTTTGGCTTTACTTCATTCTTTTAGATGAAGTTTATGACATTTCTTTCCTTCTGTGTTTTAAGGTTTTTCTCTGCCTTCGCAGGGTGTGTGTATGATTTTGTCTTTGCTAAATGGAAGACTTTCTTTTGAATTAGGAATTAAAAGACTCCTCCAAAGCTAAGGAAGTTGTAGTAGGTTTCGTACTCACATTGGCACATGCTGCATTGTATTATGGGTATATTTCTTTTTATGCTCATTTTTCTCTCTTCTCCATCTTCCAACCCTTTCTTGAAATTTTTTTTACTCTAAATTTTTAATTTCTTCAAGGTTAAATGCTGCCCAGCAACTCATCCCCTAGTTTTCATGAGGGTTTGAATTCAGTCAAATTGATTCATCCATCCCAGCAAGAGGGAACATGCTTAAGTGGCTTTTAGGAATGCCATTGAACCCCTAGGCTTTATCAGTTGTCACTTCCAGTGAAAGAAGCTGTTGGTTTCTTTGGTAAAACAGATGCAGGTCATGGAGGGTTACACTAAACATAATGTGAGTTTGCCAGCCAAAAACTAGCTAAATACCCGAATGATGCAGCTCACCCAACACACCTGCCCTTTCATTTTGAATTGCTTCATAAAATGTCACAAGCCAGTCAGTCTATAGCTTTGCCTCCTTTTCCTGCAGACCTCGGTGAACACCAAGCATGGACAACATGAATCCCTCACTGTATCAGTTAGTAATTCGTTCTTGAGAATGGCAGAGAGGGATACATTTAGTCTGGCACTGACATTCCTATTCCTGTTTTGATACAGAACAGTACCCCCTTCTCAGAAATACAGTGGTAACACTTGGTGTCAAAATGAACTCTCTCAGTTGCGCAGACAACTCCGAAAGCTGCTAAAAACCAGCAGTCAGGAATATGATCCCACAGCACTTTCACAATGGGAATTGCTATTCTATACAGGGTGTGGGAATGCCCCTTATCAAATGAGTTAACAAGCTTTTCTGAAACTGAAAACTGAAAACAAACTTTTTTTTCAACTGAAACTTGGCCAACTAGAATGATAAAAAGAGTAGGGGGAAAAAAAGGCAGATTCTTCTGTTATTAAGCATTAAAAAATGAATTCTGACCCAAAGAAAATCCTGATACTCATGTAAGTGAGGGCAATTTTATACTATCCCAGTTTTTCATAGGTGTCCTATGTTTACTGGAGAATCCATGTGGCACTGAAGAAGTCTCAATGCTCAGGAGCCTCTGAGCCTTTTCCTATCCTACAGGGCAAGGCCAGGGTATCCTTCTGTCTTTTAAAACATTGTGCTTTGCTAACTTTCGAAGGTCTTTTGCATCCAGGGCCTGTTAGAGCACCTCTTGGTCTACTTTATTTCATACCCACAAATTAAAGCACTATGGGAAAAATCCCAGGATTGACAAGAGCATGAGATTGTCTTTTGGCCACTAAAGTGAGTGGTGAATAAGCCTCTGGATCTGGCCCTGAATTTTCATCGTGCTTGGTGTTTGGGCTTTCATTTTACCCTTTGTTTCTGGAATGAGATCTGTCAGAAACATCATTGCTGGAACCCAGGGAAGCCAGAAAACTTCTCCTGACCCTCTAGGGACATGTTTTATCCCTAGAGCCCCCAAAAATGGCTTAGCCTTGGAACTAAGCCCGTGGGATCATCTCCCCCCACTTCTGGGTGAGCTGAGAGCACCAAAGAAATGAAGATAGTTGTTTAGTGCACCATAGAGTGTGCATTTGTAGTTTTAGATTTTGCTCTATATACTATATATATATATATATTATATATAGAGAGACAACATGGAGAATTCAGGATGTTGGCTTCTCCTTGTTTTTCTTCTTCTTCTCTTCCTTCTTCCCTTCTTCTCTGACCTAAGTTCCTGTGATTTAGTAATTGGTAGAATTGGTTTGAGGTAGAAGAAACGTGTTAGAAAGATTTGATAGTTATTGGTACAAAATGGAAAATATCATATGTTGTAGTTAATTATTGGATAAAAAAGTTTTAAAAACATGCTGCACACAAGATCTAGCAGCCATTGTACCTCTGAAACTTCAGCGACATGCCAGGCACAGGCTGCACTGAGAAATTGATAAGAAAACTAATAAACAACCCAAGAAACTGAACAAGAATGCTTCGACTCCTTTCTTTATCTGGTATTGGACTTTGATAACAGAAGGAAAACCTCACGTCCAGAAGCCCAGGGTTTCTTCACATCATGAAATAATTTTTTCTTTCTAAAAGTTCCTTGCACCATTTTAGTTGACACAGACACCTCACCCTTCAGTGTATACTCAACCACACCCCCAAAGCTTTGCAGATTGCAGATTCACCATCACTGGAGCCATGGAGAAGGCAGGACCCCAAGCAACATAGCTAAAAATGGTTTTACCCCGAGTGTTCGTGTGTATCATGTAACTTCAGCTGAGAAGGGGACAGTGGCTGCTGCTGAGATATGCAATGAGCTTACAAAAAGCCAGTGCTGAGGTGGCCTGTCCCACAGGGTCTGCTGCAGGTCAGTGTGGTGGCTGAGCAAGCCATGACTCCTGAGGGCCAGGCACAGCCACCTCCCCAGGACACCCCTGGGGAGTGCTGATGCTGCTGCCGCCCAGACAGAGCCAGGAGAGGCAGGGTGTGAGACACGTGTGCGCAGGCACACGCAGCCAGCTGTGAGTTACGAGGTGCTGAACTCCGCACAGAGCCCTGCTGACTTCATAAACCACAAAAATGATTAAATTATTGCCACATTATGAGAAGTGATCCCATCTTCTCGTTTTATACCCTGTGTGAGGCAGGAGCCCTGGTTGTTTCTCATGTGCTCTTTAGAGGTTTCCAGAAGCTTCTCTGCTTTCTGAAGTGCAGGTTGTCTCACACCTTCTGCTGGTAATTCCTCTTGCAGCAGGACCCCTCTCTGTTGCCACCAGTACAGTCACATATCCCCTGTGGCTGTTCCTGAGCAAGTCCCTCCAGGAAGAGAGTTGCAGCCAAGTGAGCTTTTGATTCCCTTATATTGCCTCTGGCACTTCCTCATCTTGTAGTAATATTCAAGCAGAGGACTTGCACGTTAAACAGAAATTAAACCAGAAGAGAAGCAGCACTAACAGTTCATGATCTTTGTCTTAGTGTGGTTCCTTGTTAGAGCCAGAAGCTGAGAGCTGGGGCACAGCAGTTCTGGCAGAAAGAGATCCAGTCCTGTAAGGAGAGAAGTTATTTCCATCCTCAGGGACTGTTCCAATATCTAATTATGCTCAGGATAATAAATTTACTTTTTATTTCCTATTCAGCTTTTTCCTGACTTCAGCTTGCAACCGCTACACCCTGTCACACTTATGTCTGTGTAATTAAAGAGGACTCGACCTTCACTATCCATTGCCTTTAGAGGCAGCCATGGCCCATGACCAAGACACCTCTTTATCTCATCCTGATCATCTTGCTAAAATAATTTCAAATATTCTAGAAATGCATGCTTTAAGTAGAGCAAAATCAAACCATAGGGAATTTGGAGCTGTATTGCTGAGGTAGCGTAACACTGGATCTCAATGCGTACATAAATATGTACATTTTAAAGTTTCAGCAATTAAAATACCATGCAGACAGAAACTGTGGAGTAAATGTAATAGCAGAGGCTTTTGTTTTGTTATGCTATGACTCATTTCACTTAGCCAGGTACATTTTGTTGCTGTCATTTTGGTTTTTTGGGGTATTTCCTTAAACCTTTAAAACTTTATTTTGGTCAGTGCTGTCAAACAAACCAGAGCCATGCACAGGCTGGGTTCTCGGTTAGCACCCTGCTCCTGCATGGCTCAGGAAAAGGAAATGACTGCAGAAAAAATACAGTTTTCCCCTTCTGCTGGTTGTTTCTGAGGGCAGTGATCTGTGCCTTGAGCACTGGCACATGAAAGCTGTTGGTGTTCTGGCCCCTCCTTACTGAAAATCCATAATGGCTCATGAAACCTTCACAGGAGGTATCAAGAGCTGTCCATAATGAATAACTCTGCTTTCATGTAAACTCCTTAAAGACAAGATTTCTCTGCCAAGTTCAACAGATTAAAAAAAAAAAAAAGGCGTTTACAGAACATATTGTTTCAAAGAGATAAAGAGCCAAAAAACCTGATCTTTTTAAAGAACTGAAACCCACTTAATTTCAGACTGCTCCACAATCATTCTCTCCCTTCTTCTCTACTCTTACTAAAACCCCTCTGTGATTTCTTAGTTTACAGTCTGCTTTTCTTCTATGCTGGTTCCACCTAAACCTGCCTGTTCTAGAGGTCCAGTTTGAATTGCACAAGGCAAGGAAAGGCTCTGAAGGCTAAAGTGATAAAAGGGCTTCCATCAGCCACAAAACTGACCAGGCTGCACCTTGGCATAGAGTGATACTCATGCTTCAGCTTTGATGGCTTTTCAAAAACATCAGCTTTCAGCCAAAAAGAAGTGGCTAGAAAGGCAAATATCATGGACTAGATCTAGATCTACTGCTCTCAGAACTAGAAATTCCCAGGAGTGAGCATATTGCTCATGTATTACTTCTTGGTATTATCATGGGGGTTAAGGTTTCTTACTTGATTTGCCATGTGTTCAACTCTGTAATTGGTTAATTGCATTTCTTTATTGGTTATTCCACAAACCACATCTGAAAATCCTAATGCCAGAAGCGGTAAGGTAATTTCCAAGTAAATTCTGGGTAGGAAAACCAAAAGTTTGGATAAAAATACTAGTACCAATCTAGTCCTATGTATTTTCAAGTACTACAACTTCCCCTAGAGCCACTGCTATGACTGAAAAACTCATTAAGACACTGTAACCCTTCTCTACGTGGCAGAATTCCTGTTTGTGACAGCATGGAAATATACAAAATACAGTGAAAGACATTCATATCCAAGTTATGCAATAGTCAATGTGTTCATATTTTAGTCAAAATTCACTAAGTGACAGGAATGTGACATCCCTTTGAACCGATTTCCAGTTATTTTTGTTTGCAAATACTTTGAGGTCATTAATCAACAGAACTTCCTTGAACCATTAACAGAACCTCCTCTCTGCTTGGTTGTTTCTCTTTGAAGGGGGTTACAAAACCATTTGCTGTAGTTTTGATCCACACTGGTTCCTGCTCTGAATTGCATGCTAAGTTTTGGGATGGAGCAAATTCTTCATCTGGTTTCGTGTCAAAACCATCTGAAGTCAGAGAGTTCTGCAGAGAACTGATGCAGAGCCATAAATTGTCCGAGCTCACTGTGGATTGGCCCAACTGTGTTTTTTTCGAGAAAGGGTGGGAACTGGAGCAAATCCTTGAGGGAAAATGAGCTTTTTCAAACAAAACTCGAGACTGTGCAAGTTTTACATCATTTCAGGTTTCACAGCCAGCGTATTTAGAACTCTTTCCCTATCGTTTTGTCCAGAAAATGTGACCTGGCCCACAGTGTTCTTCAGAAAGACGAGCAGAAGATCAGCTGAGGAAAGAACATTTGCCAAGTTGCTCTTGCACAAAGTTCCACATATTTTTACTCCAAGTACTCGTACTTCTGTTATGTTCACTTCCCCAAACACACGTGCAAACTGGTGGGCCTGATGTGTCATTTCCCACTCTCAGATGAATCTAGCTTCAGTCACAACTGGGCACAGAAAACAAAGGAGGATGCCATCATTTGTTCGGGCAAATGCAAAGCTAGCCAGTGTCCATTGGGTGTTGAGGATTAAAGACTGGGGAAAAAAAACCCTCTGATATTTAAAAAAGTATACACTTAAGGAAACTACAGTCTGATTCTGCTAGCAGGAAAAAAAATCCATATATGCTTATCCATATGTAGGATAAGTCAGATTCTCAAGTAGCAAACCAGAGCACAGCTTGGTTGGAGCTAGCATCGTATAATACTAAAATTATTTTAAGAAAACTGTATTCTCAAGAATTAATTTCATGTTCTCTGTGAGTTCCTACTTCTCTTTCAGATGTTTTATTGCAAAGCAGGAGCTGAAAACTTTAGACAGAATGTTTAAATTCTATCTCATCTTCTTGAGCTGCTTCATGTGTGCAAAATATCAATTTCAACTCAGCGCAAGAAGCAAAACAAAATTTTTAGTAGTATCTCCTGCTAGAATAATTGGTATAACTGGAAAAAATAGATAAGCTTTGGGGCGCACAAGAGGACCTTTAAGTGCCAAAAAGCATGTTTAACATTTTCCATTGATAAAAGCCATTAGTCACCAAAGTGTGTCCTTCTGCTTGATCAAAGCACCATAAATCTAAAAAAATAAATCCAGCTAGCACTGCCTGGGAACAGATATGTTCAAACACTGTTTGTTGTCCCTTCAAGGATGACAGAGCAACCCTGAAAACTGTGTCCCTGATTTGATTTTCCAAACATAATAGCCCAGTGCTGACTGAGAGAGCCTCAGAGCTGTAAGATGCACACATGGGCTGGGGCTGTGTCACACAGGACCAACAAAGGGTCCGATGGGGGCCAGGTGAGCCACAAGAAATGTCTCAAAGGCACTGGGTTACCACATTTAAGCAACTGGGTTCCATCTGTGTGTCACAATAAAAAACTATTGAAGCTGAAACCAGCGTTTATAAGAGAAGAGGCCTGCAATGGTGGTGATGTACATTTTTTTACCTAGATTGATTTCATCTGGAAATAAGTTTTAAATGGCATGAGAGAATGGATATAAATCAAGCACCTCTCCCTTTTTCATGGGCTTTCGATAAAGGAAGGTGTTACTGAGGTATTGGAAATATGATAGTTAAGTTTCCTGGAGAGAGACAAGTACAGGGCAGTGCATAAACCTGGCTATTGCGCTATCAAAAATAGCTGGAAGTTAATTTGAAAGAAAACAGATCTCATCTGAGTGCTGAGATCCAAACCCAACAGAGTACTTGGGCTCCCAGTGCTTATTTGGGCACCTGACTTTGTATTGAGACCAAGAGGAATGAACTGATGGTCCTTTGCCCATGTGCTGTCTGGACAGCACCAGTGCACCTGGAGGTCTTCACTCGGTAGGAAGAGCAACACCAAAGTGTCAGTTCCTTTCGGTTTTGGTGTTCTTTCAAAACCTCCTCTAAGACCTGACACTTCCAGGTACAGAAAATACAGTCAGCATTCTCCTGAAATTCATACCTGTCCATGCTGAGTGTTCATGCCACTAGTGATGGTCATGCTGAGCTCCTCCAGAGCTGATCCATGGCTCTGGGAGGTTTCTCCACAGCATGAGATCTCATGGGTTCTTGTGGATTTGCAACTGTTTGAGCTTGAGTTGGAGAGTTTGATTTGAAGTGAGCTTCTGTTCAGCTTCATCTGCAGCTGCAGTCAAAATTTTGCAAAAGCCCACAAGTTTTTCCATGATACTCATGGACGTGAAGAAGTTACCTGTTACCTGCTTGAGCCTTAACAACCCAAAGGTATGCTTTGGACCTAAGACAAATTCACTTTTGCAGAGTTTTTCTTTAAATTTCTTCTGCAACCAAGTCAGAGCTCCTTGCACACCTGCAGGTCTCCTGCTGAGTGACTGTCAGGATTGCACAGTATTAAACCAATCTTGGCATTTCACAGTGTCCACTAATTATAAGCACATCTGTTGAAGAGCAGTTAGAGGAATGAAAATCCCAGCATCAACATGTTTGATGCATGTGTTAGTTTCCCCTTAGAGTGAGGGTGGGAAAACACTGCTTTAAAAATCTGTAATCTTCATTTCTCTTCCAAACAAATGTAAATGCTCCCTCAGCTCCCCTGGGCAGCATCGCTGGAATATGGAAGACTCTTAGGGAAGATGAGCAAGCCTGAGGGCAAACTTTTTTCGTAAATGTCTTCATGCCTGATAAAACAGATTTAAGACAAAAATAAAATTTGGAGAAAGCAACCAAACTCAAGTCCTGCACCTGGCATCAGTGGGAAGCAGCAGTCACTGCAGCATCAGCAACTTTTGGATCACAGAGTCATATAATATCCTAAGTTGGAAGGGACTCACAAGGATCATCAAGTCCAACTCCTGCCCTGCCTACAGCCACCCCAAGAATCCACCATATACCTGAGACCACATGCACATCCCTCAACACTTTGTCCAGTTGAGAGTCACATGTGGCTGTAGATGGTATCTCCTCTGACCTCTTGAACCTTGACTTGGGTCCAGCCTCATGTTTCTGACTTGGGTCCAGCCTCATGTTTCTGGCATTGTGAGTTAACTGTCTTGCTCAGAAACAAGTTCGTGAGACTGAAATATTCTATTGTTTATCTATTTTAGCAAAGAAAGCAGTGAGAGCAAAAAGGTTACCATTTCATTTACACAATTTTCTTCATTCACAGTAGATGATCTTGGCAACAAGACCTCTCATGTTATAAGACCGGTTTTCATATTCAAACAAATATCGCATTACCGCAGACAATAGCATATTACTACTTGGTGGTCTGAAATCCTGTGTCCTGAACCTTTTGTATTAATGTGGATAAGGACTAATGATCCTGGAGTCAGTAGTGTCAGTCGGTGTCACAGTCAACTGAGAAGGGGATGCTTTGTCTCTGTTTTTGTTTGAACTTCCAGCTCTCACGGGAACTTTGCTCACACCAGGCCCTCCCTGACCCAAATACTTCTTGTCTCCCTTCACATGTCCCTTGTAGCCAGTAAAAAGCTATCAGCAGAAGAGTGGGTTCTCCAGACATAACGCTGTCTGTCAGCCTTTGGTCCTGTGAGCAACACCAGCCCAAATTTCATCCCACTGCTCTGTCACTTTTTATCTTGCATTTAAATGTATTTAATAATCAACAGAAACTGCTTCAGCCTGTGGTGTCCAGCAGCTATTTTTTGGGAGAGGGTACAGCTGGTGCAGAGCACGCAGTGGTTTTGCACCACGGATGGGTGAGCTGCAGAGTCCCAGCAGCTCATTTGTCAGAGACATCAGCCTGCTGATGGCTCCAGTGCAACATTCGCCGCTCAGTCAGATACTCTGGAGTCATCCTGTCTGCCTCCCAGCCCTGAGAGTCCTGGCAGGCCACTTTATCTCCTTGCACAGATACTTGCAGCTCTGCCTGGACTGAAGCTGTGGGGCACATCAGCACATTAGCAAAGCTGAGAAGGAAATCTTAAATCCTTCGTGACCAGAGTCTGGTACTTGGGATGACCTGGGTGGGAGAAGGGGGCAGAGGAGTCTGACCTTTGTGAGTCACCACCAGTATCAGAAGCATATTGCTCAATCCAGGGGATTTTCCAAGGCACCACTCGTGCCCCCAGCTCTGCAGTGCTCACACTTTCCTGGGGAAGAAACCCAAGGTGGGTTGACTGTATTTTACCACATCCCTGAGGAAAAGCCCTGTGCAGTTCAGGGACACAGCTGAAGTGAAATTCAATCTGACCCCCTCTGTGGCTTGCAGGACAACCAAACCTCAGGCTACCTGATAGTGTAGATAGCAAAGACTGTTTATTTGCAGGGTTGTGATGAGCACGTGGACAATCAGGTTTCCTGGGAAGTGGCACCAAGCCTGCCAGAGTACGACAAACATTTGGACAAGGCTCTCAGGCATGTGGTGTGATTCCTTGGTTTGGGCTGGGCAGGGCCAGGAGTCAGACTCAGTGATCCTTGTGGATATCATAGAATATCCTGATCCTCTTCCAGATCAGGATATTCTATGATTCTACAAATCAAGGGCATTCTTGGCTGCAGCTGCCATGGTGGCAGAGGACAGGAAAGGAAAAGGCTGTGAAGCTGGCACTGTTCCATATGCCATAAACCCAGCAGAATATCCTTCCCTGGGTCACTGCATTGAAATCAGCAGAGTGGCAAACTTGTCCTGCTAATGACTCAGGTGATGCCTCTGAGCAAGGAGTGCTCTGCTCTTATGCTGAGACCATGAAGTTGGACGTGAGCAAAATTCCTGTCTGGTTAAAAGAGGGTGAACTAAAGGACAAAGAAACAACTTTGTTATTGTCTAGACCTCCAGATCATATCCTTAGAGGCTATGATGCAGCTTATTCAGCAGAGGAAATAAAAACTACTTGGATAAAATCTTACACATTCCCATGCTCTACTCTCTGGTGAAAGTGTTTTTAGTATGGAACTACACCACTTTAACAATATGCACTCCTTCAATAAAAAAGCATGACTCACACCCCTGCACAGGAGATAAAAGATGTGTGGAAACCATAAAAACACTAATCCAGCATGTAAAGCCAGCAAAGCCACTTATCTTCATGGAATATTTTAATGTCTGTCTTGTTCTTCCAGGAAAGCTATGGAACAATTTACCTTTAAAAAGCCTCATCTTGTAAATATATATCTAAAATATCTTTTCTAAAGATGGTTCTGTAAAAGATTTTTTAAAGGACTGATACAGGGTTTAACAGGGCATTCTAGGTTTTAACACCCTGAAGGTTATATTAGCCATGCCTCTTTCATATATAAATTTATGGAAAGGAGGCAGGAGAGCCTCCAACAGGGATGGCAAACAGAGAGGTGCTGACAGGGTGTCTTCCTCAGCATGAATCCTAAATGATTTGTGGTGCCATAAGCAGAGCAATTAGACCCCAGCTCCCTGCTCCCACCTGCCTTGTCTCAGCCTGCATGGAAGTCATGCCTCTTCCTTTGGGCCACCTTTCCCTCTGGAGTCACTAGCTGCACCCCAGCAAGTCTGGTCCCCTACCCCAAGTGCTATGGAGCTTCGTGGTCAGGGCTGAGCTTGGCAGCCTCTTGTCTCCATCCTCCTGGGAAGCCTTTAACCACAGCCCGGCAGGCAAAGTGAGACAGTCACCATCTGTGTTTGATCTAAACTTGGTGCAAAGTCTGGGGACGATCACAGTCACTTGATCCTGTCTTTGGGTTGCTTCACAAGGCAGATATCTCCTTCCTCATCCTCAAACCTCAGTGAGATGGGGCTCCTGGAGGAGACACCTCATTGGTAACCATTTCTGGTACTATTTGACATGATAAAAAGTACCTGGGAGAGTCATCAGAGTCTGCAGTGGACAGAGAGGAGCTTTTGTGGTCTGTCTGTCTGACAACACCACAATTAGAGCATTTTGAGCTCTAACTGTCCAAAAGCTTGAGCTTCATTTCATGTATTCACACTCACACACACATGCACAATCACAACAGTTGTTATATATTCAACAATATAGATATATTGCTCTGTGGCCCTGCTGAGGGTGACCTCAATTAAAATGTGCTTTTGTAGGCAAAGCATGGTGATGTACAGGTCAGGGAGAGTTCCTGGACTTCCATGAGGTTCATTACAAGCGTCTGTGCAGCTGACACAGAGTTTGTTATTAATCTTTGGCTGCAGCACTCTTATCACACATCTCACCAAACTGAGATTTACTAGACATCTTATCATCTAAGTTTAGTCTACTTTAAACTCTTTTACGAATGCCTGGTATGTTTTACCAGTATCACCCCAAGTCTGAGCATGCAGCTGAGTCTGCAGGCAAGGAGGGGAGGGTGATTTGCTGTGACAGGACTCCTGCCCTGGCCAGCAGCAAATCAGTAGCTGCGTGGAGCACGAGCAGTTAATGGGGACAGAACATATCCCCTGAATATTCTGATGGAACATAAAAATCATGGGCAGCCACGTGCATAAAAATCTTCCAGTTACGGAGCTGCTCCAGATCTGGGACCACGTAAGGAGATGTATGCATCACTGGTCAGAGGTGCCCAATTTGGATGCAAAAATTAAGATTTTATGCCAATGGTGGGAAGCAAGCATCTTCAGGAGGTCATTTAGGATGCTGAATTAGGAGGCTGAGCAAGACTGTAGCCAATGTAGAGAAATGAGAGTCTCCAGACTGAGGTAAGCAGCCCCCATGAGGTCCCTACCCAGCTGATAAAACCCCTACAAAACTCTAATCACTAGTGTTTGATAAGAGCTGTGCGGGGAGGCAAGGCCACACAACTAAATCACTGTAGGGTACTCACACTTTCCGTGGCTCATCAGCAGTGTAAATCCAAGCTAATTTATGTTTTTGGAACAGCCGAAAAATGGAGGCTAAGAGACATTTTTAAGATATTAAAGTAATAAATATCTCTTCAATTTGTCAAATGTCTGTACTTTTCTATTCTCTCTTGGTCAGTAAGTTCAGCTCTGCTCAGCTCCCACCCACCACCACTTTATGGTGCATAGAAAAGGAATTCATTGAGATTGTTATATAATTTTCTGCTTAAAAATTACTTCTACCACTTACTGCACTTTTCCGCCTCGCTGCCAGGCATGTGACCACTACTTTACGCATCCCGAGAGATTCAAGCACATTTCTAACTCCTTTTAAGTAAAGAGCAAGCAATGAACAGCTTCTCCCTGCTCTGGATCATGCCATGGATCTCGTCAAAGTGACTTCTGTGCATCTAGTGGTACACTGGAGAAGAACTGGGAACTCCTTTATGAGATTTTGTAACGGCAACACAGAGGGATTAGCATGCCATTAGTAATGCTGTTTGTGACAGTATAATTTATTGAGGCTGATTGGTAATGTCATCAGTCATTGCTGTTGTGCAACACTTAAACATTTGCAGCACTACATGGAGAAGGCAGTTCAGTGGGCCATAATGTTTAGCAAGGGTAAAGGCAAGAATAAAACTACGTAAAATTGTGGGGCAGCTCTTGTCAGCATTAGAGAACAAGTGTGATTAAGAGCCATCTCTGCAGCTGAGGATGCTGAAACACACTAAGAAACTTCAGTATATATTCTTGGTGAGTACAATATTGCCCTGTGCAGGAAAAAGTCACATGAGGGGAGTTGGAGTCAGGCCATGCAGGGAGGGGAAGTTTTTTGAAGGCTGCTTACTGGTACTCGGTTCTCCACCAGAAAGGCTGCTATGAAAATCTGCTCACAGGAATTATAATGGCACCTGTGTTGGGATACTTCTTGAAATTAGCTACTTATTCTCTGCTCCCCCCTGCCTCTCCATAACCTACCTGCCTGGCATAACAAACCTCAGCTTCTTTCCAAAAGCATTTTAAGCTGCTTGACCTTCAAGTGTTGCAGCAGAGCAGAAGGTTACCAGCTCTGCCTCAGAGGCTTTGTGAGCTAAGGATTTTATACTTGATGCCATAAGTCTGAAGAAACTACCTCTCGTGCACTGAGGAAATGATTAATCCATGTCAGACTGCAGCACAGAGTTGTTCTTTTGAAAAGGGTGTCATTGTGCCCAGAGCATGGATACAGGAGAGGGAGGTGAGACCCACGAACAGTGGCCTGGGGAATGGTCTGGCACCTCCCAGAATCTGTCAAAACTTTTAATATCTCAGCAGATTTTTCCTTTATAATGAATATATTTCCATTTTTCTTTCTATCTGTCTCTTTATTTTTTTCTCTTTTTGCTTTTTCCTTGTTTGTTTCCTTCTTTCTTCTGCCTCAGCACCTTGCCTTGCCTAGCCACCTTCCTAATTCAAACACACCCAGATTACAAAGTTTATATCTGTGAACAACATCTTCACATGCAGAAATAAAGTCACTTCCAGGCTTTGGCATTTGCAGGAGTTGAGCCTGAAGTGTTAAAGTACAAACACTTTCTGATCAGCCATTCCCTTGATAACAGATGGCCCAATCTATGCTCCAAGATTGTCTTTAACTCTGTCTGACCCAACATAAAACCAAATGTTCATAAACTGCAGTTCTCCATACCCCAAGATGTCCATTTTTGGCTGTAAATCTGGAGCACATGCTGTTATCTGAGATTTGTAAGTCATGTGCGATGCGGGGAGGTGCATTATCTTTCCTGGGGGGTGTCTGATCGGCGCAGGCAGAGCAGTGCATCCACCAGCAACTCCTGCTTCTCCGGGGACACTTTCTCTGCCAGTGTTCTCAATGTGATAAAGTCATTTTCTTATTTCCCTGGGTAATACCTCACCTTATACCTTGGGTAAATATACCAAGCCTACGCCACAGGAATCACACTGTGTTTGGACTGGAAGGGACCCCCTTGTACATCACTAGAATTTTGGTACAAGGTCTGCAAGGATGAAAGCTGCTTCTTTCCACTGGCATTAGTGTTGCCTCAAGGGCAGGAGAGCAGAGAAAAAATGCCAGGTGTAGAGCCCTTGGAGCTGCTGAAATAACACCTTGAAGTTAATGTATTGTGAGGAATCAAACCATAGCTCAGATGTCTGGCTGAAAATATTCTTCCCCAGCATTCGTTCAGCTACTAATGGGTTGTGCCACACACTGCTGCTAAGAAAGGAACAGGGAGATATCTCCAACTGGATGCTTGGCACACCCTCATTTAAGGAGGAAAAGGTCTGCTATTTCTGATAAAGTCACAAATTCTGTTAATCAAATGGATGCAAAAAAAGTACCACCTTTCTTACAACACATTAAACTTTGTCTCAGGCTTAAAAATAAGAAAATAAGAGAGAATTTGTTTTTAAGGTATCTATAAAATAGACAAATGTTTAGGTTTCGTTGACACAAAAAATGTCTTTTCACAGGCATTATTTTTTGCAGAGCAGGGGGAAGGGGAGCTCCTAATCTGTTTACACTTGGATTAATATTAGGAGTGAGTTAGTTTTTCCAAAGTTCAGCAGAGCATGAGGGGGAAAACAAAACAAAACTTATTTTCAGGAATGTTTACCAATGGGTTCTGGTCATGATTTGTGTTTTGAAACTTGGGAGGCCAGTTTTTGAGCTTCACTGTTAGTGTTTAACTTAAGGATTAGGAATTATTGAGTTAGGTTCATTAAAATAGCTGGGTTTTGTCCTTCGAAAATTTAAGAAAACATGGTGTAAGCCTTGGAAAGAAGGTTTCTTTCTGGGTAACAACAGATTCATTCAGCTCTAAGCATATGGCTGTCTTTGTTTTAGAAACCTGTGTTAAAATAAGGGTAAGGCATCCCATTCCAGCAGAATCATCAGCTCTGTTCTCAGGGATTTACATAGCTCTCAATAATGCTGGTTTAAGCCTTGAGAAATCTACTGAGATTCCAGCATATTAAAACTACTGTAAGTGTGATGGGAGTAATTTCTTCCCTAAATTTCGTGTTCAGTTCCCAGTTTGAAGAGAGGAAAGTGTGAAGCACCAGCATCACAGACAGGATAAGTCTGGCAAAGGGCAGCTTCTAACTCTCTGTGTGAGTAGAGGATGAAGATACTGGAATAGTAAAAGAAAACCCAAACCAAACCTTGGGGAGGGACTAATCCTCAATATGAGGACATCCTCTTGGGAATGCATGAAGACGCCAAAGGGGCTTGTCCTGTTTCAATGGGCTATTCTGCAAAAGGCAGAATGAATTTCCCATGCCCTGGTGCAGGAGGAGGACAAGGCTCCTCCAGGGGCAAACCTCACTCCTTGAGCTTCCCAAAAGATTTGTCTGTGTGGCTTTGCACCTATGCATGGCAGGATCTTTGCACTGCCATTCTCAGCAGGTCCAGTTCTGCCTTCACCCACTTTAATGTACCAGAACTCAAAGCAGCTGTCTCCTTACAGCATGGACTCGGATCAGTCCCAACTTGTCTACGTGTGGTTGTGCTCACAAATGTCCCATTAATTGAGAACAGTCCTTAGTGGGTTCTCATTTCAAGAAGAATTTTAGAAGTTTGGGTCACTGTAAACAGAATTGTGCTCTCCTCTGTTTTGGGTGTTTTACAGCTACTCAGCCCTTTTTTTCTGCAGCCCAACCAGCTGACTGTAGCTGGCAGGAAGACAGTGAATCCATTTTACGATGACTTTCAAAGTTTCAAAATGTGTTTTGGATCTGCCTTGGAGTGAAAACAAAACCTTTTGAACTTTTTTGTACTGTGAAGTCATGTCAAGACCGTTTTTGCCTGGGAAGCCTCTGGGCTTCCCTCTGTGATGCAGTCTGTGCAGACAGCCTTGGCATTGCTGCTGGGTGTCAGGTGGCAGCTCAGAGCTCTGGAAACAGCAGCTCACCGATGTATAGAAAAACCTGGAAGCCTTCAGATATGGCTACAGATCTAGCTGATTCCTAGACCAGAGAAGTTGTGGATGCCTCATCCTTGAAAGTGCTCAAAGCCAGGTTGGATGGGACCCTGAGCTGCCTGTTTCAGGGAAGGTGTCCCTGCCTGAGGCACGGGAGTTGGAATGAGATAATCTTTAAGGTCAATTCTGTGATTCTGTGATTCTCACTGGACAGTTTCTCCCTAGTGGAATAGCTGCTGTGACTTTTCTCAGGAATGCTACAGCTCTTCCTAATGGTGTAAGGTCACAGTGACATTGAATTTCTGTGACAAGAAAGCAGCCATGGCCAAAGTGGATTTGAATCCTGATTCCCAGCCCCACCTTCCACTTTTACACATGGATGTAGATACCACTCTGCTCGTCTTTCTATGCTTAGCAGGGGGAGATACACTGTGCAATAACTAAACAAAAGGAAGAACAAAACAAATGCCTTTTCAGGCTTGAAATAATTTTTTTTCCCTTCCTTGTGTTTTTATATTCTTCCAATGTCTCTGCTTTGTTGTTTAAGAGAGATAAACGCACTGAAAAATGCAAGCCCTGGTCCAGAAAATACCAGTTCTAAGTTGATTTTTCCAGGCAGAGACCCTGGCTATGCCTTATTTCTACTCAGTGGTATATGTCAGCTGTCACATACTTTCAGACCTGTGAGGAATTACACCAGCATTGGATTATAGAGTGCTTGATTTTGAAGAGAGAGAAGCTGTACTACTGTAATCATTATTTAAACCATATCCTTTTGATTTGTTGGATGCCAGGCTCCCATTCACACATAGCATATCATGCAGTCAAAAATAAGGGGCCTGCCTTTGAGGGGAAAAAATAAACAACACTTTTTTTTTTTTCAGATGAATTACTCACTTTTTGCATAAAAACATGATTTCAGCTAGAGAGGGGGAGAAAGAGAATTTGAAAATGTGATCTTTCAAACACAGGGGCTTCCTGTGAAACATGACTCCATGTGTCAGGTGCTGTGATAGCACAAAGCTTCTCCCTGAAGAACTTTCAATCTGAATAGGAAACAGTTAGTAAAACACCATATTTTTAGTGTATATCCTTGTATACTCCAAATGGAAAAAGAGACCAGTGAGAGAGCGGATATTTTATCAGAAGTATGTCAGGTTGAAAAGGAAGCCTCTCTGGGAAGGCAGTCAGATGCACTAATCACAAGATTATAATTCTTAGTTATTATCTTTTCAAAAGATTTCACATCATAATTTCTGCCATTCTGGTTAATACCACGTTAAATGGAAAAAGCAAACTACTTGTCACATAAATTACTAGAGCAGACCTGCCACCAGTTACCCATAAGGGTGCACTGCCTGTTTTACATCCTTGGTGATGCTGTGAGGCTTATGAGGTCCACGTGGTTCACCCAGGCGTTACCTCCACACAGCCTTTACTATCTCTTTCTGCCTCATGTACCAATTATTTCCACACATTGTAGAGCTCATCTTACATGCTAGTATTAACTAAGAGCCAGATTCAATCCCAGTACCCAATCAGCTGGACATCAAGGCATTGTCCAAAGTGCTGGCAAACACCAAATGCCCAGCAGCCCTTCCAGATGGGGATTAGTTATTTTCCCCATCAAACATAACTGGGCACCTATGATTTCTTAGCCACAAAGTACATGGTTTATATTTGAAGAAAGGCATTTGTAAGAAAGATGACAGATTCACGTAAGCATACTGTGAACTCATACTGTCTTCTTCAATGTTTATATTAAGTTATTATGCTCTACTGTTCTCAAATAATTACATAACTATCCACAGGCATTTCAAACAGCCCTTCAACCCACATCAGCCTCGTGTATAAACATTGGTGCTTTACACAGTCATTTTGTATGAAATTTGTCTGCAGGGCAACAGTTTGCTGCACTCTATGCCTTTTGTGAGATGACTCANTCCAGGCGTTACCTCCACACAACCTTTGCTATCTCTTTCTGCCTCGTGTACCAATTATTTCCACATGTTGTAGAGCTCATCTGCTAGTATTTACTAAGAGCCAGATTCAATCTCAGTACCCAATCAGCTGGACATCAAGGCATTGTCCAAAGTGCTGGCAAACACCAAATGCCCAGCAGCCCTTCCAGATCGGGATTAGTTATTTTCCCCATCAAACATAACTGGGCACCTATGATTTCTTAGCCACAAAGTACATGGTTTATATTTGAAGAAAGGCATTTGTAAGAAAGATGACAGATTCACGTAAGCATACTGTGAACTCATACTGTCTTCTTCAATGTTTATATTAAGTTATTATGCTCTACTGTTCTCAAATAATTACATAACTATCCACAGGCATTTCAAACAGCCCTTCAACCCACATCAGCCTCGTGTATAAACATTGGTGCTTTACACAGTCATTTTGTATGAAATTTGTCTGCAGGGCAACAGTTTGCTGCACTCTATGCCTTTTGTGAGATGACTCAGGCAGCAGTTAAGACTCAAAGTGCTTTTGATTCCCTTGCAAACAGTCTGTCTGCCTTCCCTGCTATCTGAAGCCCAAGATCTAAGAAGGAGTTGCCCAGTATGGTCTGTGTCCAGAGTCCTGCTAATAAATCACTGAGCTGCAAATAACAGACACAAACAGATCCCAGGCATCTGGACCCCTCACTCCACGACTGCAGGCACAAAGTCTTCCATCCTTTCTTCTAAACAGGTCCAATTTCAGCTCAAGCACCCATTGTTAATGGGTCAGATGCTGCAAGGCTGCAAGAATATGGTTCTGTGCCCAAGCAGTATTGATTTGTGTCTCATTTGGGGTCGTTAGCTTGGGCTCAGCCCTACCTTAACCATAAATGAAGAAAAACACAGCCTATCTGGAAAGATGTGATGGCTTTCTGCCGTTTGAGGAACAGTCCCATGCAGTAAAATAAAAAACATCTGAAACTCCAGAAAAAGATGCAAAACAATCTAACTCTCAAAGAGACAAAGCTGCCTCTTTGGAAAAACTTGAGACACTCTTAAAAGCAAGAGTGCATAAGATGAGTCACCGTCTGACTTCCCACCCTGCTTTTGGGCAGGGAAGGTGGTGAAACAGTCCAGCAGAAAAAAAATGTGCCATCATGACAAGCCTGTTCATCTCACAGTGAAAAACGTGCCCAGGAGGCAGTGAATCCCAGCACCAGGAGCAATTAGGCACTGGGCGTAAGGACTGGCAGAAGGCATAAGCTTCATGTAATTCCAGTTTAAGACCTTTTTAAACACATAGGAGAAACCTGAGCCAACATCTTTGGCCTCAGGACAGATTCGTGTCCCTCCACCTTCATCCTGCAGTTTTTTCTCAAAGGGATGAGGATTTTGGACAGCACCAGCCCTTTATTACTTGAAAAGAAAACAGGGAAGAAAAAATCAGACGAAATTTTGCCGATTTCTCTCCAAATTTGAAGAAATGGACACTTCTGCCTTTCCTCTCACTGGCAGGAGGGGTTGTGATCTTTGTTCTTTGAAAGGGAGAAAGATGAAAACCTCTGGGCTAAGTAAAGAGCATTATTCAGTTGTCTCTCAGTGACACATCCTCTTATTGTATGTACACACACACACATGAACACACAGACACACATTTTCTATTTCATTAAAAAACACTCTGGTAACAATCAGAGGCAGCCCATAAATGTCATATTTTGAAAAGCATAATGCGCGATTCCATCCTTAGAGCAGTTTTTATGACAAACAGTATACCAATGTTTGTGTATAATTTCTAGGACTATAAAATGACTTTTTATGGCTCTTGGGCTAATATCTGAAAAGTAGAGTACATTTTTGTATGAAATTCTTTCAGAGTATTTAAAGCACAATATCCTCTTCCAGTCTACCCTCCCTCTCCTCGTTTCTCTTTCTATGCAAAACCATGTGACAAAAAGCAAAGTGCTCTTAAGAAACATACCTCTGGCCTAGAGCCAGCCCCTCTTTTTCTTTTTTTTTTTTTATTTCTCTTTTTTTGGTTTTGCCAGTTGAAGCTGACAGATATCTATAGCTAACAGTTAGCATATATAAACATGTCAGCTGTAAAACAAATACACTTTGAAAGAAAACAGAGAGCTGGAGTGGTTCATGCTGCAAGACAATGTTGGTGCAATTAGCAGACGCGGGGTGTGGGGTCTTCAGGGCACGTTTGGCAGGTCTGTCCAAGGTAGAAGTACCTTTCTTCTTCACTCTTTCAAGTCCTGTGTGGATGGCACGGAAAAAAGACCCTGGTGTCACAACCACCATCTGGTGCAAATGAAAAGAAGACATGAGGAGTTTTTGATGCTGAGGAGGTGTGCATGAGAGACAGCTGCAAGGATGCCCTCCAGGGATACATTTTGCAGGTACGAGGAGCTAAATCATCACTGAATTGCAACCACTTAGAGGCTTGATCCTGCAAAGCTTCTGCTGGATGCTGAGCCCTCCTCCCCCTGCTCCTGCGAGGCTTTCCTCCTCTGTGCATCATCTCATGGCACCTCATGTGATCCTAAGTGAACGGGACTGAATTAATCACAGATAGGAAAGAAAACCAGTTAGGAAAAACAATTAGCAGCTTGGCTGGTGCAGTGTACCACGGCACCCCACCAGAGCCACCTCAGCACCAGCGTCCCCTCTAAGGTCACAGGATGTTGACCACAGAGGGATGGATACACAAGGCTGGGACAAAAACCAAAGGGTGATGACCAGAGAGGGAGGGAAGGGTGTCTTGCTTGGGTCTGCTCCCTGCTCTGCTGAAGAGCACATCCCCTCACTGAGCACTGCCTTCTGTTGGGGCACAGGTGACTTTGGGCCCAGAGGTGTCATTTTTGGCACTGCTGTTATCAGACTGAATGGGAAATTAACCATTTTAGCCTGCCTGTCAAGTCAGCAGGTGGGACTGGCATCCTTCAAGATTTGTTTAGGGTGGGCTTTGGTGTCCAAGATGCCACAAGATGAATCCAGCCTCTGCTGAGCTTGTGTCCAGAGGTTCTCCTTGGTGGGCCCTATAAAGCAGGCTAGCACAGACCAGACACTAGGATGGCTCCAGGCCATCAAACCCTAACAATAGGTTAAGAATAGACTAAACAGATAATTAAATGGATTAATTCAGCTCTCAAATAGACTAGGAGTGCAATTAAATGGGCTCAGATACCCCAGGCTGGGAGGGATGTGATAGAGATCGCAAGACTGGAAAATATGAATAGAAGATGGCTGTTTGCTGTCTCTTCTAATACAAGAGCCAGGGAACATCAGATGAAACTAGTTAGTGGAAGTTCAGAGAAAAAAAAGAAACAAAAGAAGAGGCATTTTCCCCAGCGTGTAGTTAAGAGGGAGAGCTCTTTGCCATAGGGCTACCACATACAGTCCTGAAAGGAAAATAATTTAAAGGCTATTGAAGCCAGAAATGCCCCCGCTGGCTGAGGGCAGAGCTAGGCTGACAGGGTCTGGTGAGTGCAGTGCAGGACATCACTGGGCACTGGCCTTGCTCACGCCTCAGCGTCTGTGGTGGGCACAGGCCAGGTCTGCCCTGGATGGAAGATCAGAGTAGGATCAGTGTCTGTGTCCCACCAAAACAGCATGAAATTCACATTTCAAATCGCAGCCCAAAAGGTTACTACCAGCACAGATGCTGCTGCAGGGGAGGACACACACCTCAGAGTCCTTTGCACAGTGATACCTGAGCATCCCAGGAGCTGAATCTTCTCAAAAAAATTAAATTTGGGGTAAGGGGGGGCTTCGGCTTTCAGATGCCTCCCAGGGACACAGATGAAACCTTTCCTCTTTTGTGACTGGAAGAAAAGAGGGATTAACAGCAGTGATGGGTAAATTTCAAACACTTTGCAGGTTTTGTTCAATTTGGGTAAGTCTGAAACAGATCTGGGATGGAATTTAAGCAATATCCAGATTTCAGAAAATGCCTTCCATCAGAGTGATTTCCCACATGTCAGCTTGCTTTTATTTAATGCAGAAATAAATAAGGATGAAAGCAAATGTTTTTGACTGCAAGAATATTTAAGATGTGATTCACTAATATGGAAATATTTTGCAAGAAAGTAATTTTTAATTACCTTTTAATTTTTACCAGAAAGGTGAGGTTTTTGAAAAGCCATTTTAAATGAGTTAGATTCCTTCCTTCCTTCCTTCCTTCCTTCCTTCCTTCCTTCCTTCCTTCCTTCCTTCCTTCCTTCCTTCCTTCCTTCCTTTCGCACATTTTTATGCTCATTGCTCTCTCATCCTCCTCCATCTACTGCCAAAAAAAGAATGGAAAAGATTTTTGAAGCCTTTGAGAAAACTGCTGTTCACTTAAACCTACTGGAAAAAAAATTGAATTTTAAAGAAAGAATTTTAAAATGTGAAACTGCATGGAAAACAAAACTTGTTTTTTAATGTCTTTCTCCCTGAAATATGGGGGGAAAAACACATGCAGAAATACTGTGAAAAGTGGGATGCCTCTACTTTTGCCTTTCCCACTGCAGGCACAGGAGATTTGATAGGTTTCACTTCACTCATGGAGGGGCAGCTGAGTTGTCACTTGCTAAAGGATAATATCAGAGGTGCCATGGTCCCTGGTTAGATCTGCGTTTACAGACACACAGGAAGTCTGCAGTAGAAAAGGGATTAAGAACAAGCCTTAAATGAGTGACCTCTCCCACCCCCAAGCCAGCCTCTCTCATTTTTTTCTCTTTTCCAACAGAAAACACACGCTGCTGATGGGGACGGCGAAAGGGAAGGTGACCCCTGAGACCACTGAGCTCTTCTGGGGAGATGAAGCAGACAATGCCATGCAAAGCAGAGCAGCCATGTGATGATTTTTTTTTTTTTTTGGCTCCTCAAATATTTTCAGCAATAAAAAATGCACCTGATTTCCATCCAGTTCCAGTCTAGCATAGGACCTGCTAATCCCCTCAGTAGCTCAGAGAGTCTCCATGGCAGTGATGTCTCCTTTTCTGGGCCCTTTTCTGGTCCCCTGCTGCACAGCAATCCCCTGATCCTGGGACCAAATCCTGAGCCAGCACATGTGGAGGTGATGCTGACTGACACTGGCTGAAGATTAGTGCCCTGAGATTAACTGCTAACTTTATAGCCCTGGTTTCAGGATGGGATCTTCCAAAGCGCCCATTAGGTACATATATATGTAACAGAGCAGGAGAAACTGCATAGATGGCTTTATCCCTCTCCATGATGCAACATAAACAAGTTGAGTAATTTATTTCAATTCGTGAGAAAATCGCCCTCCAAATAATAAAAATACCCAGAGAAGCTTTCTGCCAGTTCAGCAAAGCAGCATGCTGCTTGCACTAAGCTGCTTGGGAAGAGGCTTCAACCCCAAGGCAAACATCTGTGGAAGTTTTATGAGAGCCTAGACCAGGAGCCAGCAGCAGACATCTGTGGGCTTCTTTTGGGCCAAGCACAAGAAAGCCCAATATCTTTTGTCTGAGGAAGGATTGCTGGATGTCATGGGCTTCATAGCTAGAGGTGAGGAAACCCTCACAGCTCCCTTAGCTGGAACAAAACTGCCTGAGGTTTAATCTTCCAGATTTATTTTCTGTGTGAAAACTCCTTAAAGAACAAAATAAAGAGATGGTCAATTTATAGATAGATGAACTAGGCATGATTTCCAGTAACCTGCCTGGATCTTAATGCCTTAAGCCTTAGCAATCCTGGACAGGTGACAGCAGTTTGACCTGGCCATTTGACACCTACAATAAAGCAGGGAACAATTTGGAATTGCATCTCAACTGCTCACAGATTTCCCTGTTTTAATAGAATCATAGAACTACAGAGTGGTCTGGGTTGCAATGGACCATAAAGGTCGTTTTGCTCTATCTCCCTGTCATGGGCAGGGACACCTTTCCCTAGACCACTGTCAGCTGCAGGAGGTGTCATACAGCCTCTGGGTTGTGGGCAGCCACTGGCCTCCCCCTAAACATGTGGTATTTTATGGGGTTTTGTAGGACTTTTTCAGGAAGATACTGGCTTGTTTTCTCTCAGAGCTAATCCATTGCCTTTTAGGACTGAGTTCTGAGACTCTGAGATCAGAATCTCACTCAGGGCCACCAGGGATAATAGTTTGTCCATGAGCTCATGGGTGACATTGACAACGTGCTGTAAGACATTGGGATGGTTCAGAAAGCTGAAGGGCGAGTGCAAGACAGAAGAGGGACATGTGGCTGTTTGGAACCTCTGGGTCAAGCAAGCGTGATAGCTTGAGCTGCTGAGGAGCAGCCTCATTCCTAAGAAAGCCTGGAGAAACCCAGCTGACATCGTCTCCCTGGCGCCGGTTGCTGTTCCTGGGCCAAAATATAAAGTGGGCTAGGACAAGAATGCAAACTATTCTGTGCTCTTGTTTACTTTACAAGCATAGATGTGACCATCATGTCTCACCACAGCCCTGAACTCCAGTTCAGCTGAACTGGAGACTGTGACAGCTGTGGAGAGGAAATGAGCTTGCACTGGTATTCGACTGCCAGTGTCCCCTTTCAGCTGAAATTAATGTCAATGGTTGTTGATGCTACAGGTCATTTCCTGTCTCTCCCGTTAAATCTGGAACTTCAGTGGATTTCCCAATAGTAAAGAGAGGTCTGGCCAGCTTTCCAGCCAGCTTTTTAGGCTTAGAAGTGCTCTCCTGACCACTGGAGAGTAATTATGAAGCAGGATGTAACCCATGTCCCACAGAAGTTCATAGCAGAGATTGACAGAGGTAGGAAAACATGCTGCTGTTTGTGTGGGGCTCTCCCTGCATAGCAAGTAGCAAATGTCACCTACAGATAGGCAAACAGATATACAGCAAAACTCTGTAAACTGGAAATCTTAATGCCAGGGATCATAATCCCAGATTGCTGCCAAAGTTAAAAAGTTGTTCCAGTGCCGTTATCTTGGAGGCTAGGCTTTGTCCTCTGGGTTGTCTTCCAAAGGTGTTCAGGCACTCATGAACACAGTCACCACCACTGCAAGGTGAGCCATTCCTTCAGTTTGTGGGTGTCAGCTCTGGTCTTGATGCACACTTTTTGTCTCAGTGCAAGCAGCAGAACAGTGAGCGGCCATGGAAGAACTCCTTAGTAACTTGGCTTTTTTTTTGTAGTAAATTACCTGTTTTCTGGGACTGCCTTCTCATTCAAACCATGTGGACAGCTGAAGCAGCACAACTGGGCAGCTTCAATCCTTTAAAGCATCAGCTGTCATCCTGGGATTTCCAAATGCTGCACTCAGGATTTAACCCAAGATCTCATAAGACAGTGGGGATGCTGGGGCTGGGAGCTCTCCGCAGGAGTGCTGGTGTGGGGCACTAAGCTCTAGTTTTGGGGTAGGAAGACCAAAGGCTGCATCCTAACACCCCCACAAACATGGAGTGGCTGCTCACTGCGCACACAAACAGCTGTGGAGCTACTCACTGCCTGAAGACTCGGCTAGTTCAGCTGGATATTAAACTTTTCTCAGTTCAACTTTCATGATTTCGCTCCATGCAAATCTGAGACATGTTCTCATCTCACCCCTTTTCTATCTGTTACCTTCTTCCTCTTTTTTTTCGTAAAATTTCCTCTGTGTTAAAGGAAAGTGCCTGTGGGTGTTTTTGGCAATACAACCTGAGGCACTCAACTGAGGCAACACCAGTCTTGTGGCTCTCAGGCTTGATGGGGAGAAGCTTTGTGGTTTCTGCTCTGAACCTTTTCTCTCATATCTCAAGATGAGCCCGTTTCTCCCAGGTTTCTCTGAAGAAGCCCTCTAAGAGCAGCTGGGTAAATTTGGTTCCTAAATTCAGGTGGGGTGAAAACTGCTGCCCTGCAGATGTCACAGGGAGTTCAGTTTGCCCGGAACAGGGAGGCACTTGTGAAAGCACAACTCTTTCTGCTAAATTCTTTGTTTGCTGTGCCATGGCCCAACAATAAAGGCTGGGATCTCTCTGTGCCAGGCACCACATAAAAAACAGAGGGAGAAACTTTTCTCACCCCAGAGTTTGCAGTCTAAACAGACGAATACTGCAGAAGACTGAGCAGAGTTTGGCTTGCAAATATTATGTTAGCTCCCCGATTTCTTCATGGATGGCTGGACGGCAGATGTATTGCTTTCTTTGAATGGTTTGGAGGGGTATCCGTGCAAGCCTGAGAGTGGGACAGGATCTTCTCTTTATGGCAAATTTGGCATGAGGAGATGTTCCCAATTAAATTTGGGCATTATCTGATGAGCACTTGCAATCCTAGCAGAAGGATTTCAAACGGAGCTGGTTTAATTTGCTGCATACAGAGCATTGTGTTCATTTGAAAATGCTTTTATTCCAGAATTAGGGCATCTCTGTGTGGAGTTTTTAAGGGAGAACTATTCTTTCTTAAATCTATCTGTTCCCTTAATCTAAATTAACTTTCCTGGATAGAAAAGTGTGTGTATGTTACACAGAAGGGGCCAGGGGAAAAGCAGGAAGGGATTAGTCGAAAGGAAGAACAAAGGAAGGGGCAGAGATGTGAAGGGGGGGAGATAAACCGACAGTGAGAGGGAAGGAAAATGAAGAGCAGCTGGAGGGACAAACCCATCGGACCAAGACCTGAGCACGTGCAGTGCCAGGCAGCCTCCCATGCCAGGCAGCGAGCAAGGACTGTGGGGTCCCCATCAGGATTTGCATCATGCAGCCCTCAGCTTCTGGAGACACCATTGCTGGGAACCTCAGCTCTGGAGTTGTTGTTTGTTTTCTTCGAGGAAAGGAATTGTTTGTATTGAAGGAAAACATTTTTTTCCATAAAAGTTGTAAGGAACCCCAGCATATTTGATGCGCTAATGCAGGTTTTTGTTTATTACAAATTATGCTTTTGGAATCAAAGGCAGTGAAGCCAACAACTTCTTAAAGCTTAAGTTTTTTCTTAAACTTCTTAAAGTTTAAGAAAAAAATTTAAAATATAAAAGAAAAAGAATAAAGACAGAAGTAAAGAAAAAAGGACTAATTTCTCTCTTGTTAGGCCAAGTTCATCATTACTACTAAATAGGGCAGGAGAGAGGAAATTCTCCATATTTTGCCCACAACAAGTTGACAATGCCATATGCAACCTGTATCTCATGAACAAGGGCCATCCTTCCCCCAAGAGTGTTGTGCCGTGGAGCTTTCATGGACAGGTGATTATATCACCTGCACATGCAGGCCTCTGTCTAAATAAACAGTACTGCTTGCCAGACTGAACTTCTTATGAGCAGGAATTGTGTTTGGTGTGACGCAAAAGCACAACCAAAGTCCAGTTAAAAAAAAAAAAAAGAAAAGAGATGGAAAGGAATAATAACATTTTATGCATGAATTCACTGAGAAATACAAGAACACTGCAGGCACCAGTCTTCTCCAAAAGCTTTACAACACCTTCTTCTCAATAGCATGTACTGTGGCTCCTGAATCCTTCAATTTGTTTATGCCCTAAGCTGTAAGGGTGAGTCTGAGCTCACTGGTGGGAATTTCACCATTAACCTTAATAAAACCAGGCTCAAAAAGGGAGAAATCTGTCTGGGTGTGTGTTGTACAGTAAGAGCTGTCATAGATAGAATCATAGAAAGACTTGAGTTGGAAGGGACCTTAAAAGTCGCCTGGTGTCCACCACTCTGCCATGGGCCACCCACAAGACCTTGTTGTTCCAAGCCCCATCCAGCCATTTCCAGGGATGGGGTGTCCACAGCTTCTCTGGGCAACAGTTTCCATGCCCTACCACCCTTTGAGGAATGCATTTCACCCTTATTTCAGCTAATTTAAATCTCCCCTCTTTTAGTTTGAAATAATTTCCCCCTGTCCTGTCACTGTCTGCCCATCCAAAGTCACTCTCCCTCTTTTTTATAAGCCTCCTTCAAGAACTGGAATGCCTCAATGGGCAGGGAGGTCTGCAGGCAGTTAAAGTACATTTGGGTCTCCATTTCTTTAAGCGTAAATAAGGTGAGGAACATCTCAGAGGTTGTTCTGATTCCCTGTACAGTGTGACTGGAAGGAAGGTTGATACTTAAGACCTGTATGCAGTTCGTCCTTGTTGGTGCTGCACATCCATGCTCAGGGCTTGATCCCAGGCCCACAGGAGCTGTTACAGCTGTTGAACCTCTCTTTCCAGGTACAGAAGGTTTGTATTCCTCTATGGAGTGGTTCATTCCCCTGCACTGTCAGGTAGCACAAGGTCTCCTGGGGCTCCTAATTCGTGTTACATGCAACCATTCAGGCAGGGCTCTTTGAACTTGATCTTACACTTGGCAAGCCTGGGTCTGCTCCAGCTCTCCTGCAGGCTTCCTGTGTGGCATTTGGAAATGGGTTTATCCATCCCACACTTCAGGTCTCCCCACCTAAAAAAAAAAAAATAGGGAATTGTGTTCTTATCTCCCAAGGGACTGGGAGGTGAAATTATTACAGCCTGGGAAATGCTGGATCTGAGGGGCAGTGAGGTATAGAGATGTCCTCTTGGTCTGTCTGTGATTAGAGTGAGCTGCACAGAGTCAGAGGCTGTTGTCAGCCTAATGCAAAAGCAGATGTGTGAGATGTGCAGCTACATTTTTTTTAATGTTACTTTTTACCCTGCCTGCATTTTTCTTTTCTTTGTGTAAAATTATGACCTTTTAAATATCAAATGGACTATATATTATTGCAGAACAGTTGCTCGGTTTTGTAAGGGTAACAAATATGTTTTCCATTATATTCTCCAGGTGCATTCTATAAAAGGGGCGTTTATGGTAGAATCATATATATTTCAATAAAGGCTTAGTAGTTTTATGTCAGAGAGAGGTAGCCCCGAAACCAAAACCATACATTTCAACTTCACTGAGATTGCCTTTTTTTTAAAAAATAATGTAAACCCTCAAATGGGAACAAAACATATTGGGTATTACACAGGGTTTTCAGAGAGTCACTTACGAGTTAGGGCTGAAAAAAAACCCCTGATCATTTAGATGGGATTAGGGAAAGTTGGAAAACGTAATAAAACCCCACAAAAGTAGGCAGAGAGTTACATACTACTATGAAACCTGGAAATTCATATCCATACCCTTCACTTTTACTATTTGGAATCTTTCTTAGGAAAATGGTTAATTAAAGCTAAGCCATTGAAATGGGAATTTACAGCCCCAATTGAAGCAGAAGCCTGGAGCAGGAAATTCTGGAGCAAGGCTGTGCATCACAGAGTTTCAGCACAAAACTGCTGTATAGACATTGCTGGAAGAGCTTAGCTTCTGCCGTCTTGTGTCTATTAATCAGTATCTCTGTGTATACACAACGGTTTGAACCATTTTACAAATATTTGTCATTTGTAGGAGGAGATGTTGCCAAGACCTATCTTGATACTGCAACCATAAATAAAGTGTCTCAACACAGAGCTCTGAATTTAAAACAAACTGCTTGAAGAAGGTGAGGACAAACATTTTTCAAGAAGTATGAACAAGCCTTCAATCTTAAGCCAAACACAGAAGGAGTCTTTGATATTCAAAAATCTAAAGAACAAGTGGAGATTTTGGGTTCTATCCATCTTCTGTGACTCCTGCAAGTGTTTTCAACTATCAGAGATTTATTCAAGTGTGTTTAATCATTTTTTTAAAATCTGCCTCATCCTCAGTATCCCAGAGATTTCCAGGACAGCATTAAATAACTGGTTAAGTTCTGTCAGGAGGTGTTTTGTTCTCAGATCCTCTTCCATCAAGGGAAACTGCCTTTTTTCAGGCAAATTTTTAGAAAAAAGTAATATCCATTGCTTATTGAGAACATCCCCAGCAGGTAGGACCAAAACTATTGCTTTTCAGGGAGGATACAAACTCCTACAAATCTGAGAAAGAAATTCCTACTAGCAAAGAGACTTGAAGCTTTTCCTGTGCATCAATTATTTCCTGTGCATTAGCTGTGCATTCCTTGCATTTTCCCCTGGTGGTCCTGGAAGGGGCTGTTGTCAGACATGAGAGAACTCCAGAGGTGTGATCAGGCACGATGGATGTCTCTGGGTTCTTTGGCAGGCAGACTCTTCAGGATGACCAAACCAGTCAGCTCACAGCATCATTGGAACAACTCAAGACACCATCTTAGACTCATGCCAGGTGGGAGATGAAGTGACCACAGCAGTCAGTACCTTACACAATTACCTCACCCTGGAGAACAAAAACCAGTGTCCCTACTGTTTATAAACCAGAGCCAACCCTGGCACATCTGCACTGTCTGCAAGGAGCAGATCCTGAAATAAATTATTTTCTCAGTCACACTAAGCCTTTTTTTTTTTTAATTATTATTATTATGAAAAGCGCTGAGATCCTCTCCAAACAGGAGCCCAGGAGCAAGCCACAACGGATTTGGTGACAGTGAGAGCAAAGACCTGGAGGCAAATGAAACCAAGGACATAAAAGTATATTTTTTAGCATAATTGGGCTACGTATTGGCTTCTGATGCTGCTCTGTGCTTATTCTCTCTACTGATTTTGCTCTCTGCTGAACTGGGCATTGGCTTTCAGAATAGTTTGTCATTCCACATCTGCAGAAATCTTGCACAACATTAACTTTCAGCAGCCTTGAGCCAGCATGTCCTTTGTGTGCCTGGTGCATTCTGCTGGCCTTGAACCATGACAGCAAATAATGAAGTTCTGTTGACTCAGTGTTTATTCCTGATAAATCTCAGCCCCCCCACACTTTTCTTCATGCAGAATACCTAAATGTGTTCTCAAAACCTTTAGCCAAGTCACATCCAAACAAAACAAACAAATCTCTTTGCTGTTATAGTTGCCCCAATTCTCTGTGCATTTCTAGGAGAGGAGCCACAAGTTTATATCATTGCAAAAGGTAGAACAACTGCTCTGCAGGGTAGAACAACTTCTCTGTGGTCTTTCAGTACTAGACACACACTTATGTGTCTCATCTTTACCTTTTTCTTGATTTCCTCAAATACTGTTAAAATTGGCAGAACTTTCGCTTGAAATCTAGGGAAGTTACTCCATCTAGTTCCTACTGAATTCACCTTCTGTATAGCTCTGAGCGATGAAAAAGGGCATTTAGCATAAAAATCTATATTGCTAGATGATGAGGGAGGTCTTTGAAAGGGAGAGGCTGGGAGTCCTTGTGCTGCCTTGAGGCAGCTGGGGTGGACTGCACAGCAGCAGGGCTGACAGTGGGGACAAGGGAGGAACAGCCTGAGCCCACACCAGTGTAACTGGGACCAGTCTGGCCACCAGCAACCACTGAGATGCAGGAACAGGGGAGTTCACATCTTATCTAAAGGACAAAAATAAGGATAAAAAGCCTTTCCTAGATTTTAGGCTCCATGCTGGAGGTGCTGCACAAACCTGGTGATTTGGTCTGATGGGGCTGCATTGAAACTGTAACTTGAATAAGAAACAAGAGCAGTCTGATGAGAACTGGTTCAAATTTCTGCACTATTTGATCCAGACCAGCATTTTCTTCTGGGATCACCCCAAGTTCGGCAGGGAATGGATTAGCTCTGATTCTCCACATGCCTCATCAGCCTTAAGTAGTTGAGTTCCTGTCAGCCTGCCCCAAGCACTTCCATCTATGAGCTGACATTCTTCTGCAAGATGATTCAGCTTTGACCAAGCCTCCTTTCTATGAGCAGGGAGAGATCATTACAGCCAGAACTAGCTGCGGTTTTTGACTCCCCACAGGACAGATGCCTTTCCCTATGTTGTCTACCACCCTTGCAAAAATCAGGGTGTGAATCAAACCAATGCTATTTTGGACTCACTCCATTGCCTGAAATAGTCAGAACTATCAAAGTTATTTGAGTTACTTTCCTTCCTCTTCTTCCCATGAAAAAGCTTTTTCCTCCCTTAAAATATGGGAGAGATTCTGAGTCCAGCACAGATTTGCCTGGCTGTGATTTATATCAAGTGCTGCACATGCACTTTTTAAAGTAGGTTTAAAAATGACTTTCCCTAATAGAGATTAAATATTGATTACTTAAGTAATAGCTCTGTCTGCGATAGGAAATAGATATGTTGCAACCTCCACACATCAGTCACTCCCATTATGTGAGGAAATAGCATACCAGATGAAATACAGGAGTTTTACAAATTCTTTTCTTAAGCCATCCTCTTCTTCTGCATAGATGCATATAAATATATGCACATCGATCTTTATATATGTATATATGTGTACATAACTCCTTTGAGTTTCCCTGGAAAGTCAGCCAGCTCCTCACTTTTAACTTCCTCCTGATTACTCAGCGCTTTAGTAGAGATGTCAGTGCACCTTCCCTCATGGCTTGTCATACTCTCTGTCCTTATTGATTTTGAAAATGGGTGAGCCTCTGACATGGAGAACTGAGGCTTGCCCCTCGGTGTGGTGGTGGCATGACGTGACCGTGTCCCCTGCCAGTGGCAGTGCTGCGTCAGCAGTGTGGCAATGCCATCGGTGCCTGGTCACACAAGGAAGGGGAGGGACAGAGAGCATGTGGTGTGATGTGACCACAGTGACCAGAGACAAATAGTCGTGGAGTGCAGCAGTGAGCCCTCTGGTTGTGTCTGCTTCGTGGCATTGAAGAGTTGGAAAGAAGCCACTGAAGAGCTGGAAAGAAGCACCTCATTTCAGCAGGGGCAGAGGAAGACTCTTTTCTTCACCCTTTCACTCCATTCTTCAGTTTGAGGCAACGTGATCCAGTGAGTGGCATCCCCACTCATGGCAGGAGGGCTGGAATTAGATGATCTTTGGGGTCCCTTCTAACTCAATTCTGTCTATTATTCTAGGTGTGACAGCTCTTACTGTGTGACATGCACCCTGGGTGGGCTTCTGCCTTGGCTGCCACACTGAGCCCAAGCCCTGAGGTCACTGATCACTCACAGCCTGGGTGCCAGTGGGCAGAATGGGACCTTTGCCCCATGTTTGTCACTGAGCTGCCTGGGTCACAGCCTTGGCTGCTATCAGCTCTGTGGCACCCAGAGCTGCTCAGCCCAGAGCTCCTCCTGAGCTTGTGTCCTTGCAGCACTGCCAGCGCCAGTGCCTGACTTTAAACAGGCAGACTCCTTTGCCAACTTGTATTGCAGCACTTTGGTTATCTACTCAATTTGTTGGGAAAAGATAGCACCTTTCCCTGACCTTCCCCTTCTGAGATAGCATCAAAGCAAGGTTAGATGTTAGATAAAGCCCAGGGACATGAGGGTCCCTGCCTGCAGAATGCACAGCATCATTGGAGCATGTGAACGTGTGAATGGAAAAATATCTGTAAGAGAAGTGTCTGTCTAATTACTCTGTTCAGATTTCCTGAATCATGAGAGGATAAGAGCCTTTTTTTACTCCTATAGGACATCTCCTTTGATTATTGCTGTAGCCAGAGTGTAACATGAGCATAAACAGCTCAAACCAGATTTTTCTGTTGTAGATGTTTTATTTGAAGTTTTCCTTATTTAGATGGAGGGGTGGAGAAGACAACTGCCACCCTCATTCTTGCAGAAATCCCACTTTGGCTTTCCAAGGCCTAAAATCACTTTTCTGAGGCTAAGGAGCTGTTCACATGGGATACCCATTGCTGACTCTCTGCAAGGCCTCTCATGCCCATCCTCCTGCTCTTTGGAGTTGTGGATCCATTTCCAGAAGTTCACTAATAATTAACTCGTCTGCATCATTCCCAGAGATTACCACTGTCATGCTGTCCTGCAGGCAAATAAGCCATAACAAGAAAATCATTCTAAATAAAACAAACACTGCAGGAGGTTTTCAGAGGTGAAGACTCTACTTGGTACCTGACTCCCTTGCATCTTCTGCAGGAATGAAGCCTCCAGCTGGCACAAGTCCACAGGCAGGCAACAGTGTGAGCATCCTGCCAGGGGACACTGAATTGCACTCAAATTGTGCAAGCCAGGCCAGTGGGCTGAAAATCCTTCATTGTGCTGCCAAACGCTTTGGCCTGAGCTGGGGTAGTAACATGGTCCTTTTTAGCACTTGTCAAAAACAATCTATCTGGCAACAAGGAGCTCAAAGCAGCTCAGAAATAGGAGTTAAGTTTCAGCAAGACCCTCTAAATTTGAGTGAGACCCAGGCTAAAGAAGGAGTTTGTCAAGGCCATACAGCAAACACACGTGGTTGCATCAGAGGAGCTCTTTCTTTACCCTGCCATATTTGTGGGGAAGACACAGAGAGAGACAGAACATGGAATATAGTGAAGTATGCAATTAGCTGGGGGTTAAAATTATCCTTCTGCTCTCAGTGCCTGTGACTGTACCAACAAAACTCTCAGAGTGGCCAGAACTCTTAAAAACATCACACTGGCCTTTGTTTTGGCTGGCACATTTGTTTGAGACAAAAGGTTTTGAGGCTCTTGCTATGAGGATAGAATGGGACTGCAGCAGCATCTACTGATTCAAGGACATTTTATGTCATCAAAAGCCATTAATCACGTGATGCAAGTTCCCACAAACCAGATAAGAGCCTGTCTCTGTCCTGCAGGCATCCTACAGACCCCATGTGGAGGGCTCTGACTGATACCACGAAAGGACGAATGCTGCAGAGGCTGCAAAATAATGAAAAAATCCATGTAAGCACAAACTTGTACATAATGGGCGTGTTTTCAAAAGCCAGGCACAAAAGTGTGAGCTGAAGATGAAGTAACAGCCTTTCAGCTCAGTATGGCTGCGCATATGTTGACTTGCTGTGACTGTAGCAGTTTAATGTGGCACCGTTTGTACCAGTGTGCATTTATGTCTAGGAAATTTTTAATTTTTCACACCCCTCAGAGCCATTGCAGGCCCCTTAGGAGAGCTCTGAGTGTGTAAAACAACCACCTTTGGAGCCCACAGCATGGGCTGAGGTCAGTGGTTTTTGATGGTTTGCAGGAAGATGTCACTGCACCAAACAGGCACATGGCAGCAGTGGTCCAAGAGATCCTCCTTTGGTTATTTAATGCTCTAAAGCATGTGATAAACACCTCCAATTGAACTTTGATCCAAACTGGCAGGAGAAAGGAACTTCACTCTGGTCAGATGTCTGAAAACTGATGTTTCATTAACATATTAGCTCTGTCCTAGCTCATTAAAAGCATGTATTCACCTTCATTTTATTAGACTCGTCCGTGGCATTACATCTGGGTTATGAATCAGTCATCTGATCTTCCCATTTCCTTGCTTTTAATATTTCAAAACCACCATTAAAAAGTAATATAAGTAGAAATTTCAATGTCAGATAATTATCAGTATCTATTAATTGCTTTTCAGCTGGCATATTGCATGCCAGGTGAAACATTAATAAAAGAGACATTTCTTGAACTGTCCTAAAACGTACTCTTACTGGGGAAAATCTTGATATTTTCAGCAGGACTCAAACATCAGGTGTGTTGGCTGTTCCAAGAACCAGTTCTAATACTGAGTTTTAAATTTTGTTTATGCTTTTAGCTAAAAAAGACAATTCTGTGGAAAGCATGGATTATTGTGAAAAGGTTCTCAGTAAAAAAACAGATATTCTATTAAGGGAAATAGATTCATTGCAATGTTTTTAATATATCCTTTTATCCTTATAGCAACTACTATCTGCTGTTTGAACAGATGAAAAATTTTAAAAAATAGTCGTATTGTTCATATTTTTAATTGAGATTTAGTCAGACTAAAAACATTGCTGGAAGAGGAAGTTCAGCATGAGAAGCAGCAAACAGAAGCAAGCATAAACCATAAGGAGTGAACAGAAGTCTGACTTTTTAGAAGTATGGAAATTAATCAGGAGGAGGAAAATTGAAATTGTGACCAATCTGCAACTGCTGAAAATGCTTTTTATTCTGATCTGTGTGTATCAGATGCCCTGATTCTCCTCTCCTTGACACAGTTGTAAATTGGAAGTGAGTTTTGTGGGAGTTCGCCTGTTACAGCCTGAGAACGAGACTCAGAGACCCGAACAGATTGCTACAAATAGATCCTCTCGCATGTACATGGGTAGGAATTTTCTATGTGTGCTCAGTTTTGAAGCAATCTGTATTATCAGAAGCCTAGATTTGTGTTATCTAATTAGGTCCTATCACACCGAGGACCTGCTCAGCCCTGGGCACCTCTCTGAGGGTCACCCAGTGACAATTGCCCAAAATTGCTAAAAGCCAGTGCAACAAGTCAGTGCAACAAGACAGTGAGAGTTCAGCTGAAAACAGCAAAATAAAAGATGGATCAGGAATTTATCGATTCCGCAAAGAGAGGTTTGGCCTCAAGGAAATATCGTGAGACAGAGAGATCCTGTCTGAAGGCAGCAGTCCTGTCTTCATTTATGTCTACTGAGAATTTGGCCATTCTACATGTTTATTTTGGGGCCAGAACTCTGATGGCAATACTCTACTCTTTAAATCATGGCAGTGACGAGTAGGAGCAGATTAAAGGCATCAGGATTTGGCCCTTTGTAGATTAATAAAGGCAGGCTGAATGGGAATTTTGTCTTTGTGATTTTCTTGGAAGTGGACGAATAAAGTGCTTTGATCTAGAAAGGGGAGTGTGAAAGGTCACTGGCTAAGCATGTGTGCTGAAGTGCCCTGAGCCATCCAACATGATTAGCATAAATTAGAATCTGACTGCTCAGCTTTATTCATCTTTATTGATGTCTATATAGTTGCAAAGGCAGAGGGACTCTAACAATCCCAGCCAGAACAGAGAACCAACTGGGGCATGCGAAAATCCATAAAATGTTTAGTATTTCCAAGTGGAAGAAAATATATGAGTGTTAGTGATGCATGAGCCTCATAATTTTAGAGCTTGGATTTTGTTTGGACCTGGATCCAGACCTTTGGAAGCTTATCTGGAGTTCCAAAACTCCTGTGCTTGCAAAATTGCAGCCAAGTTTTGCAAGTTTATCATGAGATTTTTTCCCCATAGTTTCTAGCCCTGGCTGAACCAGTGACAGTTGTTATCAATGCCTCGCTGCAGACCTATCAATATAATATGTGCACATTATCTCAGGCAGAGTGACACACTGACCACGGCCCTAGGAAACCAGAAGCTGTATAAAATTGGGCAAAACAGGTTTATGATATGTTCAAAATTTCTGCTTCAAGGTCACTTTGGGAAGAAAAGACATTTTAGACCCCCACTTACCCCAAAATAAAAAAAATTAGATTATTAGATGTGTATATTTGCGACAGCAGGAAGAGGTATATTCAGTTTTGTATTTGCTCAGAGAACTCATCTCAGTCCAGCAACCAGTTATACAAAATCCTCCATCACCCCTCCTACCTCTGTGTCTTTTTTAACACCAAGCTACCAGGACTTCTTGATTCAGTCCCCAGAAACGCAGACCATCGGGTTGAGAGATCCCAACGTGTTACTCAAACTGACAACAGTCATTTCACCCCCTTGGAAAAGGAAGTTCTTCTCTTCTGAAAATATTGCATAAGCAATAAGAGAGAATCTTTCATCTCTGACTACTTGATTATCTCTCTTGGATGAACAGTAGGTGATATTCAGGGTTCAGTGATTTCCAGAGAAATGCAGTCTTTGAAAGCAAAATATAAACAGAACAACATCTAAATTACATATGTCTGTTAAGGAAGTTCCTATGGTCAAGGCTCAGCTATGTAAAAAACATGTCCCAAATGACAATCCCTGAGCCAGAAATCTCAAGGTTAAACCCATCCTTTTGATAGTTTACCCTGACCTCCTAAGAAATAAACCTTAACAAGCAATTCCTGCCTCAAGCCTGTAATGCTTGGCATGCATCCTCTGGAAAAAGCTATGATTCTGAGTTGAAGTTCCCAAATGATGGCAGATTCCAACATTTATGTTGGCATTTTCTTCTAATGGCTAATAATTGTCATTGCTCAAACCAAGAATATTCTTTCTGTAGTTGTACAATTAGGGAGCAAATGTTGTCACCGCTGTAAAGAGCTTGACACAAGAACAGTTAACTTGTAGCTGCCAGTTCTTCAATCATGCTGATTTTCCCTTTCCCACTGGAAAAATTTTTCCCAAATGGACAGTGAAATAACACAGTTACTCTAGGTGCCGAATAGAACCTAAACTGAGTATTCAAATGGGCTTTTGTTTTTAAAAGTGAAGAAAAAAAATTATATTTACAACACATGCCTTTTGTTTCTCTTTAAACTGGAAACACAGTATATAATTTTCAAGAACCACAGTGCCTCTATTTTTTCCGACCACAAATTAACCATAGTTCAGTGCAGTGAAATGCAGTAAGACTGATGGAATGCTCTGCCTAAGGGATGACTTACCCCTAACAAAAATTATGCTTTACTTCCTATTTGTTGTGATCAATAATATTGCCTCTCTAAATACTTTTGCTTCAGTACTGACACAGAATTAAGAGGAAAGCCTCCAGAATATACAGACATGCAGGATTATGTTTCGTTTGTCTTTGTTCGTTGTCCTAATTCAAACCAGCCACCCAACCGCTGACTTATGACTTGAGGAGACATATCGTGGGGTTTTTTTCCAATGTATTTCACAAAACCACGCAAACTCAAAGGGTGAATTTCTGTCCTCAGCTACACCCCTGCAAGAGCAGCAGAGTTTGTAAGTTTGCACATGAGCAAAAGAGCAGTTGGCAAAAAATCCTACACGTTGCCTTTTTAGTTTGTTATGTTTGAAAATATAAATTATTTACTCCAGACATGCCTGACCAGTTTTTGCAAGGGGCCAATAAACAAAATATAGATACTTAGTACATCTACCAGTAGATGGGTGGATTTTTTTGGCCTTGATTAGAAATGTACACTTTGAGGATTTGTTTCCTCACCCAGTTGCTTTAGCATCAAAATTTTCTCATTAAATGGGGAGAGACACAATAAAATCCAGCTTTTCTCCTACACCCTCCACCCTAAATTGCATATATGCAATGAGAAATAGTTCAAAATTCTTTCCAGATGTTAATTAAAAATTTCAATATCCATTAGAATTAGCCCTTGGTACATATTTATACCCATAGCAGATGAATATGGGAAAACACACTTATTAACGAAGTACTAAAAAAATTCATATTCTCCATCAGAAGATCTGCCCCAATTCACTTGGCAGAATTAGAGACTGAGTGCATCAAATGCCTGCCATGTTTCTGAAGACTGGAGATTGAACCTGTAATTCTGCTCCATGTAAATAGCTCCCCCAAGATTCATGGGAGTGTTCAAGCAGGCAAATGTCATGCACACTGGGTGGCAGGATCAGGCCAGCAGTTAGCACATCCCTCACAGTTACAGTGACTTTTCTTCAGATTTAGCAACTGTGATTGCTACAGAATTTCCATTAAATTTTCTCACTTGTATCCCAAAAGAACAGAGACTTAATATTACAATAACTGTAATTAAGAAGGACTTAAGAAAACTAAGTCCTACTATGTGCAATGCCCCATAACTGGCTAAAAGAATGGTCCATATTATCATTTTATCACTGCCTAGTTTTAGCCATTTTATTTAAAATTTGATTGAAACTCTGATAAGGATTTGCTCCATAAATCCTTACCTGCTCAAATCTCCACTAAGTCAGCACAGTGAGCTTTTTTCCCTTAAACTGTAAGGAATGAAAGTTTGCACGGAAATATTTCAGCCGTCAGCAATAGATTTGAAGAAGGAATTAAACTTCAGGAACCCTTGTGAGGAATTTATCTAATGTTAATCATCTGAAAGTAGGAATCTAGTCTAAACTTGCTCTCTCAGATGCCTCAGTGTCCAGAAGATGAACAATTCCATCTCAAAACAACCATTAAAACGAAGTGAAATAATTACTCCCAGAAATGCACTTTTTTTTTTCCTGCAGAAAGCTCCAAAATTAACAGATAGGATGACGCATCTGAGCTCTAGATGGCCAACATCCAGCTAGGGTAAACTTCTGCTCAGTGTCCATCCAGCATCTCAAGGCTTTCCTGGATTTTTGATCGCAGAGGCAGCTCTATCAACAAGCAATGCAATTTGCATCAATAACATGGCCTGGCATGCTGGGATGAGCTGTGCTGACACAGATCTTGCTGTAGATATGTTGTACATCTGTACTCGCACAGTCAAGATCCCAAGTGCTGAGGTCTCAGCTGTCTCCTTGATTAGCCCTAATAAAATGTATGTTTTTGTGATGAAATCCGGACTAACCTCTGTTCGATATTCGACTTTCATTGTAATCTTGAATATTCGGGCAGATTTTGCTCCCAGACAGCGCATTTTGATTATGCCTCAGCTGTGCAGCTGGCCCATTCCCAAGTAAAAACACAGTGGTTCTGGTCAAGTTGTGTCTGGAGTGTTGGATTCATCCTGATTATAAATCAGAGGAGACTCCAGCTCCTAATTCTCTCTTCTGCGTGAATAGCTGCTGAAATCCCTCTAACAGGTAACATAATATCAGGAAGTCTTCCATAAAGCTTCAGGAGAATCTCGGTTTAGACCTAAACTCTAAAATTCACGCAGATCTCAACCCTGATGCCAGCCCCCAGCTCTCAGGCAGCACAGTTGTACAGAGCCAGGACATCACGTGGTCCTCAGAAAAATTCACTGAGTTACTGCTGTGGCATTTTCTCTAGATGCTGGGCCATTGCCCTGCATAAATATGGAATCCCTACCCTATCTGACAATATTTACTGGTGTACCTTGGTTATCTATGCAGAATGGAGTTTTACTATGTTTCCCTCCAGGCTGGCTCCATTCCCCAGATACCTGTGTTTCTGAAATGCCAGAAGCTGGCATTGCCTCTTTCTCCATATCTGAGTTTTCTCTGTATCCATCAGGAGTAGAAACATTAATTTTAATTTTTTTAATGCTTATGCCGAGCTCAAATTAAGTCAGAAGTGTCCACTTGCACTGGGAGAAACAGATGTGAACCCTACCCTTTAAAAGGGGTTCCACAGACATCCATGCCCTGACCCAAGGACTGCACTACTGAGTCAAAGCAGATTGATTGGACAGTGTCGTGGACTGGACAAGATATGCCTAGAAATAAACAAAAAAACTGGTAAAAATATAGTGATGCTTTACTCCAAACACTTTCCAAGCAGTTAGGGATTTGTGGTTCTTGAACCCAAAGTCCTCTGGCATTTCATAGTCCTCTTTGCCATGGTGCTGCCCAGTAAAATATTGACTGGTGTCTTGAAGTAAAAATGAAACATCAACACCCAGTGTCCTCTGCAGAACTTAACAACCTACAAATGATGGACCACCTCAGCCTGCTTCAAAATTGTCCCAGGTGGTTTCATGTGGTTCCCTTGTGGGAGGGGATGGATGACAAACAGTAGTTTCCTCATCTTCTCCATCACACTTTTGACTTAACATCCATTGACTGGTTTGTCTTTTTTTTTTTTTTTTCTGGATAAAGAGTCCTATTTTAATTATCCTTTGCATAGACAGTAATTCAGACTTCTGCGAATATCTATTGCCCTTTCTGTATCTTCTCCAGCTCTGCTATGGCTTTTCTTTGAGTCAGGGAAACCAACACTGAGCAAAGGTGCTGGCACTCTAGGGATTGATCAAGGAAAAATAATACTTTCTTTTCTGTCCTCTATTCCTTCCATAATAATCAAGCATTCACCCAGTGTTTCTAACTGAGCTAGCTCTTACAACCCCAGATATCATACCTGTGTCATAACTCAGCTTTGACATCACTGAATATATGGTGCTGAGCCTGTGGATAGCAGCCCAGACTGCACAGGGTTATTTAAGAATGGGCAATGTGACATTGCCTTTAATTACCCTCCATGAGTACTAAGGACAGCTACAGCCTTTTTTCTCTGAAGTGCGATCAAAGCAAGCCTGCTCTGAGAGAAATATTCCTCCTGGTCAGACATGGAGGAGAGACTGAAAAGTTATTGAGGTCTCCTCTGCTGTCTTGTACCTCCATGACTTCCACCTGCAGTTCTGCCGCAGTGGATCCAGTGGCTGCTGAGCCCTGGGAAGTTACCTCAGTCCTGACTGCATCCACGCACAGCTCTGGTCCCCTCAGGCCAGAGACAAGAGAGTGTAGCTCAGGAAAAACAGCTGTCTGGGATAGAAGTTCTCAAAGCCTATAGGCTGCATTAAAACGTCAGCTAAGACCCTCAGCTGTGGAGGAAAGTGAAGCAGAGATTGGGGTGCAAGGTCCAACCCCTCACAGGTCAGATTTGTTGGAGTGCTGTACTGGAGGGAGCTGCCTGCCATCTCTCCCAGTGGGGTTCATGCCCCTCTTCTGCAGCCATGTCCTGCATAACCCATAACTCCCTTTATTCCCCTCTCTCTGCTGGAGTCTCACTCTTTTTAAGTGTTTCTATGAACTCACTTGCTGCTTTAACCAGGAGCCCAACCAGGCTTCTGCATCTCGCTTCTGGTCTGCTGAGAGAGGGAGGGAGGTGGGACCTGGGAGGAGAGCAGCACAGCAATGCTTCTCTGTTTTTCCTGGATGTCTTTCATTCACCCTCAGCTGAGTTTTCTCCCCATTCAGAATAACTAGCATTCTTTGGGGTACATTTCTCCTCACAAATCTCGAGCAGGCGGAAGCGCCGCAGAGCTGCCGCTTCACCAAAGAGCACGTTATTCCAAGGCTAAGATCTTATTACAATTCCCTTACTACAGCAACACGTTTTTTCCACTCCTTTTTGAAACCTCAAATGTTGTTATGGCGTCAATGGTAAAGAAGTTTCGGCTTGCTTGGATTTCAGTCTCCTGGCCTTGGATGGAGGGGAAACATTATTTCTCTAAATACACAAACCCTTGTGCACACACACACTTGCACGCTCCTGGACCCCAATCTTGCAGTAGGATCTGCTCCAACACTGCCTTGTGCCCTCTGGAGTTGTGTTGAATGTGAATCAAGCACATCTGACAGTTCAGGCTCTTTTAATGCTGTGCTTTGGTAATGCTGCTACTGATGTGATCCAGAAAAACAGCAGCACGGATCAAACCCAGCCAGGCAACTCTCCCAGTGTTGTGGCAAAGAACATAAAGTTAATAGAGACCCAAATGATGCTGCAGGGACTTGTACATATCCAGGTCTTTACTTTCAGCCTGGTGGGGGAAAATGTGGTTTGTGCTCCCCCTCGCAAGGCAGAAGTGGTTGGAGGTGAGAACCCAGAGCTCTCACTGCTGCAGCTCTGGGCAAACAGGCACCACAGCACAGGGTCCCAAAAAAGCACCTGATGGCACACTTCCTCAGCCCCCTGGGCTTCCACTCTCTGCATATGCAACATGAGAGGGAGCTGTGGGGCACAGAAATTGGTAGTGGGTTTTGGGAGAGATTGTGGTGCTGCTGTTTTCTCGGTGGGCTCAGTTTTGTGCCCTGTACACAGCCTGCACACCCTGGCCACCTTCCACAGTGGCTGAACGGGTCTGTCCCATCTCACAAGACCAGTACAAAAACCCAGCCCTCCTTGATGACCTTCTAAGCAGCCAAGGCACTTGGTGTTGTCTCTGTCACCAAAGCATCTGGTCACCTTCAGGCCTTCAACACATCTTTTCCTTCAGCAGCCCAGGGATAGGAGGGTCTATTTATCACACTTGAAAACAAGGCATGGAGCATAGCCAGATTGCTAATGTTTAGGTGCCTGAAGATTCAGATAAGCATCTGGTGGAATTGTGAGGCATGTAGAGACACTTCCCTACCACCGAGCTTGAGCCAGGTCCCACAGTGGGCCTGGGCTGTATGCAGAAGGAATTGGGCAGAGTTTATAACAGACTCTGTTGATGATACTGTCAAATCCCCCTATACACTCCAAGAACAGCTTGTTTCCCACCAGTGAAAATTGTTATTCTCTCACTGTTGTTTCACAAGTTCTGTTTCCAGCAATGCTTGATCACAGATAAGAGAAATGCAATCTCAATATGTACATCTTGGGCTTTGTTTATCCAGGACCAGATAGGCATTGTGGTGGGAAGAACAACATTTCACTTCTTTCTCCACACCTTCTTCATTTTCTTTCACTCAGACCTGAGTTCACAACGACACTGCAAACACTGGAATAGGATAATCCCCTGATCTGGAATCAGTTTCAGTCTTGCCACATCGACAGGTACTGGTGTGATTCAAAAACAAATCTGCTTCTCTTGCAGTTTACACTCTGCTAGTGGCTTCCTGCAGGCTCTTGGTATTGCTTAACACCACTCATAGAAAGAGTAACTGAGCCCAGCACTTCCATCTCAGCTCCAAAGCATCTGGGATGCCTTGCCAGAGCAGAGGGGATAAATAAGATGCCTGGGAGTTGTCCTCTCCATGACTGCCATAACAATGATAATCTCACCAGAGGATTCAGTGGTGTGGCATCAAACCTGTGACTGGGCAAGAGAGCTTTGTTCTCAACAACTCTGGAGCCCTAAGTGATGAGTACTTGCAGAAGGAGCACCTGCATTTCTGAATCTTAATCAGAATTACCTTTTCTGCAAATTAAATAAATGAGAATGACAGCACCCATGTTCCCCCACTCTGAATAACAAAGGTTCAGGAGATTGGCTGGAGCCTACAGAGAGGGGTGACTGCTTGGATGAGATGTGGATCTCATCTCACACGGGTTAAACAGATTCTGGAGATGAAGGAAAGATAAACAGAAATCTTATCTTTTGAGCTAATTCTCACTGTTCCTGTGAGCCTTGCAGTTGGATATAACACTCCAAAGTAATAACTGGTGGAGTGGTCTTTGCAAGGATGACAACTCTCTGGTGAATTAGAAGTCATTTACATGACTTGTAAAAATCTGGATATTATTTTCTGCCAGTGCCAACCTAAGATGTAATAACTCAGATGCAGGATGGCAAGCCAGAGTTAAAACAAATCCGTGAGGCAGGCATAAACTGTCATCCAGCATGGCCAAGCAGCTTCTGTGTCCTCCTCCCCACCACAAAAATTAACCTGATTAAAGGCAGCACAGTGCTAAGCAAGAGTGTTAAATTGCAGTTACCTTGGAAGAAAGGCTGGACAGGAATCGTTTAACCCAGCCCCTTGACCTGATTTCTAACAACAGGAGGCAAAAAACAGTGACAGCCAATATCCCTTTTATCATAAAAGACAGGCTCATTTTCACTTCTCTGATTTAGGCTTTGCAAACAGGAGGAGGTGAGAAGAGAGCAGCCTTTGTTCAGTTGCAGGTTGCATAAGTCGGTCACAGTAAGTGGCTCTGTGCCTCCCTGGGACCAAAGCACGATGGTGACACTGCGGTGGAGGTGCCTACCTCATCCTCTGCTTCCCTAGAAGGGCAGCATCCCCCAGCCTAGCTGCCTTTTCCTGGTTCTTTATTGTATGGTCTCCAGGCACTTTTTGTGCCTAGTCCCTCTGGTCCAGGGCCATGTTCTCAGTTCATGTGTCCTGTGATGGCTCCAGGACCTCTTTCCAGTGGTGATGCCCCCTGGGAACATCCCAAGCCACCAAAACTTGTGGCAGATATCCACCTCCGTGACAAAGCTTGCATTTAGCCTGGAAAGAAACCTTGGACCCCTGTGATCTGGGGAGCTACAATGGTCCTCAGAGGTCAGGACATCCCTTCTCAAAACCTAAGCCTCTGACTGGGCAGAGCAGGCTAAAAGCAAGCCTGAGAAAGGGAAAAAAGAAGTGAAGGCCTTTAGAGAAAAAGCATATTTGAGTGTTTATGACTGGTATTCCCTCTTGTCCTCTTTTTAGTTGATACCAAAATTCTCTTAGTTAAATCTCTTCTGCCAGGCTTGTGCCTTGACATTGATCTGCCATACCAGGCCATCTGCTTTGTCTGACCTCCTGACGTGCAGAGCATCCCTCTCCGAGCAAGGAAAACTATCTCTGCTGTCCTGCCAGGCACGTTTTCACAAATCCAGCATACTGAGAGAAAATATCTCCATACACCATGCAAAATACCTGAGAAGTCTGCGAACCTCAAGGGACATCACACAGAGGGAGGGGAGAGAGTCTGGTTTCCCCAGCTGAATCTCAGAACTAATCCCCGGAGGAAAGAAACCCCTCCGTAGTGCTCATGAGGGCTGTTGTTGGCAAACTTTGCACAAACAAGACTCCAGCAGACACTGCCACAAGGGTCCTCAGTGTTTCCCTCCGCCCGTGTCTCTTGTGGCTGAAGAGCCATGGGATATTTGAATGTGAATGGCCGAGAAACAGGCATTAATCACCAGCCTCTGAACAGTAGCTCCAGCAGCTTCCAGGCTCTCTGCAGGAGCTGCTCAAGAGCAATGAGGGGAAAGTGGACTCAGAGGCCAGCCCCTGGCACAGCAGAGGTGACTGAGGCATGGGGAAATGGCTGCAGCAATCAGCCAAGAGGAATTAGGTTCATAGGATCTCCAAGACCCTTAGGATTCCTCTCCTTCCAATTATTGCTTATGACAGAGTTGATAAAGCACCCCAGAAAAACCACCAGGCAGCCATTAGCAGACAATCTTTCTAATCTTGGTTTTGGCTTTGAGTGATTGAGACCAGGTTGGCTATGGAATACAAATCAAGAACACGTGAGTTTTGGGAAGAACTAAATCCGGGCAGCAAGCTGTGTCAGAGGAATAATAACTCTTAGCCAAACCGACGTGTACCAGACCTGGCTTCCACAGCACAGTCTCAGACTGGATTTCTAGTAAATATAAATCAGTGCAGCTCCACTTAAGTATGGGGTTCTACACCCCAGATAAAGATAGCCAGGATGTCAGAGGTGGCTTAGTGCTTCTGCCACCAACAATAGCCCATGGATTTCAAATAATGCTGGGGAAAGCAGGCATCCACCTGACAGTCAGATACCCAAAACCTCTTGTTAGTAAAGCCCTCTGGGTCCTGGATACCAGCTAACTTCCAGTTCTTTCTCCTGAGAAGAGTTTTCATCATATGGCCCACTTCAGGGAAGGCCACTGGTCTCTCATCTCTGCCTCTGTGCTGTGGTCACACCGTGGTTTGGCTGTGGCTTCCATTCAGTCTTCCTGACAGAGACCACAGCTGCTTGGGTTTTAGAAAACTCACCTAAGCTCATATACATCAATGTAAAATATGCAGGTGAATTAAGAGCCTGAAGTGTTTCATCAGTTCATTATCAAATGTTTCTAACCCTCCTTTTAAAATAGGTGACTTCGTGTAAGGTAAGGAAGCCCAACTCCTACCAGAGCAGAGTTTTATTACAGGCAGACTTAAAGCATAAGTCTTTAATAAAGCTGCATACAGATAGGACTAATACAGTCATGTCTCGATGGAGCTGCTTCCCAGATGCTGACAAATCAGACAACTTCTTCTTTGGCTCAGAGATCCTATCGAAGTAGTAAAAGTGCTTCCACATGTTCATTATATAGTGCAGGGTTGCTGTGTGGTTATTAATGTATTTGCTGTGCAGAGCAGAGACCCTGGCCTGCCTAAAACATGGGTCTCCCCTCACTGCTCGGTGTCTGTCTCCAGCAGCATATCCTCTGATGTGGAGGGAGAAAAGACACAATTTTCTACCCCATGAAATGAGTCAGATTCTTAAATCACTTCCAATCATTTTGTAATCCTTAGATTTAGGGCATGCAATATTCTAAGTTAAGCAGAAAGGGTCTGCAGAGGTTAAAGACAATAAATCAGAAGACAGAAAAAAAAGACAAAAAAAATTAAAAGAAAGACAATATCAGACTTGAAATAACCATTTGATGGGACTGAACAGAGTGGGTTTGGTGACAGTTTGATGGAAAGAAGTATTAAGTAAGAATGTGCATCTAAACGCATTCCTCTGTCGTTGCTTTTATTCTTCAGGTGTTGAAATTTGCAACAGAAATGTAGCAGTAACTCACCAGCAAATGTACCTCATACAGTGGTGATTACTCAGTCCCAGCTTATGGCTGGCTGGGCTTTGTTCATGGCTTGTGATAAAAAACTTGATAGGAAAGCTGACCTCAATTATTTCTGTTTCTGATTGCAACTTCCTTCATCAGCCTGGACAAACCGGGTAACCTCTGCACCCCAGTTTCCTCCTGAGCTGTGCACCTGTGGCAATAAAGGAGTTTTAATGTGGACACTGATTGGTGAAATATGAGCATGGTCTGAGCCCAGGAAGGCTTTTCCACGTGAAATATGTGAGGTACCTGCAGTGCTGGTGAGACCTCTTGTCTTGCAGCTGTGGCTGTGGCTGGGGAGATGGGACACCACTACCTGGGAACTGGATCTGTTCTGGATGGTTCATGTAGCCTCTGTTCAAGCAGTGACTGCTAAGAGAGGGAAAAAGGCTGGTACAGAGGAGCCATGTTAAAAGTAAACAAAGGTTTGAACCCCTGTGATAGAGAGCAGGGTTTGCATGGAGCTCTGCTTGCCAGAGAGGCTTACCCTGTTCCCATCGTGTTTATTTGTGAAGTAAAGGTGAAGCCATTGAAATAACAGCCTGATGCAGAGTCCACCAAAATCTCTGCACTGTGGGAAAGACTCCCACAGTGCTCAGCAGTATTTGGCTTAAGTCATAAAAATGTCATGTTCACAGTGCTGTTCACTCCTGCATTTCCCAGACAGGAGTGGTGTCCATCCTTCACACACCACTGGATGAGAGAGGGAAAGCTGTACATGGCTAAGCAAAGGAATGTGTTAGGAGGGCAGAGAAATGTTGCAGGCTGACCCAATTTGTAACTTCAGGTCAACACAGTGTGTTAAGAACCAAATAATAGCTTGGCTGGGAAAAAGAAAAATAAAAAATAGTTGTTCCGATATATTAAAAATAAAATGTTTCATTTGAAAAATGTGATTTAGATTAATACCTGTGTTTACCTTACTTTAAAGGTTAAATATAACGTCAGGAAATTAACATTTAGTTTGGGGTTGGATTTTGAATCAGTTTGACTCTGCTTTGGATGAATTTCATCCAAATTTTTTTTCAAGTGTTTCTTTTCAATGTGAAAACTACAAAGCTGGTTCTGTTTCAGGACAACTCCAACTTATATTTTCTGTTCCGAGCTTTTAGTTCTGTGGCCGCACTAGAAAAGCAGCTATTCAGAACATCTTAATTATAGATGAAACCACAGTCATCTCAGTGCCAATAATGAGCAGATAACTTCTTGGGCCATACTGACTGGCAGTACAGTAGGAAGCCAATGCTGTGCGTTTCAAATTTTATTTAACATTCCCTTATAAATCCATTTCTCCTGCTCCTCTGCTCTTTTTCCAATCATCACTATAGTGGAATAGGAGCATGACAACAGTACAGAGAGGGACAGTGAAAGTTTTGGAAATACCACACACACAGCTCCTTCCAGGCAAAAAGCAAAAGCCAAAGAGCACTGACTGAGCAGAATTGTATGTACATTCTTACTTAGAAACTCTTAATATTTAACTACAGCCCCTCATTTCCCAGCCATCCACTGCTTCTTTCAGGGTTTATATTAACGTGCTGATACACACACAAATCCTACAAATGAAAATGGTGCAATTGCCTTGCAAAACTTATAATCCTGTACTCATCCTCAGCCTCCCAGCATGTGTGCAAAGATTTTCTGCACACAGTGATCAGAAGTGCAAGCACATCGGGCACCTTCATTCAGAGCTACCTCCTGGGTCTCTGATGCTCCCTGTGAAGGCAGGACCTTGCCAAACCCACCACTAATACAGCCCATAAAGGATCAGTCAGTTGTCAGCTGGCAAAGGCAGAACAGGTTCTCAGCTCTATTTTTCCATGCAAAAATAGCCACGTTTTTAAAAAATAAGAGATAAGCACACTGACATGGGGAATGTGAGAACAGACTCTTTGGTAATCTCCATTGCATATATGGATGCTCAAGACACATGCTGGGACAGGATGACAGCACAGGGCTGCAGCAGTGGCCTGATTTGTTTAGTAGCTTCATTTGTAATCAGGAAAGGTATTATAGAAAGAGATATTTACTCAACTGTGAAACTGCTGCCATATAAAAACACTGACAGATCTATGTAGAGTCAAATTTAATTCTTTTTGTGTAGGTTTATGGATATGTTGTACATGACTCTTGCCATCCATAACTGCTAGAGCAGTAAGGCCTGGATGCACAATGTGTTTTGGAAGAGATAGGATCCTTTAGGCTCAGGAAGGTCTAATTACCAGCTGTAGAAGGACATTTTTTCCACAGCAGATCAGTCCAAAATTGCTTTTTTTAGGAGCAGTCAGAGCTGGTTGCAGTGGATCCAGTGGCCAGATGCCCTGACCACTGGGCTAGCACAGCTGGGTCTCATTCAGTCTCACAGTGTGCCCACTGCATATGCTCAGCTCTTCTGGAGCAGAGTATCCCTTTTAATAAAAATATTTCTAAACATTTTATTGTGGGAATTTCTTTGGGGGCAGTATTATTCCTTGGACTTTGCAGGAAAAAAAAAAAGGCACACACCCTCCCTTCTGGCTGATTTTTCAAAGTTTATTAAGAACATAATTGGAATCCTTGTACACTGAAAAATATTTCAGAGATTGATAATGGTGTGCAGACTAAGGATAAAGGCAAATTTAATCACTGCTTTTATTATTCTGTTTTCCTGAGTAGAGTAATTTCCCATCATCCTGAGTGGTTTGAACAGCCACAAGCTTGAAATAGTGATGATGGAATTTCCTGGGAACAAATTAATGTGGAGGCACTAGGATATTGCAGTAATAGTGTGGTAAAGGAATGTGCCTTTTACCACACGCCTCCTCTGTATTGATGTATATTTTGGCTAACACCAAGTGTCACTTGCAAAATGTGCACCATGTTGTGGCCCGTGTTTTCCTGGCCTCTCCCAGGCCAAACAGGGATCCCTATTTCATGTTAGTCACTCCCGATCGTGGTCCTGCAGCTCTTTCCCATGCAGGCAGAGCTCCCACTGATTTCCAGACGGGCCTCTGCAAGTTAGGGCTGCTGGATCTGTCCCTAACATAGTAAAAATAGACAGTTACTTGGTTGTTTTCATTAAAAGGAGAGGAAGGAGGGCATTATATAACAGGAGGGTTTTTGGGGGTAGAGCTGGTTTATTTAAAACCTCCAGTGATAGCTGCTTTCCCTGACTGGAATTGGCTCTGCAGCAGGGCAGGAAAGCTGGGATCTTGCCACTGCTGGAGAGCAATGCTCTTTTCTTTATTAGTGGACAATAAGCCACATTCAAGACATGCTAAAGAGCTGGAAGACAAGTGGGCAAAGCAGAGAAATTCAAAGTGAGGGCTGGTGCTTGGGAGACTGTTTGCATTTGCCTGCAAGGGAGAGGCAGACACCACTGAAGATGCAGCAGCTCTTTGCCAGTGCTCTCAGCCCTAGCAGGGATCTGGAGGCACCAGTGTGTTGGTTTAATGGACACCTGTGCAAACTTCTTGCCTGTAGTAGGCAGAAATCCTGCAGGACTGGGGCAATTGGGTGAGTGCAGTAGGCAGGGCACCCCTGGGAGGAGATGGAATTTCTTAGGGCTCTGAGGGAAATTCAAGGACTTCGCAACAAGCGAGGAGAAGGGGTGCACAGGGGCTGGAGGTTCTGCTATTGGGAGTTTGGCCTTGGGCCATGTGAGGAAGAGAGACCTAAATGCTTGCAACCTCTGTCCTGGCTCTAGGCACCATCATCTGTCCCCTCAGGGACCAGAGGCAGGTGTCGCCTGCCCAAAGCACATGGCCACAGAGCTGCTGACAGTACATGAGCAGCCCAATGGCTTCTGTCTTGTGTCTGGTAAGAGAAAATGCCTGATGAGAGTGAGAGCAGAACTTATCTACTATGACCCTAGGTGTTCTCCAGGCTGGCTCCTCTCCTGATCCATGTCTCTTTGGGAGGGGCATGGAGAGGCATGGCTCTCCAAATACTTGGAGGGAGTTCCTCACCTGTGGCCTCCCACCAGAGCTCCGTGAGCTGTGGGACATGGGAGCAGGTCTGAGGCATGGCCATGGAAGGGTGCTGGCACACCCTGAGCTGGCTGCAGGCCTCCCAAAGGATGCCAGCGTTCTGATGACACCACGCTGGGTGTCCTCAAAAGTCCTCAGAGAAAAGTATTTTGCATTGTGCATGAGTTGATCCCAAGCCCAGTTTTCCTATTGTTTTCAGTAGAATTTGTTTTGGGCTACAAGGCCCTGAATCAACATAGTGTTGATCCTGACAAGTCAAGAGAACTAAAACACCTGATTAGGAAAAGGCATTTTTTTTAAAAATTATTCCCTGCCTGCGAAACTTACGTATAGATTTGAGTTTAGAAGAACAAAATGCTGTCACTTCTGTGGGACTTCAGCAAATCCTGATGTGCTTTGCAGAGCACCTGGCTGTGGGCTCTGAATGTAGACCCACTTCCAAGCGAAATACAGAATATTCTAACTGGGAACAACAGGCTGTGCTCATTCCTTGAGCCAGTTTTATCACAGTACTGGGGTTCACAACATGCAAAGGCAAGGAGAAGTGTCAGAGTCCTGGTGAAAAGCCTCATTTCAGAACTATCACTAAATAAAAAACCACAGCATCCTAACAAAAATGTATTTCAACAGTGAGACATTAATTTTCAACATTGAGCCAAGGGGCATTTCTCACATGTAGTTTCAAATGAAAAAAAGAGGATTGTTGGCACAGCCTTTGCTACAGCGGTTCCAGAGGAGTAATTAAACAGGAGCCGCTCGGAGCTGGCTCAGGGGAAAGTGTACGCCGAGGTCCTGGAGCAGGAGGGAGTGTGTGCCTGCCTGCTTGCCTCTGTGTGTGTGTGCACGTTGGGGTTTTTCATCTTTTAATCATATTTGTGCATTATTTTCCTGTGTGTCCATGGCACCTTATTTCAATGAACAGTTTGAAAGGCATATGCTGTTGAGCAAAGGGGAGAGAAACTCTCCTGATCTTTTTTTCTCTTGTCTCAGTGAACATGCCATTTTTTGATGCTTTTCCTGGGGCTTCTGTGACCTATGCTTTACACCACCTGGCTGGTTTAATTCATGAATCCTCTATTAATATGACAGGCTCTGCAAAGGTGACCAAAATGTTAAGGAGACAGATGTCATCAATATTTCTCAAGGGTAAATACTTTAATTTTGCTCCCTTTTTGTGTGGCTGGTCTCTGTTCTGATCTTGGCACTGTGGCTGAGCCACTGAGAGTAATTCATTTTTGTTTCTCCCTCAGATGCTCTGGATGAATGTTAATCATAATTTTAACAGTTCCCTGTGCTTTCCTCAAGTGTCAAAGCCTTTTTTTTCTGCCACTCCTGCTGGAGAGAAACCCCATTTTACACAAATGAGCAATGTAGCTGTAAACATCCTTGCAACTCATAGGAAGTCACAAGGTGCTTTCTACTGCTTCCAGGGCACATCTTGTCCTTTGGGCAAGAAAATAATTCTTTGCTAAGGGTATTGCTGGCTCCATGCTGAGTCGGTTCAGCATCTTGCTCTCATAGAGGTTTCATCTGGAAGAGTATCTCAGGATCTGATGTGGTTGTCCCAGTGGTGACGAAAGTGGAGGCTGGACCAAGGAGAAGTAGGTTTGGTGCAGACATAGCACAGGGAAGGGAGAAAGGGTCCCAGTGACACAACCAGAGTGTTTAGACAACAAATGGTCATCACCGGAGGATTTCATCTAAGGAGAGAATGACGATTTCTGGAGTGGTCTCAGCATTAATGGGAGATACCGCAAGCAAAATCAAAACTCTGCCTGTGCTTAGAAAGCAGCAAAAGCAAGTAAATGAGTAAACCTCTTCTCTTCATTTCCTTGCAAGTTGCTTAGTGCTTTGGATCACAGTTAAACTGCCCGGATTGAGCCCGTGTAAAAAAACAGATGTCAAACCTGGGTACAACCATGCTCTTGGGTCCGGGACACAATTCATATCTGAAGCTGCCCGTCGTGGGCCTGTTCTGGCCTGAGCACCCTGCACTTCTGCTCCCAGACAAAGCCCCATGTCTACGCTGTCCACATCATATTTATCCTTGGGAGACCGAAGCAGGAAGATTGTTTCATCTTCGGAAAAAACCTTTTGCAAACGGGCATTGTGCTGGTCTCATCTCTCCTTTCACACTCCTTCCCAAGGCAGTTACTTGTCCGCTGTAATTTACTCTTTAATGCAGCACTTTCCTATTCTGTGAGACAACAATCATGAAGCATTTAAATTCCAATTGAGTAGGGCTGGAGTGCAGAGGGGCTGCGGCTTGTGCAGCGCGGACAATGGGAACCTGAGACAGGGGACACCAGTTCAAGGCCCCCCAGGAAGGAAGGCTACAAGCTTCTCCCTCACATTCCCATCTCCCTAGAGATGTAAATCAAGAAAATGAAGGGAGGGGAAGAGGAGGAGGGGGGTGTTTATAGAAAGAAAAGGGAAAATGGATTGAGTTGTGCTGAATTCTAAGACAAGGATCAGCTACACAAGAGAACTATTGAATAGCTGTGAAATCTGGAATTGAGCCATCAAAAAAGCTGCTGAGCTGCATGTGAATCAGGTTGATTGTTTTTGAGAAGCACCTGATTTTTTTTTTTGCCCCCTCTCTCTCTCCCAGGCTCCGTGCTTAGCCTTGGAATTTGAACATGACTGCTGATGTGCTAAACTGCTTTTACTTGAGATAGAGACATTTTCGGGAGCGGGAAAAGAGGGAGGGTGGGGGAGCATCTCTCTGGATGTGAAAGCCGTGGTACCCGGATTGTGAGCTGACAAGTTTCCCACTGCTCTGGGGAATGGCATCGAGGAGTTCCCGCTGCCGGCAGAGACCAAGCAGGAAAAGCAAAGAGCTGTAACTCTGGGACAAGGAGTTCAAGGGCTGCTGGCTACCCTGTAGTTGGGATGCAAGTACATTTTGCCAGCTCTTCACCAGGTGCTCTCAGGAATTCACATTTCCTATCTTGTCTCCCAGGACAGAGACAGCGCCTATTTCCTGCTGAGGGGTCCCTGCTGGACCTTGGGAAAATGAAATGCAAAGTCCCAGTTTAATACTGCACTTACCAGCACAGTGTCTGATTCTCTCATGTGCAGTGACAGAGTTACAATTCCCTCTGCAGCATCCGCTAGCGAGGTAAGCAAAGCACAGTGATGCTACGATGCTGTTTTCCCAAAGAGAACTGTGATTCCAGAGTGGCCTAAAAAGGCACAGTGAAAGAAAGAAAAAAAAAATGAGCAAGACTGCTTTTGAAAATCTAGCAGTTTGCCTAGGGTTATGGAATGAGTTGGGATTGCAAGAATGAAACCTTGCCTTTCCTCATTTGGTATGTCTGAGAACTGTCTCTGTTCTAATTTATTATTATTGTATTGCATTATTGTGCAATTTTATTGCATTAAAAATCATGTGAATAGCACCATGGTGCTCTGCAAACAGAGAGCAACACAGAGCCACTGCTCCAAGGAGCCCTGTTAAACTGCTTCCAGATTTGACTCAAGAGACCTACACTCTATTACCTTTTTCAAAAAAACATCTACATTGTTTTATTGTTGTTTATTTACTGAGCACTGGGGGTAAGCACTGTGCTGGGAGAACTTGCACAGTCTGAACGGTTCTTTCAAACTTGAGTTCTTCTGCAACGGGATGTGCTCATGTGGCCTCTTCCTTCTTCCCTGTGATGTGGTACCCACCTCAGCCCAACCCCACAGCCTCTCTGCCTCTCCAGAAGTATCTGACAACACTCAGTTTCCTCCCAGGCCTTGGAGGGGTGTTTAGATCATAGACCATCTCTGCCCATGTTGGTCACACTAATGGCTGAGAAGCCCCAGGTACCTCAGAGCAGCCTTGGGGTTGGTCCCAGTGCCTCCTTCCCCCCACAGGAGCATCTGTCTCTTTAGAGCCTGTGTAGCACCCACACACCAGGCCAGCATTAGGACAAACTTCAATAGCTGCTGGCTGCCACAACAACTCAAAGCAGCCAGGATGCTGCCGTGCTGGTGTTTGCAATGACACTGGATACACCCAAAGGAGCCATGGCTCAGCTCTGGAGACAGGGAAGGATCCATGGCCAGAGGGAGCCCAGTGCACCCTGCTCATGCAGCCCCGACCCCAATCACCAGGTGGGAAAATGTTCAGTCCTCAGGGGGTTATTTCTTTCCTTTCAGTGGAGAAGACCCACTCATGGGATGAAATATGCTTCTAGCAGGGGGGGAGGGAAGGAGCTGCCCCAGCATCCCCTCTCAGCCCCCAATCTGCTTTTGTGCTCTCACTCCCTGGACAGACCCCAGCAGCCCACCGCTGGTTACGCACAGGGTGCTGCCCCGAGAAGAAGCCCTCAGGATTACCAGCCGTCCATCCCACGGGTCCTCACAGACTCTGAAAGGTCTGTGGCAGCAGTGCCTCAGCTCTGGCGGGAGGCCAGGGGCAGCAGGAGGGCAGCGGGAGGGCAGTGGGAGGGCAGCAGGAGGACAGGCTTTGTGCACTGGCTGCTGCTGCCCACTGCAGACCCCGGCCATTCACACAGGGCCGGACTATGGGCCCCTTGAAGTTAATGAAAAGACTCTCTGGCATGTCAGGGGGTTTGGGGCTGAGCCCTCGTTGTGCAAAATTAGATCTACATCTTCTTTAACTCAGCAGCACCATGAGCTCCAGGAGCACCCAGAGATGCCCAGGCTGAGTGCTCTCAGATAGGTGCAAGGAAGCTTCTTCCCATGGCAGTGGTTAGAGCACCTCAGGGTTTTTTCTTCTTTTTTTTTTTTATCTTAGGGGGAAAAAATAATTAACCTGCACCTCAGGTCCCAACTCGCATAACCAGAGATGAGAGTCTACTAATAATTTGCTTACTCAAGTGACCCATAATAAATGCTGTGAGTTTACTTTTGCTTTGAGAGCAGCTGATCTTTGGAACAAACCACCTACAGGCGTAAAATCATGTCACCCATTTGCTGATTTAACCCCCTGAGTGCTCACACATCTACAGACGCTGCTAAACTTCTGCTTGCAGAAAAGCCTGGAGTCTGGCAAATTTTGTCATTGAATGTAAAATAGTATCCAGGGAAGATGAGATCTCTTCTTTACCTGTTTCTGACTGGGATGTCTTTGCTGAGGTCAGTGGTCCCCACACATGGGTCCAGGGATGAGGGTTGAGGCAAGGACTTCCTGCCCCATCCAAGACTGCTGACCAGCTATTTATTTGCATTTTCTGAGGTGGTATATTTTCCATATGACAAGTTCTCCTGAAGATCCTTTTATCCATTAATTATAGATGAGCCTGCTCAGCCTTGACTCCCCCTCAGGGCAGCCTGAGTCTCATCAGTGCTGATAGGGGGTTTGGAAGGCACCAAGGCTCACCGTGACTCCACGCTGAGCACAAGATCCTAAAGGGACACCGCAAAACTCACGGGCTAGTGCCAGTCTCAGGAGGACACACTGCTGCTGTAAATGAAAAGAGGCAGGGTCTGTTTTCACAGAGCTGACCTCTTTTGCCTCCAAAGCACAGGGTGGGGTGCCCATACTCTGCTTGCACAGAGAGCCCTGCCTTTGAGGTGCACAGACCATGTTTAGGAGGAGCCTCATAGAAATATCATGACCTCCTGTGCAATGCAGAGACGACAAGTAGACACTGGCCTGGGTGTGCAGCTGCCTGTGCCAACAGTGAAGCACCCTCCCCTCTGCAAAGTGTGGCGTGGGCACGGCTGGTGTCACGGCCGTGGTGCAGGAGGGACTGTGCCCTGCTCTGCGGGGGGAGATAACCGAGTCTGAACCAACAGAAGGGCTTCCCCAAGGTCATACAGAAAGCCCTGCCAGAACATGCCCTGTAATGTAATTTAAACATCAAAACCCAGTTCGTGGAGCAGGCAATTGCTCCTATGCTGTGCTCACACGTTCCTTTGCCCTCTGCTCGGCGCTCGATGCGAGGAAGGTTTGCAAGAGCAGCAAATTGGCCTCAGGCTGCTGAACAGCAGTTTTCTGTGGAGCTCTCAGACTAATACATTTTTTGGAAGAGAATTTTATTTCTCTTCATCCCCAGCTTATGATTTCAGCTAAGCAAAAATCTGCTTGACCTAATTTCTCCACCTTGCTGATCAAAGGTCATGTTTACCAGGATTATTTCGGTCTTCATTGTAAGCACAGCTGGTAAACAACATGGAGATTTTACAGTATTTAACTTTCTCATAGATTTATGGAGGCTCCCTGCCTGACTTCCTTTGCTTCTTTCAAAGCTATTGCACTCACCCTCCAGATGATACCATGCACTGTGTACCTTCAGGCCCAAAACCCAAGCTGAGTGAGAGAAAAGAGCTCTGTGTCAGCAATTATTCACCCTCCTTCCGCAGAGCCTGCCCCAAACCTCCAATCTGGATCATCTACCTCCCACAGAGTGCTCATGTTAGGTCAGGAGCAGCCCAGCCCTGCTCAGGTTTAGTGATGGACATTGCCAGGCTGCAAGCTGCAACCAAAGCAGAAGTGAGGTCCAACCATCTTCCCTGGGCTAGGAGCTGCATAACCACCACAAGCCAGCATGAAAAAGCTCTTCCTGCAAAGGGAAAATGTTGGGTTGGCTCACCAGGCCTCACTGCCTTTTTTCTTCAATCTGAGGGGAAAAAAAACCCAAAGGTTTGCTGGTCTAGCAGTTGTCTAAAGAGTTTTGCACCATTTGGAGCTGTAGCACACTGCTGGGAGAACACAGGAATGTATCTCCATCCAACACCTGGCCTTCTTGCAGTGCAGTGGTGGCTGGAAGGGTTCAGGATGGATTTTCCAAGTTGCAAAGCCTCCCACTATTTGGATTAGAGAGACAATTTCTTCTGTCCCCCAGGTCAACAGCTCCAGTAGAGATAGCAGAGGGCAACAGTCCAGGTCTGGGGCTCCAGCCCCACATGTGCCTGGTATCACCTGGTGGCAGAAGGAGCAGAGGGTGTCCCTGTGGGCTCCAGGTGTGCTCTGGAGTCACTTAGCAGAGGACAGGGACTATCCAGCTCCCCAGATGAAGATGCTTTCCTCATCCTCCTCCAAATAAATCCCTGGCTTCTGCAGCACCTTCATCAAAGCAGTGTTTGCATCACCAGTTACTCAGGAAGGGCAGTTTAGGAGCTTCTGCTTTTGCCAGAGTGTTCCTGCCAGCAAAGAGATTATTCAAATCCTCTCCTGAGGAGTCAGCCGGGGGGAAGCTGCACTACGTGCAGTTATTGCCTCTGTGCCATGGTATTGATCCTCAAGCAAAGTCAGTGACTCACAAGGAAATATTATTTCATCTACCAAACAATGGTCTAAATATATAGTATTCAGTGTATTTTATCTTCTTTCCATCAGCCTCCACAGGGTAGCGTATCTTATTCAAACACCATGAAGTCATACTTCCCTGGTACAACCATTTTCAATTATTTATTGAACAATGGAGGTTGGAATGGACTGAGTCCTGCTATGGTCAATCATTTCTTCTTTTTCTAATTGAGTCAGCAAAAGGTGGTTTAGGTGTATAGAGGTAACAACTTGTTAGTTACTGCTTTGGAAAGGTTTTGGACCAGGCTCACAAAAAAAAGGGCATTTCTCCTTCTTCAGAGGCACTACCCTCACTAAAAGTACTCAATGCAAGGCTTTTCTTGCCCTCTTGCCCAGGGGGAAAGATGCAGGCCTGTACTTTTTCATATGTTTTAAGTGTGAGCTCTTTTATTTCATTTATATGGTGAGGTAGTCAAAGAATATATAGAAAAGCTCTGGAAATACCAGCCTGTCTGCCTAAGGTTTCCAGGAACCTCAAAGCAAGCTCTAACCAGTGCATAAAGCAAAGCCCAAACCCACCTGTGAGTCTCTTAATCCTAGATTTCCTATGAGTGCCACAGCAAATAAGCTGGGTAAGAAGTTACTCTGCACTATCTGAGAAAATCTTGTCACCCTCCCCATGCCTCCTGCATCCCCCAGCAGATGGGGAATAGCTGCTCTGGCAGCTCAGGTGGTAGATATGTGCAAGGACCAGATTTCCAGCTTTAGAGAGAAAGCTTGAATGAGACACGTGAAAAAATGTTTGTATTTTTTTAAAGAAAAATCCCCTCAGAAAATTCTGGCCACTGATGAAGAAAACAGGCTTTTTTATTAGAAAATTCTGAGGCCTTCTGAAGAGCACAGGAGCCAAAAAGCTTTGCCATTACTGCAAGATAGGGGGAAAGTCTTTTAAAGCAAAAATATTTATTAGTGTGAGTTAAATTCTTGGCTTTCAATAATCTGCTGATTGCAATGGTACGACAGGGGATGGGGCCTATTTGCTTCAGGGGACTGCCCTGGCTTTTACAAGGAAATGGTGTAAATGTAGTTAAGCTGTAATTTGTGGATAATTGAGTGATCAGTGGCAAATGTCCCTGTGACACACAACAAGCTGTCATGAAAAAACTATGCTGCTACAGCAACATGTCACATGTGGTCTTAAACTGATTATTCTAAATCATCCAGTGTCTCTGCTCAATGTTTGTTTAAATTAAAAAAAAAAAATCCCCCAATTTGACCTTTACGAAGTTTAATTTAAAATTAAAAAATAAATAAAGGGCATCCAGAGATAACTTAGAGAAGATTTTGCTGCTGACTCGAGTGGACTCTGGCCAGGCAGCTGAACTGACCACTAACATGGGTAAAGTGAGATGCTCGCCCCCTTCGCTTGCAGAAATGTCATGCAAACAAACATTTTCAGGTCAAAAACCCAGATGTGTAAAATAATAGCCCGGTGTGGAGAGCTGGTGTTGCAGCTCCAGTTTACACAGATAGGCCGAGGGTAGCCTACAATCACAAACCTGAGCCTCCCCAAATATGCTTTCTGGAGCATTGTGCCACAGAAAATTAATTGCATTCCAGCTCCAGGGAGCATTAGCACTTCTCTGAATTCAGGGCCAGCCTAAGGAGCAGCCGTGCCCTCGGCAAAGAATCCAGCCCCTCCTGGCCTTTGCCCCTTCCTCCGCGGGGCTGAAAAGGAAAAATTATAATAAATCACAGCCTTTAGAGACACCTACTAAACACTGACTGGAATATAAATGTATAAATAAAATAGGAACTGAACGTACTCATCTCAGCCCTCGATTGTGGCTTTTCTTCACTTATCACTTTCATTTCTTCTTCCCTTTCTTTCACCTTTGTTTCACACATTCTCCTCTCCCTACCCCCTCCCCCTCGCCTTCCTCTGTTTTTCCCCTCCTTTGTTGTCTTTTACTTTCTAGCCCCTTTCCAAGACTGTCCTTTCTCACCCTTTCTGTTCATCATTCCCTATTGGTAGTTAGATCTCTTTCCTTCTTCCTCAGCACTTTTTTTTTACTCTTTTCTCTTCCCTAAGAATGTCCTGAAGATAAGAAAACTGCAGAACAATCTGTATCTTTCAGAGATTGCATCCTTATCATTATTTTCCTTACAAAGAGCAGTTCCCATTTAAGATACCTTATAAGTTTTCTCAGGGCTGGCATTTAGGTATAAAAGAATCCAGAATCATTGGTTTCCTTTGGAAAGTTTGGCAAATATGTGGTGCTTTCTTTAGATAATATGTTACTTAGGAGCAAACCTGTTACTCTTGTGCAAGATTTCTATGACTGTGGAAGGTTCATGCATGCAGGTAGTTAAAAACTACCAAAGGGGCTTAGTTCTGGCCAATTTTATGTTATTCTTACAAGTTTGAGTTACTGTGAGTCATGTAGAGCGCAAGGAGTAAAAAAACTAATTCATGATCCTACCAGCTTCTCTATTCACAAGTTTTATCACATTAACCATCTAAATCTCTCTAACATGATATAACGCACCCACTGGGGATGAATTATGTCAATATAAAGTTGCTGCTTATGCTGCTCCAGTTACTCTGTCAGGGGAAGGGAAGGAAAGACATACAGACAGTCCCTTTATTTTGAAGTGCCTGATTCTGCCTGAGCAGCTGCAGCTATGAAAAGCCTCACACTGCTGGTCAGAGGAGCTCTGGCAGTACAGAAACTATCTGTAATAACCTGAATATGAGGGAGAAAAACTATTTTGTGAATGAACAGTTCTGCAGCAGAGAAGCTGTGTGGTTTTTCTGGGATCCTGTGGTATTCTGTTGACATCTGAAGCATTGTATCTTCGTTACAACACCTTTCCAAGAGATCTCTGTTACAACACCTTTCCAAGGGAAGCATTTCTCCTGCTGTGTTTCCCATGAACTCCTTCCCCAGTATATGCTTTTCTCACCTACTGACTCCAGCTTGCTCTGTATCAAAAAGATTATCCTCTGTATCAAAAAGATATCCTCTGTATCCTCAGGATTTGTGTTGTGGAGGCACTGCTGGAAAGGAAGAGGAAATTTCTACCGCTGTTGGTGTTAGGGTTAACCTATCTCAGCTGGGCTGCCATGCTCAGCTCCTGCATCCCTGTCTGTGCTGAGAGGGGTCTCCATGGAAGAGTATATGAAGGTCTGGGAAATATGACATTGGTGTTTCCCCTTGCTGTATAACCATATATACAAAACACTGACATTGATTTTTCTGCACCATCTCTCCAGCAAACTTCCCAGGATGATGACTTGGATATGGGAAGGTATGATCCTGAAGCCATAAACTCCACAGCTGTGTGTGCCATAGCCATGACCCTCAAATGCTGGCTCAGGGATCTGGCCAGTGCACCCCAGGGCTCCTTCCAGCCCACGGAGAGCCCACAGTGGTGAACACTGGTGCACTGCCACACTTCATCCCAGCAGGCAGTAAGGCAAGTGTGGGCACTCCTGGTCATGGAAGCTGAGAAATGTTCCTGGAGCTGCTGTGGAGATATATCAGAGGTGTCAAGAAGAGAAATAAAGGCTTCAACCTTAAATATTGATCAAGGCTTGCCCTGGTAGTCTGAGGCATGGTAAGCATTTGAGCTCAGTGTCATGGAGCTCAGTGCAAGCTGATCCTGCCAGGAATGGGGCTGTGACTGAGCTTCAGACCTATTTCTGCAGCTTCTGTTAGCTGTGGTCAGCTGCACTTGGAGGGCTGATGGAGACCCACTCCCTCATTTGCTAATTTGTATGGTTAGTGTATCAGAAGTTTGTTCCTGACAGGTTGCAGGCACATAGACAAAGATCCAGTGTGATGTGCTGTGCCTCAGAAGTGTGCTCTCTAACTCCCAGCATGACGGACCATATGTCCCTCCTTCCTTAAGCTGCTCTACAGAGCCTTCTCTCTGGCTCCAAATGAACTTCTTGAGGCTGCTGGTGGTGCTGAACCTCCAAAAGCTTGCCACGTGTTAGTAGTGCATTCAGACAAACCAGTACAACACCACCTGGCACACACACACATATTGGATGTCTCAGATGTATCAGGGACGAAAAGCATGATCTTGTCAACTTCATAGAATCACAAAGTTGGAAGGGATTTTTAAAGGTCAGCTATTCCAACACCCCTGCCATGAGCAGGGACATCTTCATCTTGATCAGTTTCATATTCCAGGGCTGCCCTGCTGTCTTTGATCCCTGCTCCATTCCAGTCAACAGGACATTTTGCCATCACTCTCAGTGAGCAGAGCTGGGAGTGCTCTTCTCACCAGAGTTAAATCCAAATACAGCATTGCTATTGAAAACAGGGAGACTTGTTTAAAGTATTGAAAGCATCTTAATTCCTCATCTCTGTTCCTCAGATGGAATTTAATGTTCTGAGAAAATGTGCATATTTTCACACCAGAAGAAAAAACTTAATTGATCCTTTCATTTTTAACTCTCTGCCCGGTGGCAATTGGTCACCTCTTTGCAATAATAGCTGCAAAGAAAATAATCTTTGCTGGATCAAATGAAAAGGTGGAGAAAAAGTCACAGAATTAACTGGCAGAGCAATCTGGTTGTTGCCCTAACATATGGAAATAATAAGTGCCAGCCAGATAGACCCTGAACACTGAGCTTTCATTTTGTTATTCTAAGCACAAAAATAAATATTTTTATGACTACATGTAAAGAGTAAAAGCAAATAGAGTTAATATGTAAAAATATACATTTTTCTTCATTATGTGTAATAATACATATTGATTTCATTACAATATTTTTGTTAAGATCAGTTTGCCTGGGAATAGTGGTCTATTCTTAAGGCACGGCCTGCCTTTTCCAACCCATCTTTCTGAGGTGTTGTGCTAGTATAAAATGAAAGGGAAATATTAACTAGGCTGTATTATTAAGAGTTATACACTGGTTTGGAGGAGAGGGAAGGCATTTGGAAAAATGTGAACTAAAAACATTTTTATTTTTGCAGTTGAATGTGTCTGTCTGATTTTCAGTCGTGGATTACTATGGGCATGAAAGAAGAAATAGAGAGGGAAACGGCAGCAGTGTTCCAACTGTGAAACGCTCCAAGCCGTAACACACCAGGCTGCTTGTGGCATCTCTGCAGCCCCTGTAAGATGAGGGCAAGGGCACTGCTACAAACCTGGAGCTCAGACCCAGCAGAAACTTGGAGCCAGGACAACCACAGAAAAGTACAACATTTTACAGCACTGCACAGGCACAAGCAGAAGTGGAGTCACCCTTGCCCAGGGCTGGCATTGCAGGGATTCTGCCAGTCCTGCCCAGCACCTCCCCTCACCCAGACACTGGGTGTCCCACCCTTGCCCTGTGTAGCTCTGGTGATGTCTGAGGACCACAAAGATCTGAATTTTGGCAAACAGATGCCTTCTGCAGCCCAGCACTGGAGAATGATCTCACACGCAGCTGTGTCATTGGGAGTCCCATTTTATGTTGACTCTGCCCACCTGAGTTAATCCAGTTTATCACTGCCCCATCCCAGTCTGCAAGGCTGGCAGCTGAGCAGCTGACAGGCTCCAAATGTCCAACCACATTTCATAGAGCACAGGGGGAAAGCTGTGAAAAAGCCAGCCACAATCCCTTAGGATAAGGATGTGGAATTTTACAGCCACCGTGGAGGGTAACGGCTGTTTGCTTTCATTATCCATGACCTGGTCTAGCCCAAGAGAGAAAGTGATATTTATATGGATCTTGGGGGAATTCATACAATAAAAATATAGAAAACAGCAGAGCTCAAAACCAGGCAGCCTTCTCACCATTCCTCAAGGTGCAAAGACTGCAGTACCTGCAGTGGTTTTGACACTGAAGGTGAACTCAGCTCCTCCTGCATCCACTTTCTGAGAGCTTTATTTCCCACTCCAATAAAGAAAAACCCCCTCGACCAACTCCAAGTTTCTTTGGCCCTGTGCTCATACAACAGCCCATCTGTCTGTTTGAACTTCTATGGGCAAATGGTCCTGCCAGTGTCATACTCCTCTATTGATTTTGGTCTGGGCGATGACACTGAGGTTAAAGATCAGCCTATATGTACATTATGCAGACTCTGAGGAATGCTGACATGAGGTGCTTGCAGCAGCAAGAAAGTCAAACCAGAGAGCACATTCAAAATGTTAAACAGCAAATCTTGGCTTTGCAAACATTAGTGCTGGCTGCATATGGGAAACTTAAGCTTTTATATCCAGCAAGTCTATTCTATCAAGTATCACTTAGGCTGTGGGCTGATTTACCACACTTCTGTACAAGTGATTTAGCATATATGGATTCTTTTTAAGAAATGCGCTTATTTGTTTAAAAGCCTGTTATCATGTTGTGGATTTGGACTGAAGTGAATTTTTTTTTTTTTTAATCTATTGAGTGGGTGAGTTTGGTGAATTTTTTTAAAGTCTAATGAGTAGGTGTATGTATTGCAAAACATTTCTGAAAGTGGGCAAAAAAAATGGTTACAGCAGATTTCACTGTTCCAAACTCTGGATAAATGAAGTGATATGTCAGCATTTGTGTTCTTAAGGGAGCAAATAAATTGTGCCTCCTAAAAGGGTAAAACAACACGTAGGTTTCCATTTATTACTGTCCTACAACCCGTGAAAAATCTCTCCATAAGCAATGGATGACGGTGAAAAAAAGTGTGATATTCCCAAAGAAGGTTGAAGTGCTTAAATGGTGAGCCAGGACAGGAATGGGTTGACTCTGAAAGGGGAGGCATTAGGGTTCACCAGAAGAACAGAAACATGGGGCTATAGTGCTGGGCCCATGAGGCTGGGAAGAAATTCAATACTGATTTCATTGCAGCTTTAGTTACATCTTAGATTTTTATTTTCCAGAGTTCTATCTGAATGCCTTGAATCTGACAAATTGGTTGAAAACCATGAGTGGGGCAGTCTAGTCCCTGTGTTTTTGTCTCAGCTAGAATTCTACTTGCATTGCACTGGTTTTAATTCCAATTTGAGAGTAAACAAATCACAACCAAGCATCTAAAGAGTTTCCAGAATGAAAATTTGAATTTCTTAAAATCATTCAAACATGATTTTAAGAATGGGTAAGGATGTGATATGGTTATTTTGGGAAACAGAGAGTCTCACAATCTCTGGAGAGCTGATTACCTCAAGGAGACTTTGTTTATAATTGGGATGCCAGAGTGTGAAACTTTGGCCTTCGTTTTTCTAGTGGTTGTTGGTGGAATTGGATTTTAATTCAATAAGTGAGGACAGCTGCTTACTAAATGCATTGTCAAAAAGTCTTTTTTTTTGTTTTTTATTTACTCCTGAGAGCACAGCAGAACCTTTCTGATCACTCCTATTGCTAAGTACAGGTAGCATAAACGGACCAAGAAGAGGACAGTGGCAATATAGATATTTGCTGGGTACCACCACCCTTCCTTCTGCCTAAAATATACTCTTTTTTTGTTTAAGTTTTCCTTTGTTTGGAAGTTCTGTGTCTTTTTGCTCTTTCTTGGCTTTCTTCTGCAGTTTCTTCCTGACCTCTGTGCTGTGACTAGCTCTTCTCTGGGCCACATGCAAATACTCCATCTTCTCATGCCCTGGCTCATTTCGTGATGTTTCATGCTGTTTTCAAAGGTCTGCCCTGAAGTCAAGTCATTGTGCAAGATGCAGGTTTTGCTTAAGAGCAGGGTAAAGACTAACAACAGAAAATACCTTCTGTGAAAGATGAAGAACCTTGGCTATTTTTAATTTCATCACCTTCAAACTACATCACGTCCAAATGTCTGCTTGAATTAATGAGACTGAATCAACACAGAATTTTGGCTCTTCTTCCTTATTCCACTCTAGTTTTATATCTCCTTTCAAACAGTCTTATTCCATGTCTCCCCACAAAGATACGTCTTTTGGAATCATTCAGCTCCGTGGCCTCATGCCATGCTTTGTTTGCTCTGTATTACACCAGCCTTGTGCAGACTTTCTTTGGTGCAGGGATGTGCAGGGATTTGCTGGGCTTTGGCAAAGCTCTGTTTCTGCATGACTTCCACGACTGGGAAGCTCTGTAAATAAATAGTCATGGGCACCTTTACAAATTGTGAGGTGGATAATATCCTCCCATGCATTTGCTGGAAGGGCCCCCAGTTCTTTGCCAGAGACTTAGGGATTGGACTTGATGATCTTAAAAGTCTTTTCCAGCCTAAATGATTCTATGACTCTCTGACAACTGAATTTAGTGGAGATGCATCCATTAACAGCACTTAAAGATAGGTGATTTAGTTACTAAGTCTTCTCTTGGATGGTCAGAGGATGACCACAGAAGGGCAATCTCCCTTGGTCTGTGTTTTTCTAAAGTTGCCTAGTAAACCACACTGTTTATTGGTTTCTACAAGTCTTGTTTGATGAGGCTTTAAGTCCTGTACCCTTGAGTTTTGGTGGTGCACAATGTGCTTTGGACAAGGAAGACGGTGTTCAGCAGACCCTATTCTCAACTAGAATGAAATCTCTGAAGCCCAGCAAATGTGGGGATGCTTTTACATCAGGTGAGACATTGTCCCACAGTCATCAGAAGAGGGATGCAGCAGTGGACAAGACAGGCTAAGTGGAAGCCAGTGGAAAATCTCCCAATGGTTTCCTTGGAGCCAAGACTTCACCCGAGTGGGTGTGTGACCTCCTTCTGGGGCCACATGTACCCTGCAGTGTTTTGCAGATTGATGAAACCCCATCCCGGGGCTGCCATAAAGCACATTTGTGGTCACGCATGCAGCTCTTGGGACAGGCTTTATCTCCTCCCATTGTTTGCTCTGTGTGTTTTAACACAGAGCCTCAGGACACAGCTTGGCTGTGGTACAGCATTTTGAATAAAGCCATCCCTTAAGCCAACCACAGCTAAGACGCTGTAATTCTCATAGAGACGCCATGTACTTTTTATGCTCCTTAACTCAACTGTAGTCACAAATCCCTGTTTGTCCTGGCAGATCCTGTGAAAATAAGCTTTAGGAACTTCTTAAAAAAACTGTACCTCTGTGATGTTTAGCTGCATTGCCTGGTCTTGCCTGCCTGCTAAGAGTAGCCCTGTATAGCTTGCCTAAAAAAAACCCACAAACCTTTCAGAACTTGAAATTCACATTATGTAGCATTCTGTGGAGGCTGTAATTAAAATCAAAAAGACATCAACCCATTAAAAAACAGCTCTGCAATGATTTTCTGAGTACAACCTGCCTACATACCAGTAGCTGCTCGTTCTTGCCACTTGCACATCTCTTTTAAAACATGACATTAGAATCATAGAATGGTTTAGCTTGGAAGGGACCTTCAAAATCATCTTATTCCACCCCCCTGCCATAGGCAAGATCACCTTCCACTAGACCAGATTACTGAATCCCATCCATCCTGGCCTTGAACACCTCCATGCATGAGGAGCCCACAACCTCTCTGGGCAATAACATTGCTAACCACCACGTGAAAAAGAACCCTTTAAAGCTGCTTGCTGAGACTCACAATGGGGCTAAACACAATTCAACCTGCATTAAATTTCAGTAAAATCGATTGTTTTCATTCAGCCCCGAAACTCTGAGCTAGGATGATCCAAGCTACTTCAAAGGCATGATCTCTGCCCAAGGGAGCTTTCAACCAGACAGAAGCCCTGGAGGTGGGGCACTGGGGCAGCCAGGGAGACAAAGGGCAGCTGAACAGCATCAAGAGCTCCCAACAGTACAGGACAGGTCTTTATGCACGCGGTTCTCGTAGCTCACTGAATAGATTTATGGTCCTGCTTGGGTAATTTATTGTTGGCTAATTAGATATAAGATTAATTAAGTAGCTTGCTGGTCCTTAATTACAAATTTGATACCTTAATTTATTATAATTTCTTCTAAATAATGACTACGCTCAAATAATGCTGATTTATATATTAGGGTAGGAGGCAAATACAATGAGCCCGACTCTGTGTTGTGCAAAAGCCTCTTTCACACTGCTCCTAGGGCATAACAAGGTCTTAAAGCGAGCACAAACATAATTCCTGCCCTCCAAGGCGCCTTTATAGCACCAGCGAGCCGTGATTCACGGTGAGTCAGCAGCAAGCCACTGTAAAGGCCATGACTCGCACAGCTGCTGAGAAATTGGGATCAAAGGAGTCGGCCTTGGGCTCCCATGGGCCTGCCCTTAGACAGGGGAGCCCCGAGGGCAGCACTTGGTGTTTGTGTAGCACAACCAACTCCAGCAAGTGGGGGTTGCTCCAGCCTTCGTTATTGACCTGATTTTGCCTGCCAGCTCCCTCTCCCAGTTATTGCTCTGTTTTGTGTTGCCCTCTGCAAGCCTGGGGCAGAGCAACCAGAGTGTAAACCAGAGCTGGGGCAGGGGCTCAGAAAAAAAGGATGTGAAACAGTGGTGGGAGCAGGATGGCTCTGGACAGGGGGAGGATTGGATGCTGAAGGGTGCAGGAGGAGTGGCAGCCTGGACCAAGGTAAAGAAACACCTGACTCACAGCTTCCAGGGGGCGTCCTGACAGCAATTTGGGGTAAAAAAACACTGTTAGCTGCAGCTGCAGCAATCAGGGTTGAGGTAAAAGACTTTGCTTATGGGTGTGTTGATTTTCTTCCACTCCTCCCTTTCCTCAGCTTAAAACTAGATCCCTAATGGAAGGAGGAATCTGTACAAAATCTCTGTACTCTGTTGAAAATGCCAACTTGCATGAAAACCCTTGATTCATTCAAAAATTACTAATCTGTCCTGAGTATTGTGCAGTGCCAGGTTTGGAAAGCACTTTCCCGTATGATGTTAAAAACTTAAAAGTGTTCCTGGTTCCACTTTGTTTGCTCAATTACATCCTGGAGAAGTGAGAAGCAGCAAGTTCCCTTTCCTAGATGGTACATAAATTAAGCTGCTGAACAGTCTACCAGCAGCCTCTTCATGCATTTAACTTTCTCAGTGCAAGAGCATGTGGTGATTACAGCAAACCTAACCAAAAATATCGGTCATTACTCTATAAAAGGTCCTGTAAGTCTTGCAGCCTGCTCTACCATTTCTCATGAGATTTGCATGTTTTTTTCCAAAATACCTTTTACCCTTGGCCCTGGAGAGGTAAAGGAAGTGTGCAACATCATCACCTACAGATCTCGAAGTCCGATCCAGGTATTTTGTACTTCTTTTCACTTGTTAAGCTCACCACTCAGAAGCAAAGAACTATGGATGAGTCATCTGAATCCTTGCCTACAATCTCGGCCCCTACAAGAATGACAAAAATCATAATTTTGACCCCTTGGTCTCTGAAATACTCACCCACTGTATTAGTGAGGGGTGTGTTTGGACCCAGCCCATGCACATCCATAACTACCTAATGAGAGGGATTCAGCCCAGATTGTGACCACCAGACACCCTGCAGAACCCTTTCTCTCTGCTTGACAATGCCTTGGAAGTGAGTTTGGGTCTGAATTTATGACACAAATTAGTACCCATGTATCAGGCCCTGTGAAAGCAATGCTGCATAAGGATATGATCTAACCCTGGAGTTCCCTGTTTGGATTAATATTTATGGAACCTGTAACCCCAGCTTAAGCTTTGGGCTCTGGGACAGGAATCATGTTTTCCAGAAGCACAGCAGAGCCACATAAATGTCAGAGGGATGAAGATAAGGCTTTAGCAATGTCCCTGGTGCTGGGATGTAAGTTTTTGTACTGGAGCAGAGCACCCACTGCCAGGCTCAGCCTGGGGAAAGAGCCATCCTCTGCAGCCCCAGCCACAAGAGCAGGAGCCATGCCAAGGTGAGGGGCTGTTAAATCCAACAGGACTACCTTCAGAAAGGATCCTGCTGAGAAATCTTTCTCTAAAATTAACTTGACCCTCTGCCATATGCACGCACACAGTTTTTAAAGGGATATGAAATGAATCTTCTCTTTATCCGTACCCTTGTGAAATATAAACAATTCTTGATGGATTTGCAGCTTACACTAGTAACTGACAGCCTGCTAGCTGCTGGCATGATTACTTACAGTCTGGCAAGCACGAGATGACTGCGATGCCTACAATGTGCAACCCTCGAACCGTGGTATTTTTCAATGTTGCTGAGGATCAGATCTTCAGATCTGCTCAGTTCTCTTCTAAGCAGCAAAACAACTGGCCTGAGAGCCAGCAAACTCTCTTTTGAGACTGATCTCTGCTGAAAACCTGGCCTGAGTGGGTGTATTAAAAGGGACAGATCTCTGACATGTTAGTCTAAGCCGTGAGTGCTGAGCGCTTGGAAACCAAGCCCTGAATGTGCACTTGTGCAAGCTGGGTTTTCCTATATGAACAGTTAAGCAGACCATGCCTATGTCCCATTCCAGGGAGTTGGATGCCTTGATGGGATTCTTTCTGAGTGAGAGTCTAGAGCACAAATAGATGGAGCACTGGCTAGGCACAGCAAATAAAATTCCTTATTTGCTCACATAAAAGCTGCATTCAAAAAGTAGGACACCACCATAGCATACGTCTGCTCTCGGCCAGCAAGCAAGCTGGAGCTCACCTCCATGCCAGAGAGAACTTGGAAACCTGCTCAATATTAAAGCAAATTCTGCCCAGACCAATAAAAACCTTTGTGGGTATAAAGGCACTCATTGGCACCAGCCACGTGGGGAATAGCCCTACTTCAAAGAACGTTTTGCAAACAAAGGTGATTTGAGCATTGAGGTGCCCACTCTGAGCATTCTGCCCACCCATCTGGCAGAGATGAGGCTGCATCAAACCTTTGCTCAGACAGTAGACACCTCTGTGGGACCATGCAACACAAATTCACCAGTGACACAGGGCAGCATGAGAGAGTAGGACTTCTCTGTCAAACGTGCTGAAGGCTGAGGTTTGGCTGCCTGTGGCCATGTACATCAGATCTGCCACTGGGAGATGCCAGGCAGCCAAAAGGGCCACTGTCTGGAGACATGAAATGAGTTCTTGCCCTTACAAAGGTGAGCTGATGGGCTCTCCCAGCAACTGGATGCTGAAGTAATGACCAGGCTTTCTGTCACCACCACCTCTGGGAATAGTTTGCGTCATTATTTAGGAAAGAAACACACACAAAATGTATTCTTGGGAAAAAAAAAAAACAACAAAAAACAAACAACTAAACAGGCCAGAGATATTTCTGTCATGGAGCAGAGCAGACCTTCTGCTCCCGCCTGGCCTACAAAAGGTTACAGGCTCCAAACCAGCTTAGCACCTGAGTTTATAACAAAGTGAAGGTATTAAAGAAAACCATGAGCAGCTGAAGCAAGAGAAAAGGAGAGAATGTGGTCTGGGGGGGGAAAAAAAAACATTTTGTTCTCTCTGCTGAGAAAAGGTAGGAAAGGGAACTTGTCCTTAGAATGTGTGTAGCTTGAATTGAAAATAGGAATGAAATTCAAGATCAAGGACAGCAATTGGCATTTTTGCTCTGATCCAGAATGTGTTCTTAAAGTCTGCCTGTTATAAAAGAAAACCTTCTGGAGACAAAGCTAGCAAAGTCTGCAAGTATCAGAAATGTGCTGGAGATGCTGCTTCGACAGGTGGTCCATGAACTGCTCTGAAAATGCTGTTAAAGAAAACAGCTCTCTCAGAGGACACCATCAGTGCAGCACTTCCACAACCGTCACATGCAAAGTCCAAATGCCCCTTGCCTGTGTCATCTCACTCATGAGCAAAATAACTTTTTTTCTCTGCATTCTGTGTTTTGAGGTGCTTATTTGCTGGCATGTTGTGTCTGTTACCTATAGGAACACACGTGGGTTGCGTTTAAAATACTTTTTTAAATGGTTTGTGAGTCACCTGAACCCTTTCTGTGCCCCCACATCATCTCCACACACTGAGAGTCTTTTGGGCACCATGGTAGAAGCACACCACAGGTGCCCTGTTGTGCCAGCCCCGAAAGAAAGGAAAAGAAACATTGGAGAGTTTAGGAACAGTTAACAAATGGGAAAATTTTCTTTCCTACCCTGCTGGTTGGCACTTGATGCAGAGCCCGAGGCAGGGGTGCTTCGGCTCCACTGTCAGAGGATCCAGCTCAGCACTGGTGTTGTGATCACGCATCAGGGCGGGCTCTGGCCCAAGCTGGAATTTGGGTATGAGTACAAGCCACTTAAGGCTGGCTGGGAGCACATGGCTCTTTGGTAAGGACTCAGTGCCATGGTCCCACGCCAACCCCTGATGATGCAATTCTCTCCCAGCCCTCAGTCTTTTTGTAATCATAAGTGATTTTTGTATTGGAAACTTTCAAAACAGTTGCCTGGTTCAGTCAACGTTACAAAACTCCAATAACTGCTGAAATCATGGGATCCTAGAAACCAAGAGAAGGACAAACCACTGGGAAATTTCCCTGTATCTCTCACATGCAACCTGTTCCAGAAAAGGAGATGTCACAAGCCTGTTTCTTCTAATTTTAAATATATTTTAACTTTTCCTAATATCTGCCCAAAAGGCTCAGGGAGAAATTACTATATCCCATTACAGCTCTCTGATGCTCCAGATAAATTTGGCTTTTTCTTACTAACCAGGGCAAACAGAAGCAGGTTTGTGCTCATGCAGGGAACAAGAAAATGTGAGTCTCTTCAGCATCGATCTGCAAGATACTTGCACTCTATTCCCATGTTCCCATGCCATGCTTTACAACAGGCAGTTGTTTTCTATTCTTTCCTTCCTATGTTTTCTGAAATTGGGCATTGCCATTTCTTAGCAGCATGATTCATAAACAAGGTACATGAACCTGGGTAGTGGTCTTTTTTATATAGTTTTCTCTTTGCAGAGCAATAATTAGCAAAGATTTAAAGTCAAGAGCACACATTTTTTCTTGATCCCTGCATCAGATCTGTTTCTGGAGGAGGAGAATGGATTTAATGGATTGCCCTGACAGCCTGAACACATGATTGGCTGGGCTTCATTTCTGTGCTCCCAGTAATTTTTTCTTTAATTAAAAAAAAAAACCAAAACAAAATCAAAACCAAACCAACCAACAAACAAAAAAATCAAACCCGAACCCTCCTAAAAACCCCACACTAAGGACAAATCCTCTTTTAGTGCTGAGAAAAAATAGTGGTTTCAGGTCAAAATGGTGGAAGTTGCCAGTGATTACCTGCATCGTTTCACAAGAGAGGACCCATTTTGAGTGAGGGTGTTACAGTCTAAAGGTATTAAACTTCCTTTTCAGCTTCCAAGCTTGACTGCATTTTCCAGTACCATTCCCAAGAGGTCTTTACTGTGTCCCCTCTGGACACTCCTAGCTGGGAGATGTGATCCACAAACATTCATGCAGCTGCCATACCCTGTCTTGCAGCGGAGCTACTGGAAGGTAGAGGCCTTTCCTAATCCTGATGAGATTTTCTCTCACACTTCTAGCATGAATCATTTTTGGATAAGAACAGCTCTTGTTTTATAAATCTCAGATTGTTCCTTTCACAATTGCATCCAGGTTTGTGGGTAATATTATGGTAATTCCAGCAATATGTCACAGTCATTAGACCTTTTCAGTCTTCTAAGGAGGAAATGACAAAGTTGAGTGCTTTTTATCAGACACATGTGACATCCCAGCATCACTTTGTCTAGCAAGCTGTCAATTTGCAGCAATCAAGAACAATACCTTTCCACCCTGTAACTCATAACAGTTCAACCAGCATGTGCTGCAGAACTTCATCTTGTTTGCAAAAACTCTGTGTTTGCATCCTCCAACCTCAATCTCAGTCTCTCCAGTTACAAATGTTATTGTCAGCAAAAGAAAAGCTGCAAACACTTCTACTTGCCTTCCAGGACGACTGAGCCATGACTGAAAAGCCAATCATTGGAGTGTTCCCATCTAAGAGCATTTTAACACAGCAGTGCCTGAGTCCTCTCCGTAGCTTCCACCACATTGTTGTTGTAAAAATATGGTGCGTTAAACATTTGGCTGGAAGGTTGCCAGGGAGTATTTTTTTAGGGCCTCTGTGAGTCCATCATTATTTGTGGTTTCTTAAATTCAACATGACCCTAAAAACTAGAGGGCAACTTGACACCTCTGAAATATTGCAAAATGCCAGCAAGTTCTGGGTATGCCAGAGCCCAGGAGCTTTGTGAGTAATGGCTGTTAAGCTCTGGCCATTGTTCTCAGTGGAGAAGTATTGTCCTTTGTTTGTGGGGGTTTTTTTAAGTGTAATGATCAAAATTGTTTTGGCACCACTTGCTGCTCGGGCTGCCCGGCCCATGTACAGAAACACTGCTGGCACAAGCCAGGCAAACAGTGTGAGTTTTTTGAGCCTGGGAGAAATCTCCTCCCCATAGAAGAGAAATAGAGAAGCTTTTATTGTCTTGGTATTCAAAATACACCTGGGCTGAGAGGTCAGGGAAGAAGGAATAACTACCTCTGAGCTTAGCTCAACAGGGTTTGCAGAAGAGAACATCTGTGACAGGGATGTGGCACCTGGGGACATGGTTTAGTGGTGAACATGGTGGTGCTGGGTTAATGGATGGACCCAATTATCATAGAGGTCTTCCTCAACCTCAGTGATTCCATTATTCTGTGAATGCATCCTCAGGACCAAACTTCCCACATGTAATTTAAGGGTCAATGCACACTGTTTCCTGAACCCAGCTTGCCCAACTAAGACTGAAGCCAGAGATCTGCCTTTTCCCTGCTGTCTCTTGGGAAAACGGGGAGCAGACAGATTAATATGAAGCTGCAGGAGCTGCCAAAAATGTGCAGTATTGTTATTTAAACCTCAGTTCAGTTACAAACCTCATCACCTCCTCGAACACCTGTCTTCCTCTTAACTAACACTTCTGTGTGTGTCTGCACCCATAAGAAGTGTGTCCATGCCAATAAGGCTCGAAGCCAGAGAGCCCCTGGTGGCTTTTGTGACTAGATTGTCCCCTAGAAGCCATAAGCAGGCCGATGCAATTAGATGTCAGCACCCACTGCCCTAACATGTAGGAGCTGTGCTTCACACCGTTAGAGCAAATTCGCACCCAATTTGCATTCTGACCCCTTGCAGCCCTGTTATCTAAGGGTGTCCTTTTTTCATGATTAATGTGTAAGTAATTGCATGCTGCGCAGGCTGGTTGTGGGCAGCTTGGTGAGGCTTTGGGCTATGCTTATCAGATTTTTTTTCTGTCTTTTTCAAAGGAAAGACATAAAAAGTGAAACATGAGCTGATGTGACTGGTTTTATATGCTGTGAAGCAGGGGCCTTGAACAGTTTAATATTTACCACCATCAATCAGTCCTTTCTCCCCAGCTGAGAATACATTTGGACTCAGCTCACTGAAACTGCTGGTTTTTGCCAAATTAAAAAAAAAAAAAATCAAACCCAACAAGCAAAAAATATTTGTTCTGTTTCCTGAGGCCTGTTAGCTAGTAAATACATTTTATTCTAAAATGCATTTTCCTTTGTTAGCAGCACAAGCTATTCTGTGTAGAAGAGTTTTCAGAAAAGACACGATGAGTATTTTTGTATGTGATGGACCCTTAAGTCATGAAAAAATATCATGCACATCACTGGATTTTAACTGGAGGGTTTAAAATATTCTTAAAGAAATGCAAATATTTTGATTGGTGTTAGTTGTTTTATCACCCCAGTGAACTCAGTTGGTTAGAGCATGGTGCCAGTAACACCCAGGTTGTAGGTTTAATCCTCATAAGGGCCATTCACTTAAGAGTTGGACTCAATGATCTTTGTGGGTCCCTTCCAAATTTCATATTCTATGAAATCCATGTATGTCTGTATGACCACGAACAAAAATGTTCCAAAGCTTGAAAAAAAGGAGGAAAATCATGGATGCAGATAAGAATTGTGTCTCTGCAGTTATATTTTCCAACGACATTCGTTACCTCACACAAGAGAAATGCCTCATTTTTTCCCAAAAAACACACTGGACTTCAAACAGGAAACGGTTGCTTTATACAATGGGGCTGGGTGGCAAAAAGAAACTGAATCATTTCCAAGTGTGACCAGTTAGAAACAGAATACGCCATGTGGCATACATCAGCAACATGGGGGTTTGTTGTACTGTGAAGTTTTATTGCTGTGGGTTTTGGTTGTCTGCATTAAACATGAAATGACTGAAAGACAGAAGCTCCATAGGCTCTGACCAGCAAGAAACATTCAGACTTCACAGCCACGCTCAGGGTTGCAGACCAAGAACAAAAAAGAATGTGTGGGAAGAAGAGCGTTTCTCAACACAAAAAACAACAACAACCGAAAAAGCACAATTTGGAAAGGTTTCAGAAGTCTTACAATGAAAAGAGTGTATTCTATGTAACTGCTTAACTTTTCCATCAAGCTATTATTTCTTACTTCAGTAGTCAGTTTTATGCACAGAAAGGCCATTCCTGCTCTCCACAGATCGTTGCCAAAATATATGCGATGAGATAAATGGGGTGGAAAAGCCTCATTTTACGGAGACTTGAGGCAGCGGGAGAGACTGAAACCTAGATCAGAGAACTTATTTGTGTGACTAAATATCCTTCTAGAAATAGGCTTTAAATCTGGCTGCTCTTGCACAGAGATCTGCAGCAAGGTTGGACTCCCCCGAGAGTCTCCATCCAGAAGAAAGTGGAAGTCTCCCGATGTTCCCTGCCTTTGCAAAGCATCTCTGTTTTGGATATCCTTCTACATCTTGCAACAGCTTCAAGTCATCACCTCCTTGCAACCCGTGAAATCTGCTCTCTAAGCAGTCTGGGGGAGTATATGCTCCTAATTGTTCCTAATTAGGGGATTTCTGAGGAAGGTCAAGCCAAAAGGGAAATTCTGCAACTCCTCGCTCGTATCTCCCACCTGCTGTTGTCCAGAGCCTGGTTCCTGCTCGTGTGCTCTCATATCATCTGAAGCAGCATTAATTAATTAATAAGTAGTCTTTATGTCCAAGATCAATTAGATGTTAAAGACAAAGGTTTTCCTTTGTAACTCTCCCTAGGTCCTGAGAAGAGCATCTTTTGCCCTTTTCAGAGAACATCTTTTTTTAATTAAGTTTTTTATTGAGCTGTTCAGAAAAAAACCAGTATTACAGAGCTTCAAAAATACAATTAGCATAATGTAACAGTAACATCACTAATGAGGGCTGGCATGCATTCACCCAACGGGGTATGACTTCATAGAGCACAATAGCAGCTTCTTTCTGCAAGACCAAAACCAACCCAGGCAGCTATCGCCTTTGTGTTGCACAAGCTGAGAACTGTCCCCACATCCTGGTCTCTGCTCCACACAGGGATGCTGGAGCTCTTGCAAACGTATGGATGGCCTGCAAACAACCTGACACACCATCAAAGGGAAGTAGTAGAGAGCAAACTTCAGACATGACAGCAAAGTAAATGACTTTAAAATATAACCATTCCCTCTGGCTGTTTCAAAAGATGATGAAGAACTGTGCCTAAAAACCAACCAACAGACCACAGAATAAGAGCAGATTTCATATGATATAGGAGGATTACATCAGGCATAGGTCAAGTGACATGTATTCATAAACATGGCAAATTTCTGACAGAAGGTATGGATTGTCAGTCAAAAAGAACTGTAAATGGTGCCATGTGCTCACTTGCAGACCCACCTTAACGAAGTGAATTAATTTAGCCATGAAGACCACTATGTTTCAGGTGGTCAAGCTCCCATATTGTTGGAAATCCTCTCATTATTTGTTTTCCAACATTGTTTAGGGGTTTCTTTGAGATGGTAAGTGTTTTAAAACTAGAGTAACATCCTATGGTCAATGCCTCAATGCATGTTCTACAACATTTTAAGGGGTTTTGTTGTGAGAAGTCCTGCTTCTGGTACAGATATTTCTGCATGGAGTACTAGAACCATGAATTTTTATGGAGAGTATTACAGCACAAGAACATAGGGCCCTATTCAGAGCCTGTGTTTAGCTTGGAGTACTTGCACTCCACCAACCTTTAACCATGTGGGCTGAAGAAGGTTAGAGAGCTTCCTACCCAAGCAGTGCTGTGTAACTGTTCAGGCAGGGATATTCAACAGGAGATTAGATTTATGCAAGCTCTGCACACATTTTTAGTACAGATCTTGTAGTCAGCAAACTTTCCAAACTGACCTCTGAAATTCCCCCTGCTTAACTTTATCCCATTCTTTCAGAGTTTTCCTGGAGCATCAAGAATATTGTTTATCCTGAGTGAATCCACTGAAAGCTTACCAGCATGTCTTTAGCTGGAATTTGACAAAGAAATATGTGGTTTCATTCTTAACTTCTCCTTCCATACAGTACCATGCCTGTGCTTCCCTCACAGAGCTGATCACTTCAGTGGTGTGTGATGATGGCAGCCTGACTGGTGCTGACCACTAAACATTGTGTTTGTCCATCAGCTTCATTGGACAAGTAAACCACAGCACTGAGTGCCATTTCCAGGTGTTTCTTAAATGCTTCCACTCCATCACTTCTTTGGGCAGCCCATTCTAATGCTTAGCAACACTTTCAGTGAAGAAATTCTTCCTGATGTCCAGCCTGAACCTCCCCTGGCACAGGTCAAGGCTGTTTCCTGTTGTCCTGTCACCACCCCCCACCTGGCTACAACCTCCTTTCAGGTATTGTTAGAAAGAGATAAGGTCTTCCCTGAGCCTCCTTTTCTCCAGATTAAACAACCCCATTTAACACTGGAAAAGGCAAACTGTACTCCTAGTCCCTCCTAGGCTGGGTTAATATTTTGTGAGACTGGCTTCTGCCACAAAATTTTTGTTGCCACCAGTCTTTATTTAAAATGAGTCCAACTAGATTATTGGGAGTTCAGAAATAAATCCTGTGAGGGCCAGGCTCAGAATTACAGTCCTCAGCCTTTGCAGGGTCATAAACTCCTGCTGAGAGAAAGTATGACAAGGACTATTACAGAAAATGGAATAAAAAATTGCTTGATACTTTCCTGGTTTTCCTGGTGACAAAGGTCAGACTGTTTTCCAACCTGCTGGAATTGCTGAGCTGATAGTTTTTGATGCCTTTCACAGGTTTTGGCTGCGTAGCTTTCACTGGCTCATCTTTTGAGGTTCACTCAGTGTTGCACTCACAACAACTGATTGAGAGATTGTGCAAGCATTGTGAAAGCTGCTCGGGAGCAGGATACGTGCTCGCCCTGCTAAAGTGAAAAAGTGCAGGGGTTGGAAGTTGCAAACAGAGCTGTGTATACAAAATTCATTTTCTGGCTACTCCCTTGAACAGAGAACAGCTAATCTTAACAAAACAAAAGCAGACAGGCAAGAGACATGGTCCAGAAAGGCACAGTCAACCTGACTTATCAAACAACCATGTTTACCTTTTGACACTGTTTTATTCCATTAACAATTACTGATCTAAGACAGTTCTGCTAGAGTATTGGAAATCTTTACAGCTCCAGGGGAAAAAGTGTATTCTCTTAACAGTTTTGTTAGCTCAACAATTTATTCTTTATTTATATTGGCTTTGATGTGAGAGAAGAAAGTGAAAAAGAATGCAGAAAGTGGGCAGTTTCATAATACAAGTATATTTTTCAAGTGAAGGAGGCTTAGGAGACGAGGAAAAACTGTAATTTGAAACACTGCAAAAATACAATTAGGAATATAAGTATAAAATTATGCAATCTAACCTGACTTCAACCTTTTCTTGCCTGGTATGAAGGTAAAGTTTTTTAATGGCATTTCCAAAAAAATAAATACCTGCTTTTATGATCTAAAACTCAATCAGGAAACTGCAGCGGCAATTGGCATCACTGCTAGGAGGAAGTCAGAGCGTGCAGGAGACATGATGGCTCAACACTTTTTAGCTGCTGAAATGTGCCTGAGATCAGCAGAGTCTCCCAAAGGGTGTTGGGATTAAATTTATCTGAGGAGGAAGAAGAAGGGGAGGGGCAAGGATGAAGATATTTTGAGGATATTTCTATAGTCCAGTCACCAGTCTATGGATTCAGTACCATCATTAGTGCCCTGAAGAACTCTAGGCTCAGAGCAAAGCTGATATCTCTGTCTCATTTTCATCTCAGAGCCATGATGTCTAATTTTACATAATTTTTACATCAGTCTTTCATTTATTTCTGCTTGGTATGCTAAAGCAGCCCAACTGGTCTCACTCTAAGAAAGAGGAGGGTGACATATAGCCAGAGGCTTCTCTACACGAGGAAGTTGCACAGGGTGACAAACCTCCCTTGTGAGCACACTCCCCTTCTCTCTCAAATAACATTATTTTTTTCCAGCTTGTCTCAAGACAATATGAAAAATGTTCTGTTGCACTGGAACAAACGTTTGTGCACAGCTGTTTGACACCAACAATTGCATGGTGAGGCTGTTGTGGAGAGGAGAAGCCCAGGTGTCCCTCAGAGGGATGTCAGGCAGCCCATGACAGAGGAGGACACACAGCCTGTGTCTTCCAGATCCTCAAGGCTCCTCCCTGGACCCTTCTGGCTTCTCTCTCATTTCTCTGCGCAGATGTGGGAACTCTTGCACACAGCATCGAGGGACCTGGATCTTCCTCACTAACAAAGCTTGCTTGATCTCCTCTCTAATAGGAAATATATATCATCCTAAGCATTTGGCTTGGATTGGACTCAGTCTGGCTTTTCCCCTCCATTCTCAGAAAAATTCTCCTTGTCTAAATGTGTACAGAGTTGCAGATGGTCATTCACAAGCTTTGCATGCTTGGGAAAGAAATAATGGGTTGCACCTATGATGGTAAGAGGTTTTATTGCTTGGAAAGCTCCAGTTGTGTGAATGGGAAGGGGAGGATAAGAGAAACCCTCAGTGATTTCCTGTCCAGAGTCCAGCTTCTTTTCAGAGAACAGATGTAGTAATGAGAAAAAGATGGAAAGGTCTTGCCTGGGTCATTTCTTGGGGTAATTCCTGACATGGGGTAATTCCTGGGATTCCCTCAAATGACCCTTTCCTTTCCCTGGTCCCTGTCAGGGATCACAAACTGGGACATCCCACCCGGAACGCTGCTGGTGGTGTTGAGTTGTGCACAGCCCTGCCTTCAGACACTGCTACTTGCTGGCTGAGCCAGGACATTGCCCACACCTATAAAATGGATGAAGTAAGGTCCACGTTTTCCACACACAACCTTAGATGAGCCTTCTAGAGACATCAATCGGGCAGGAATTTGCACACACAAACTGGGCAAGTGTACATTCATCTGTCTGATCTGACCATGCCTAGGTGTGTTTTCTACATGCATGTGGGAAAATTCATATTTTCACTGTTTCAGAGGTTGGTCTGAAAAAAAGAAAACCTACCTTTTTTGATATCTAGCAGAAAATCTTTTAATTTAAAGAGGTGCTGAGAAAGATTGCAACAGAATATCTCCCAGCTGACCCAGTCTAGAGGGGAGAACAAACCAAGATACTTTTTTCCTCTGTTCCTTTTTCTTTTTCATGAGAGACTCTTTTCAGGCAGCAGGATATAAAATATCCTACGTGACAGACAAAGAATTCTGTTTCACCTCTAAGTTTCTTCCCCAATTGTTTTCAATGGGGGAGTTTGTTTTTCCTGTCTAATTGGAATAATTACCCTGATGAGGCAAAGAACTGGGACAGATGTTCTCCCTAACTAATAATAAAAACTGTCCTTCAGCTTTTTCTTATTGTGAAATCCACTACTGTCCCATAATATCTCACAATGGGATGCAGATAGTGAATATTTTAGGAAGTGGAGTGTTGTTGCTGATATTCCTTCTTATTTCAGGAGAAGACAGGAAAAAGTGTGCGGTGTTAAATTAAACTGTATGCTACCTCTCTCCAAGGAGGAGAACAACTTTTTAAAAAGCTCCTAATTGTTTCAGGTTACCTACCCTTTACAAGAGAGAATTATTATGGTTTTGATATTTCACCAAGAAACGGTGCTGCCAGCTGTCAACAGCTCAGGGAACAGTTAATTATATTTTTGTACAGATGTTCGTAAAACTGTAAAAAGCTGCTGTCCTCCTCCTAAAAAAAAAAAAAAAAATTAAATTCTTGGCATCAGTCCTTTGGGGAGAATAGTTAACAAGTGTCCAAAATGCAACTGGAGAGCCAATTCCTCATCTTGCTTTTGTGAAGTAAAAATGCATTTCCTCTGGTGTGTGCAGCCATGTAAGAAACTCCCTGGTTAAAATAAAACTGGAGTGGGCTGGAAAACAATTTTTTGTCAAAGTATTCACAGGCTTGAAAACAAGAAGGATTTGGCCACGTTGCTGTTCTCTGTGAACCCCTCAGTATCCATCATGCTCTTCCTTAATGGGGCAGTCAGTGCTGTGGTCCACTCACCTTGCAGTGCTCAGAACTGTCAGCTGGGAGCTGCACTGAAATGGATATGGCAGGGTCCACACCTTGCAGGCTTCCCTAGAAACTGGACCTTCGCCTGCCGTGGGCTCCGGGGTGGTGTTGGTGCTAAATGAACATGGGGAGAGATTTTCCAGTAGCCTGATGGCTTCTGCAAGAGCTGCTAGAACAAAGCCCATGCTGAGGGTGGTTTAGCAGTTGGTGACAGCACATGGCTGCAAGGGAGGATGGCAAGAGCATTGGAAAACGCGGCCCAGAGATATGAGTAAGTGCTTGGCAAGATGCAGTGTGCTGCTCTATACCTCATGAGAGGAGTCAGACACTGCTGCTACAGACTCCTCAAGCATCCCCCTACCCAACAAACACCCTTGCATGTAATAAGAGGCACAAACAGATTGGATAAAATCTGCTCCCTTGATAGCTTGATTGAAAATCTTAATAATAATAATAATGAATTATTATTATTATTAATAATAATAAAGACCTAACTCCTGAGCATCTCTTTTGCAGATAACTCTATACTAGGGCTGAGTTACCCAAGTAATGAGCCATGCCCTGCTCTCCACTGTACTTCAACAGTTTCAGAATATAAAGTAGCAGGAATGGTGAGAAATGAAGCAAGCAATATGAAAACGGAAAATAAGGCAGAAAATTGCAATTTAACTTCATCGGCGCAATTGTATGGAATTGAAAAACAATTTCAGCAGCCCCAAGACATGTTAGCAGCCTCAGAGAGTCCAGACATAAAAGCAAGATATTTTCCAAACTTCAAATGGATCCAAAGGTTCCTAACAGGAGGGAATTGTTTTAGCATGTAGCTTTCTAATGAGATGTTGGAAAAGCTTAGTGGTGGAGTAGATCCCACCCTAACTTACACTGAAGAAATTTCACTTTAAAGTACAAAAATAACTCTGGGTGGAGATGGCCTTACCAACGGACAGAATTTAGCCCGACATCTTTAAAGTTCACACACCTACATGGTCAGGAACTCTCCTGCCCTGAATGGGAAATGGTGGGTAAAATTCCTCAGAACTGGAGTCAATTAAGGCTAATTTAGTTCAGTCTTTCTTGCAATAAATGGATGTAAATGAGGCATCCCCAGTGGAGACAGATTTACAGCAGGCAAAACAGCTATAAAATTAAGAACAACAGGAAAACGAAGCCAGCGTCTGATAAGAAGGTGTGAGCTAATTATGAGCTTCCAGCTAGCACACGAAATCAACACATTTAACCCCAACAGATAGTAAATGTCTAATCTGGCAATTTATGGTGATTGGCAGGTGGGACTTGCTGTGGGAAGAAGAAAAGAGAGGTGATGTAGGAGTTCTTTGCATTAGTCTGTGTGTTACACAGGACAAGGTTCAGACACAGCTCAGCTATGCAAACTGATGTAATTTAATCCTGTTTCTTATCAAACTTTCCCTAGTGGCTCCTTCTCTTCCATCACAAGGTTTCTCTTCCACTTATGAGCCAGTTGCCTGATCCACTTAATCTCCCTCATTTTCCAAGTTTGGGTTTTGCTGAGCCTCCTTGGCCTTGCTGTGGAGACACAATTCAGATGGGAAGGAAGAGAGGAAATTAAAAAAGAAATCATATAGCTACTGAAAATCACATGGTCTGGGGTGTTCTCTCCTTTGTTTCTCTGAGAAATCCTGGGTTTGCAGCTTACATTGGCTTTCAAGAGGAAGATGAATGTTATTAGTGGCACTTAGTCCAAGGACGTATCTTTCAAACTTGAGGGGCACCAACCAAGTGGGTAGAACACAAGGGCCAGCAAAGGTCCATGTGGCCCTGCAGCCACATGAGACAACCACAAAGAGAAAGGAATAGGGGAGAGATAAGCCTATGGTGATGTCTGATTTCTCTCCCAGGTCCTAGTCTCTGTTTAGGTTGGCTTGATATTTTCTTACTTCTTACAAGCCCATAGTTGTCACTTACTCAGACTTGGGTGCACTAGTTTTTTCCCCAAACTGCAATCCCTTTCTGTCCACAGCATTTAGATTACAAGGGAATGGCCTCTGAACCCATCTGTTCTTGCCAAATAATCAGTGATGGAATGTATTAATTACACAGGGAGAAGAGGGCAAACCTGCCCAGCTCTGACCATCTACAAACTCTTAAACTTTATTCTGGCAGAGTCTGAATCAAATGAGACAGGTCCAGTATTAGTTTTATAGTAAGAGTCCCATGGGCAGAGAAAAGTTGACTTTTTGCAAAGAACACCAACATTTCAACAGCCACTGAGGAGATGTGTTTCATACAGAGGTTTCAGATTTCCTAGAAACTGCATGACCATACACAGCATTATCTGGGTTCATCTCTGGTCTTGCCTTGAGATTCAAGCACGGTGGGAACAGATTTTGTGAGCTTTGAATCAAACACCAAGAAGGATCAAAGCCAGGGGAGGTTGCAAGGAGCTGTGAGTCAGGGCTAGAACAACACTAGGTGAGATGCAGAAGGGTCTGTAGATAATCCCCTGAACCGTCTGGCATTGCCTTCTCCTCCAGATGGCTGTACCCACAATATGGAGAGCTGGTTTCCCAGGAAAGAGCCCTCCCAGAGGAAAACAGGGCAGTGGATGGAGGAGAGGGACCATGTGCACTAGAGACCAGAACAGATATGCCCCTGCAGCAGATGCTGAGCCTTCAAATGCTTGAGCCTGACAATATCCCTACAAACAACTTGAGGTACTCCAAGCAAGGAATTGTCTCAGGTGGGAGAACATGGAGTCCACAGGCAAAGGAAATGGGCAAATTTGGGTTGTGTTGGCTGGGATATGAACCAGTTTGGGCAGTAACACAGCACACAGTACCTGTGTGTGTGCCAAAGGCTGCAGAGGAGACCTGGGGTGTGGAGATGTCTAACTCTTTCAACTGGCAGCAATAAGCTTTAGTCTGGGCAAGGGGAACACCGTCATTTCTCCATGGTGAAGATTTGTTATTTTGGGTTTTACTCTTTTTGGGTGCCTGTTGTTACAATAGGAAAAACGTCCCTGACCCAGGAGTCCCTTTGGACAGGCGAGCATTTCTGAGGGAGTTTGCATTGCCTCCATTGGCAGCTGGCAAACTGGGGCCACCCAGGTACCAAAGAACTTCCCAAAATTGTCTACAGCTCCACCTGACCTCAGGCACAGAGGATCTACAGACCAGTGCCATACAGTCTGGGGAAACCACAGAGCAGTGTTTAAAGCTGCATCCTACCACCACTTGTCACCTCTCAGCCCTGTGTGGGACAGGACTAATTTTGTGAACAGCAGGGGTGGATGGTGACAGCCTGTGGGACTGGCTTGAGCCCAACAGAAAGTGCAAATGCATGTTTGGCTCCACAGCTTCGCTGCACAGCAGTGAAAGGGCCTTCTGAGGCTGTAAAAGCAGCCACCGTTCCTGGTGTACATTGATGCAGGTCCCTCCTGTGCTGCCACTGGAAGTCTCAGCAGTGACTGGGGAGTTTATTAAAAAAGGTGAGTAATTATGTAGAGCAGTTCCCATATCCACCACACCGTGTGTGTACGGACTGTGACCTTTCTGGGAGTTTCTGCAGCACACCCTTCAGCAGCTTATTACGAACATAACAGGTACCCAGAGACCTGCACCAGGGAGCACTTGCTGATTGCACGGAGAGCTGCTAAACAGCTCTCTGACAATGAGCATTTAAAGAGCAGTTTCCTTTCCGTCCTTCACTTTCCTTGCCTAATTTACGGGTGTGAGGTCATTTTGATTATTAACCTGAGCCCTTTCCTTTCTATGGGCAAGTGCTTCTACCCTCACGCTGCACATTTGCACGCCACCTCTCTGAACATTTTATTACTTGATTTTCCTGTTTGATTTCCCAGGGTACTTCAGTTCCTGTTCTGAGATACGGTGTGTTCCGAGAGTTGGTTAAAGACTCACAGATCTCCAAATCTTCAGGGATAGATTCTTTTCCTCCTTCTCAGTAGCTGACAGATGGTTATTCTTTAATAAATAAAATCTAAATTGTATGAGTCTGCTCCACTGCAGAAGCAAGTTCTTAATAAGCGCCTTGCTGTGATGAAAGGAAATAGAGGAAAAAGCAACATCTCCAAAGTGGGGCTATTTAGAAATAAAAATAGACTCTGTGTGTTCATTTGATAGAATTGCACAGCAAAATTTCACATCTGACAGCAGAGAGGCCTGCCTTTGGCTCTCTCAAAAGGGATGAGTCACATCCACAGCAAACTTTCATGAGTGGCAGCTGTTTTCTGAGCCAGTGCCATTTGATGTGCCAAATCCTCCTCATGCAGGACCCCATGTGTGAATGTACACCAAGGGAAAATGAATCTTCACCCAGCCAGGCTGAGACAGCCACAGTTAGACCTGCCAGGGTTGTAGAAATGGTCACCCAACAGATCTGACAGAAGCATCAAGGCTGAGCTGAGTTTATGAGGCAGAAGCTGACTCAGAGCAAGCATGAAGGGCTCCCCATCTGTGCCTGACCTGTGAGCTCATGCCATTCTCTGGTCCCTCTTCATTAACACCCTTATCACTCTGACATGGCTTTATAAAACTTTAAAAACCCACTATGATCTTTTTCTTAATAATTCCATCCTGGAAACCTCTTGGTTCCCTTCAGCACATCCTGCAGCTGTTCTGGCTCTGCTTAGTCCCAGTTCTGGTCAGGTTAGTATTGGTGTGGAGCCAATTCCTACACCAAGGTCTGGACTGATTTCTCTGGCATCTTCAGGGTTAGCATGGTTGTGCACAGACAGCTCAGCCCAGCCCTTCCCATCATGGGGTTTAGCAAATATGGTGAGTACCAGTCTTCAATCAGCATTGCTGCAGCACCATGGACTGGGCTGGCCAAGCAGCTAATTGTGTTCCTCACCAGATGGCTCTTATCTGTTCCTGAGATGCTGACCCAACCCAGGTTTCCAGCCTAAAACATCTAAAACATCTGCTGATTTTTCTCCTTCTCAGTCCTAAGGTAAAGTAAGAAATATGATTGAGGGAAATACAAGCACTCATCTTGCTGTGAAGGGGCCATCAGTCAGGTTGTCACAGTTAGCAAGACAATCCCATGGGAGAGACCCTTGATGCTCTGGCATTTGAGAGCTCCTTAAAAGTGTCATTATTAGCTCTTCATTAGCTGAAGAAATCACAGAAATCCTCTGGCAGCCTATGAGATTTAATCACCGTATCAACTGATTAAGAAAATAACTGCCTAAAACTGGTCTGATATTAATCTTTGATTATACCTTAATTATTCAAAACCAATAATTGAGATCGCTTAGAAAAAAACAACTGCATCTTGGATGCAGAGAACAGAAGTGGGAAAAATAATCCACTATTCTGCCCAATCCCAGAAGGTTCTCCAGCCTCTGCAAACCTAAACAATGAGCTTAATATTAACCCCAGGAGGAGCAAAGGGCTCCAAAGCTGCTCCCCTTGAAGGACCTGTTTGTACAAGCTCTTGCCCTGGTCTGAAATTTAAAAACTACAGCAATAAAATCTCACTTTTTGAGTCAATGGCTTTGCTCCTCTACCCACCAGTCTCGGAGCACCTTTTAAATCACCTTTAATATGATCTATCTTTGCAACTTCCCTGCAAGGTAAGGGCGATCCTTGTTTTACAGATGGAAAGCCAAGGCACAGACCAAATACTGTTGCCTAACCACTTTTATTAGTGAGCTTCCCTCTGTCAGTGCCTGGTTATGTCTTACTCAGCGTTCAGCCCTTTGAAGAGCAGCTCTTGCGTGAAGGTTTATGGAGGCTGACGAGCTGCCACAGAACGAGCCGACCAGGAGGTTTGGCTGCCTACATCACCATGGTTCTTGCTGTACTGATGCAGGGGAAACTAAGGACCCTGGACATGCAGGAACTGTACATTCATCTAAAACTCAAACATTCAAAACCGGAACATTCAAAGTTAGATTTTGGTTCACTATATCCATGAGAAGCCGTAATTCACATTGAAGGGAACAGGTTGTACCTCAGGGAGGTAATTTTATTTCAGACGCCAGCTTCTCTAATTAGTAGTAGAAAGCATTCTTTTGGTTGTGCACCCTCTGTTCCCCAGACAGGGAACTGCTTGCTGCAGTTCCATACTTTCTGAAAATGTGTACATTTTGAGAATGCGCTGAAAACCTGCTTACCATGTTGTGGCACATAACTTAGACATCACTGAGAACATAACCTCTTCTGTTTACATTCCCATGATGTGACTTTGTACTCCTGTGAAGCCAGTGCTCTCTAGCCCCACTCTTCTGATTCTTGAGTTTAGTTATTTCTTGTGCAGCTAATGTCAAACTTTGATCCAAGCAACTGTGTCAGACGTATGCTCACATACTACATCCATCAAAAGAGTCCGGTTAGCTCCTGGCATGTGTTATTCCAGCCACACACACACAACCCACTGGGCAACCCTTTTGACTGAAGAGCGAAGGGTGACTGAAGAAGAATCACCTAAAATCCAGCTTTGATCAGAACAAAAGCAGTATTTTCATCCCTCCTGCACAGCCGCAAGCTGGATGCTGCTTTCCGGATGGAGATGCCTTCCTTTGTGTGGATAGCAGTCCTTGCCTTGCGTCAACAGCCTGCACGAGGTGGTTTGAAGGTCCTTGTTACCTTTGCACCACGTGTGCTAAAGCCTGAGGAGCCACTGAGAATCATGTGGTAGATGGTCCTTGCGCATGTGAGAGACTATCAGACCTTTTCCTGTTGCTCATTTTTTCTTTTTCTCCTTTCTCTTCCTTATCTGCTGGTACACAACACCTGCTAGGAAATGTTGGCCTGGAGCCAGCAGGAAGAGGGAGCAGCTGAAAGTTGCTTGGCTGACTTTCCCTTTGGAGAGCTCTCAGCAAGTTTTGCACGGTCAATGAACAAATTGCTGTTTCTTGCTTTTAAAAGGCAAAGAAAAGTGGGTGGGATAGCAGGACTCTGCAGTGCAGATTTCCCCACAATCTCAACTTTATGGAAGAATAACACAGATCAGTCTTGAGTTCTTTTAATATGGGACAGAAAGCCAAAATTCAGTCAACAAACAGCACGGCAGGTGCTAAGAGCCACCCAGACTGCCAGTGTCTCCTGTACTACAAACAAGTAAACTCTTTGATTTCAAGCTCTAGCTATTTTGCTCAGATACCCCTTGTTTAACAAGTGCTGAATGGCACTCAGCATTTACAGATGTAAAGCCCCTAACTGGGAAGGTCATTAAAATTGGCGGGAAGATTGGGTAAAATCTGAGAAAATCCACAGGGGAGCCCAGCTAATTAATTATGGTTTTGTAATGCACCTAAAAGAACAATGTCCAGAGTTCTGAGCTGTTTGAAGGGTCTGTTTAAAAGCAAATTAAAGCAGAATATCTACTGTAAATGTACAATTGATCTGCATGCTAAACACAGAGGCAAACTTGTTTACCCTGCTCCTGAGCCCTCTTGAGCAGGGTAGGTTAGAACATTTGAACGCAAATGTCACTGGGTTAGGAGAGGCTGTGAAAGACAAAACAGGCAAAGGAGGAGCAAAAATATCCAGTGAGAAAAATAGCAGTGAAATACTGCAGCAAAGAATATAAACTAAATAGAGGCAAAAAAGGGTAAAACAAAATAGTCGAAATGGAACCGCGTCCACTCATGAACCTCTACAAAACTTGTAGCTCTGTCTCAAGAAAATTATTTGTGAGGTGAAATTGTTATGTTTTTGAAGAGAGGCTGCTGGAACTGGCTGCTGGCAGGCTGGAGTTCCCATTTGGAGGTGGATTGGTGAAACCACAGTGAGTGCTGGTGATCTGTGCCTCACGAGCAGCCCCTGCCATACCAGACCTGCATCTGCCACCTGGGGTCCACCTGCCTGGAGTCTAGTGGGGGCTCGGCAATGACCCACCTAGGATTTGGGGGAAATGGCTAGACTGTGGTGGGAAACAAACCATCAGAGGGTTTCCAGCCACCGCTACATTGAGCCCTCTTTGAGGCTGAACCATCCCAATGGAGGAAGCATCTGCCTCCCATCAGCTCCCTCCTGTCTGCTGGGGCAAATTTTTTCCGTAAGGCAAAATTCTTGTCTTGAGTCAAAAAGCTGCATTTTGGAGTGGACCACAACCCCTGGGCTCCCCACGGCTGAAAGCTTGATTCCTGCAGTGAATGTGGCTTTTTCATTTGAGAGCATAACCAGTTATGCTTGGCAACTCCACTTATTTCAGGACAGAGAAAAATATAGCTCTTTCTGCTGATAATCTCATTGTAATTTGGCACAGCCTATTCAAAACTCTCCAAGAGGTTATGGCACATTGTACAAGACAGGTGTAGCTGACTCTTGGACAGCACATGTGTGTTACAATGTGTGGTACCTGCTCTTTCTAAACTGCTCAGTGGACAGGGAGCAGTGGCCCTGGAGGACTTCAAAAGATGTCAGAGGCTGTGTGTGCATTCCTGTGCAGGGCTCAGATGACACCAAGTGAAGAGAGAAACCATTATGTAACTTGGAAGACTGTATTAAACAATAACTTAAACACACACAGAAAAAAAAAAGAAAAAGGTATCTCAGCCAACTGCTTCAGCGTGAAAGATGAGATTTGTAAGATTAGTGAGGTCTCCTATCTGCCAAATCTTGCTGAGCATTACACCATGCAGTGGAGTTGGGTTAACCCTGTGTGTTATTATGACTCAGCTTAGGGGAGAGGTAGGGCTGGGCAAGGCAAACTTTACTATCAGCATCTCTTGGAAATTGAGCTATATTTACAACACCAGGCCTGATAAATGTCTGTTGTCTTTGACTAACACCAAACATTGCAATACACAGCTTACCAGAAAGGGACTGGACTGGCAGCTAGATTGTTTAATTAAGATCAAATTACCAGAGGGTTAGATCTGGTTCTCAAGATGTAACACAGAGATTATTAACAAGAAATGAGTTTCAATACAAAAATAGCAGCTGCCACCAGGTAAAACATGAAGCAGCTGGCGGGAGAAGCACAGAGTTTGCAGCACTGAGCTTTGCCAGCTACTGCCTGTCACCAGCCTGGCATTGCTCTGTGCTTGGGGCAGCCAGGCGGGGCACAGGACCAGAGACCAGGAATAGATGCTGTCCCCAGCTCCCACAAGTGCAAGGTGTTTTTCCCCGTGTTCCCATATCAAAGGGAAATGGGTGGCCCTTGTGCCTCTGCCCTGAGAGGTCAGAGGAGCCCTGTGTCCAGGTGGGAATTGTCACAGCCAGAAGGAAAGTCAGTTCATCCCTCCCAGTAAAGGGTCAGTTGAGGAAACTGATCCCATGCTGCACATCCCCTCTCAGGAGAGGGGTTAGCAGAGCTGGGTTCTGGTTTAGGGAACCCTAGGAGTCCCTCCAGGCTTGTTCTGAGTGGCTTTTGTGCCCCGACAGCAACAGACACCAGTTACAAGCACAGGAATGAGCAAAATCCGGTGCCTTGGGGCTTTGCATCATTTTTATAGTTTTTTTCTGTGAAGGTGTGAGCCCTCATTGCCAAAATCCCATCCCCTTTTGGACACGCTGAAAGGTTAAGTGGCCTTCCTCTCAGACAGCAGGACTTCTGGCATGCCTCTCTCACTTGGCAGCCCATATCCTTCAGTTTTGTTTACTTTTGCAATGTGTTTCTTTCTGTTGAATGTGAATAAATTTGACCAATGGATGGGAGAGCTGTGAAGGAGAGTCAGACAGAGAGGGAGACACATCTGTGGGGTTTGTTTGAGCTTCATTTTCACAAGGAACCAGACTAAGATCCACCCACTAATGAAATATGCCCTGCTCCTGCTTATCTGGTGACACACTGGAGTGTCTCTCCACTTCCTGGTGCATTAAACTTCATACAAAATCTGCCTATGACCTGGTGTTATCTCAGCAGTTCCCTCTCTGAGATCACTGCACAAAAAGTATTTCAAAAGTGGAATTTAAACCTAGGGTCCCAGACCTAAGGACCCAAACTTGGCCTAGTTGTACCCACAAATAAGCATCCCTGCAGCTCCAACCAAAGCCAACAGGAGCTGCAGTACATTAGGCATGTTGGGTTATGGCAGCATTTTTTAATGAACTGTTGATTCTTTTGAGACTTGAGTTTCTTCATCATAGCTCAGTGCTCAGGAGAGAGGGAAAAAAGACAAGTGTGTTGGTCTAAGGCTGAAACAACTAATTTATGTACTTACACTGTGACTTAAGAAAGTTCTGCTCTAAGTGAGTTTATTAAGTGGAGTCAGGATGTCTGACAGCTAGCAGAGCCTCTGCAAATAAGACAAGGCCGTTGGTAGTAAAAAGTAGGAACCCAGTTAAAAAATAGCTCCTCCAGTTACAAGACTACTTGAAATATTGTACTCTGGAAATGTTTGTGTTTTAAGCTGTTTTAGTGTACAGTATAAGTCATTGACTAGTTGGGGCTTTTTCTTGGTTTTGTTGCTAAACCTACGAGGGGAAATGTTTTTCTCTGCTCGCTGGACAGCAGCCATGAATTAGTATTGGCCGACAATGTTCCAGGAGTACGTGTGCATTTAATCTGCACTGAAAGCCATGTTTATCTTCTTTCTGGAGGCTAAAGGAAGTTTTAACATCGATTCTGGTAGTGAAGTGCAAACTGCTGTGGCAGGGAGGTGAAGATCTGCCACGTGTGGATGCTCTGCATTCCACAGCTCAGCCCACACCACGGACAGGCAGCTTTGTTCTGCATCAGCCTTTATGACCTTGGCTCACCACCCAAATTAACCTCATCTTGTTTAGGTAGATTCCCCATCTTGGCCCAATCCTGTGGTATCCCTTGTTTCTTTCTCTTTTGGAGATGAAAATGCAGCACCTCCACACCAGTGGGCCAACACCAAGTTCTCGTGCAGGCAGTGAGGACCTCTCAGCTCCTGGAGGAAATCACTAACACTTTGAGCTTGTGCTCAGTGCTTCCTGAGCAGCATCCTAGACCAATGTGTTATCTGAGAATAAAGGTGCTTATTTCAGTGATTGCTTTATGAAGTTATTGTAGCTAAATTTGCTGTGATTATGTTGGATCATCTATGAAGGCAATTTCCTCTGTCCAGGGGAAACGGAAGTAGAAAAGGAGGAGATCATCATATAGATATTAAAGTGCTAAATTGACATTTGAGAGTCCTTGGTTTAATTTCTTCCCCAGACTTCCTTGGAAAAACTGCTCAACCTCCCACTTCTACCATTTCCAAAATGAATGTGGAAATTTCATCAAATTTGCCTTCTGGGGCAGCGAGCAAAACACGAAAAGAGCTAAGATGGTGGGACTACAAAAGTGCCTCTCAGGGAGATCCAGATGGATGTGCACTAAGAGCTTAAGTTCGTGATCTTCACCTGCTTTATATGAACGCAGATTGGGAGATGGAGATGCAGAAGGAGAGTGGGAGAGAGGTGGGCTGCCATGACTCCCAGTGGTGAGCTCTTCTGATTCTTGAAGCCTACTTGAAGCAGCAGACTATTTTCCCGGATTCTCCTCTGCTCAATTACTTCAGCCACTTTTCCTGGTGACCAGGCAAGTAGAAATCTTCAACTCAGCCCATCCACTGTTATTTCTTCTGCTCCAACTGCGCCATCACAACTTTTGGGGTCTCTAGGGAGGGCAGCAATAACAGTGGCATCTTCACAGCTGCTCTACAAGTTTCATCTGTACAAAATGTACTATTCATAATGAATGACTTCAACGAAAAAATGGGGGAAAAAAGAGAAAAAACATTCAAAAATCTTTTGGGCTTTAAAAGTTTAAGGAAATGATCACTTTTTTTGGCTGCATAAGCTTCACAGTACTTCTTTATTTGGGTGGAACAGGATAATCCCCAAAAGCCACACCCAAGTAATTCCAGTATTTCTGCTAATGTGTGTACACTTTGTTTCTGTAACCTGAACTAGCACGTTCCCAGCTAGCTCAGGTATTTCTGCATGGCACCTCATGGAATAAACATATCCTAGTTGCCCCTAGGCCAATGTCCTGTCTTATGACTCTCATTTACACTGACTGAAAGCATTTCCTTTCCCTTCCACCTCAGTTGTGCTCTGGTCCTGCTGGAGTTGATGTGCTGGATGATGGAGGCATAGAGCAAAGGATAAACGGACTGTGTAAAAAGAGAGGTTTGAATGAAGCTTCCAAACACCCATGGAAATATATGAAAGTAACTTACAGGAGCATATATATGGACTGAAGAGGGATTAGGATGCTTGAGGGAGTGCTTGAGGTTGGCTCAGTCATGAAGGTGATCCAGAGAAATCTTGAGTGGTACAAGGAGTAAATGTAAGAAAATTTGAAATGCCCAAGGATGCAGCCTATGGTCACATTATCACAAGAAGCATTTTAAGGGAAAACAAAGTGAATTTCACAGCACCTTGCAATTTCTGAGTAGTATAATGGATTTGAATTGAATTCTTCAACTGGAAGTGAAGTTTTAAGGAAATCATGCTCTTGTCCCATGTTTTTATGAAAACTAACAAGCGCCAGAGATGTGGAGGATTACACTGAGTCACAGAGTTCTATCATATTTAATAAAATCCTGGACATGGTAAGATAGCAAGCCATAAGTCTTTCTTTTCCCTAAAGTGGCTCAACTGACTTCACCTGCCATCTTTTGGAGGAACCTTTCTGGTCTCGCTCTCTGAGATCAGAAGAGGAAAAGTGTGTCCAGTCCTTGCTTAGGGTGAAGACAACTACATCATGCATATGTCAGTGACAGGTAAGATTGAACTGGGGGGATCCTCTTCACTCTTCTTGTTTGGAAGACCACAGCCCTCAGATAACCAGGGAGACAGTCCTGATAACCACAGAAGGCTTTAAGATTCTTGTGGCCTTCAGCAGCTCTGATGCCAGAGCAAACTCCTGTCCTTCCTGAGAATTATATCGATTGAAACTCCCCAGTACTGCCCAGTGGACATACAGATTCAGGGTGACCCCTCAGGGTTAGTGGATTTGGGGACTGGGAGGTTGCTGTTTCACAGATGTGTGCACACAGACTCAGCAGACCCAGGCATGACACAGCCACCCCGACAGCTGCATTTCTCCTTTCACTCTGTTCAGACTCCAGAGTGCTCCTCGGTCTGGGTGAGCAGGGCATGGTGTAAAGTGCTTTCCAGCTCACACCATGCCCTCAGGCCATTCAGAGCAAACAAACCTGGCCTCTGGGGGTCTTTGAGGGCAGCCTAGCACCAGCCTCGAGCTCTGGGAGCTTAGTCTGGAGATGAGCTGTGGTCTGTCCTAGGAGAAATGACCTTCACATAGTATTAAGCGAATGATTGTTTGCACCATAAACACCACCACAAATATTTTATTACAGCCCGGTAAAAAGGACAAGTTTTCGCTTGTTTAAAAGCTGGGATTTTACTGAGTTGAAAATTGAAATACACCTCAGATCAGGACAGTGTTTCACAGTTCCCACAAGTGGTTGTTGCACTGTATGTACCTCTGTAAGCTGCATGATCAAACTATTTTTTATGTCCTTTGTCTTTCCATTTCTAAGCTTTCTCTTTCATGCACTAATGGTGAGGCAAACATTTACAAGGAACAATATGCTCTTCTCTTAAAAAGCTTTTGGCTTCCTGTTTGGATTGATTAGTACATGGATGTCTTTGGGGCACCAAATGACAAAATAGAGGTGTTTGTCTGCACTGCCAAAAGGTCCAGTTCATCTGTGACAAAATTCCAGGGAAAAATAACCAAAACAACCAACAGTCCAACAATGGACTTGTAACACGGCTGGATTTGACTCAGACCTTCAGTGTTCAGTGTTAGTCTCTCAGAAAGCTAACATTGATTCAGAGTATCTATTGCAGAGCCAAAAGCTAAACCACATGGTGGGGAGGGCAAAGGGAGAGGTGGAGGCAATTTGCAAATGGAAGACTGTGTGCATTATTCAGGCTTTAACATTGCTTGCATTCATGGAGCAATGCCCTTCAGTTTGGGAAAGCATCACAAGCACAGCTCCTGTTTGGCTGGATGAATGAAAGGCATCTTACAGAATCTCTATGTGAGACCATTAGCCTGACGTCCGAGGCACTGCAAAAGCTGCACTGATAAACCACACCTCTTGAAGGAGACTGGTATCCTTACATCACTGACACAGGCAAAGCCCTCAGATTCGTGCCAATAGGACCTTGTCTACTGTCTGCTCTCCGTGCCAGCATTTTCCACTATTGCCACCCAGGGGACGCAAATACAGGGAACAGCCTGGAAAAAAAAAAAAAAAAAGAATAAAAAGAATGATTTTGTCTCATCATTTACGAGGTAATTTCATAAGTTTGGGTGTGGGTTCTGGAATTAGTGCACTGGCAGAAATAGAATCCCTGTCATTACGCTGCAGTTCTCATCAGTAGCTCTTTGTTTTGACTATGGAGGGCTGTACGGTGGACCCTCATTTTCTAGGAAATCAGTTAAGAGTTATCAGTTAACAGTTAAATCAGTTAACAATGTGTTAAAGATTCCTCTGACCATCTGTAACCAGGTTGAACCAAACACCTGTATTATTCTGAAGAAAAAACCTGGCAGATCTTCAACATGACAAAACCCTGAACAGCCACAGTGACCACTCAGTTAGTTGTCATCAAACTGACTGATATTGGTTCGCTGGCGGAGAAGTAGCCATTTTCAGACAAAATATTTTAGCTACCAGCTTCAACTCTTCCAAACATTTAAATACAGAAACAGTTCACGGTCTTGTATTTTATTGCTTTGTGGGGTTACTTGTGTGTCTAAAAGTCTCTTCCTGTAGCATTTTGGATCAGTAACCCTTTGAAAAACAGACTTGCCAAGTCCATCTTTGGATAAACCTCATCACTTTTAGAGCAGTTGTGTGGGTGTATTTGGAAGCAGTCCAAAGCAAATCCCAGATGAATTGCATAATTCTTGTGTAAAATAAAAATATATGGGGTGGGAAGAGTTTGTGGCATTAGAGTAAAAGAGAGAAGGAGGAAGAGTGAAGGAGAGAAGGCATGTTAAACATACATGTGATGTGATCTTGCATCAAGCGAGAGGCTAAACAAAATGCTGTGCATGCAAAAAAGAAAACTGTTTCTTTAATAGCAAAACAGGCTTGAAAGATTAGGCTTTCTCACCCTTACAAGATAATTGGTTGTTGTATGTTGGAAGGGATGTCAGGAGATCTCTAGTTCAACCTTCTGATAAAGGCTGGCCCAGATATGATGTACTTTGTCCTACTCTCCCCTTCTTGCATCTTTACAATTAACATCTTGAAATGACACTCCTTAGGGACTTTTCTTGTCCTTCTCAAAACCAAGATGAAGCAAAACAAAAAACTTTTCTTTTGGCTGACTCTGTTCAAAAAATCAGTGTCAGTCATATCGGGTTGGGATATCGTCAGTGTAATCCCAGTGAGGTGCTCTCATGGGACACCTGTTGGAGAATGCTGCTCTGAGTGGTCTTCTAGCTCTTCTACATTTGTGGTGGCTTTGGCTTCAGAGGCTCCTCCTTGAATTAGCCAGACGAGCTGAGAACAGACCAAGTGACACCTGACACTTTTCTTCCTCACCCATCCCGATAACAGAGATCACAGTTTGGAATCAAAATACCAGGGAAGTTCGTGTCTCCCCCCTGCCTGATTGCCACGAACATTCCCACAGCTTAAATACACATCAACACAATTCAAGAAACCCAAGATAGGGAGGAAAGCATGTAGGTTCCAGCTGGGCTAAGGGACATTAACAGATGTATGGTACAAATTATTTCTTAGCACCCTTGCTGTGACTGCTATTTCTGTCCAAGATTTCTAGGCCGGTATGAAGGGATAATTATTCACATAACCATGAGGATTCTGGGCTGAATACGCCAGGACTGTAGTGCCTCTGTGTCCCAAACACATGCCTGTTTGATGATCTAAGCAGCGGCTGGGTTAGTCAAACTGCAACTTTGAAAATATTCACACACACCCTCGTGCTCCCAAAATTTTTTTTTAAAAAGTGCTTGGATGGTATTTTTGCATCCTTAAAAAGATGTGATATTCTGGAGCAACATGGCTTTTTCTGAAAATTGGGCAAGTAGTGCAAAAAAATCTCTGGGATTATGCGCCAGGCTACGTGAAACTCCTGATGCTGCAGGAAAGCTTCTAAGGTTCATGAAGCATTTGAGTGGCATTTGACCAAAAACCTCAAATACAGAAGAGCAATGTGTGAGGCATTAACACACTTTGTAAGAGGAGGTTTTTCAGCCAGGATGGGAGTACTAGTGTTCTCACAAAAATGAACATTTGGGAAAAACTTACATTATAAAAAAGACTGGTTCTGGAAAGCCTGCATTTTGTCAAAAAAGACCAGAATTTTAGAGGTGTTTTGTAGCTTCTGTTACTACTACAGTCCGATATGATTTTTAATAAGTCCATGCAAGATGCTTAATTCCCATTAGTTTTAGCATAAATTAGATACATAAGAAGCACCTATTTTCACCTTTTAAGAGCTTAAATACCTTTAACAGCCCAGAACTTCAAAATTAGGCTGACAGGCTGAGTTGTGGGTATCCAGCTGTTATTCTACCACCATATCAAAACACAGTATCAGTCTTCATTCTGCAGAAGACTGAAGTCTGAAAAAAAACAACGTAACAACAGTAACCAATAAATAAACCCCAACAAACTACCCATAAAACAGAGATAATGAAGTATCATCAGCTCTTGGAAAGCATTATATTTTAAATTGCAAAATTAGGTACCTATTAAAGAAAACTTCTTGGTGCAGAGTTCCTGCTAGGAAACAATTAGGGTTTTCCACCCTGGAAAACAGAAACTGTTCATCAGCATATTATCAAAAAGTCAACAGAAGATAATGATATTGATGCAATTTCATGTCAGTCAATTAGTTATTGTTCCTGCCCTAAACAGAATGATTATTTTCATGTTATGCTTGCTGTTAGATAATAACTGTGGTGACAGATGTCTAGAAATAAGGCAGTGCTCAGGTGGTTTCCAAGCAGAGCAATTCTGAGCTATCAATAGAGCATTTCTCGTGGAGATACTAAATTTAACAATTAATTCACATTATTCTACGTGGTATTGTTCCAGTAGTTTGAGGGGTTTTCCTTAGTGTTGTTGCTGCAAGGAATTAAGGTTTCTCTGATGCTTTTTTGAGAACAATAAGAGGAAGTTCAGAGAAATTCCTCTTAATTATGTACAACATAGCATAATTCCTGTCCCACTTTGATTAGTCTCTAAGAGCCCCAAGCCATCCAGGCTGGCCAATTGAACATGTGCATGGCTTCTTTACACACAGTCAAACATGGTGGCAGTTCCACCACCCAAATTTTGACACTTAACACCCAGCACTGAGTGTCCACAGTGCCATTTCTTTCATTGGATGGACTAAATGGAGGAAAAATCCACCCTCGCACAAGGACCTCACAACATTTAACTTCTTTGTTCCCCACCTCAACAGTAAAATGGAACAATAGTAAAATGGTTTTTTCTCCCCATATATTGTACTGTTATTATTATGTGCAGTATCATTTGAGAGGGTAGGAGCCTTTTTTTCCTTATAAAAAAGGAGAGAACTCAATACCACTCACCTTTCAGCAGGATGCTTCTCTTCCTCATTAGTGTTCATATTTATACGTTTTCATGTAATTAGACTGAGAACTTAACATCTCATGGGTCAAAATTTCCAAACTACAGCACTCAAACTGGGGCAGATTATCATTGCTTATTTCTCTTTATAACAATTCTCCAGTTATCCAGGGGTGGATTATGCTATCCTTTAATAAAAGCTGTGAAGTCATTCCCCCAAGTCTGACCACATTCTTTTTCTGTAAAAGGAAATGGAAGAAGCGTGAGAATTTGAATGTGAAAACACCAACAGATTTACATTTCTAGGCTCCTACTTCAGGTTCCTCCTTTGATGTTGACTTCTCTTCTGAAAGCTGAAAGGACTGGTTTGTCTTTAGTCCCTGGTACAGTTTTGCTTAAATTAGAGGTGATTTATTTGGGGGATTTTGATGTGGCTTTTTTCCTATGACCAGCACTGAGTCCTCCAAATTCATCTTCTTTAGATATTTGACTCAAATTCAAAGGTCTTTCTGTTTAAAAGGGAGAAATTACAGAGATGGAAGAGGAGTAAAGTTTTACATAGTGGACCTAATATCATTATCTTCCTTCTCTACTCTCCATCCCTTTACAAAATGGTGCTTGCTTCTTATTCTCCTGCCAAGACTGTTCCTCATTCCTCTCACACATTCCTTAATTTCACATAAATACCAGGAAAAATACTCACTCAGGCAAACCTCCCATTGAAACCAATGGAAATGTTACCTCAGTAAGGTTGAGAGCAGTTGGTCCTCCACTAGTGACTCAAAGAAAAGAAAAAAAGTCACCAAGAAATCAAAACAGCCTGTGTTCTTACTTATTAAAGAGAGGACAGGAGGTTCAGGAAGTTTTAGGTAGGGTTTGGGGGTATTATTTTTAGAAGAAAACCGTAAGTTTGGTGTTGCTGCCAGCATGAGCACATGAAGTTTCAATTTGTGGTTTCTCTTTATGCAGTACATTTTGAAATTGGAATTTTTAAAAAAATATACATCTCTCTGTCTGACTGTGTATATTACAATTTGTCATTTCTTGGCGGGAATTTGAAACTATTTTTGGCCTTCAGAAATAATCTGTCCCTTTCCTTCACCTCCCTCCCCTCATCCCACTAACAAATTACTCTTTAATTAACCTCTAAAGATTTTTAGAACTTTTCTAACTCTTGAAGTAAGGAAAATAGTGACAGGAAATTAATAATTATTGAGGAATGGGACTATATTTTCATTTCCTGGCCCCTTTGGAGTTAAACGTTGAGTTAGAGCTATTTGTCAAAAACTTGAACAGAACAGTTAGCTGCAGATTCATTTTAATGAACTCCATTCAAGAACAATGCCCTCTGAAAATACGTATATCATTATGAGAATAGCAAATCGTCCCAAAGCCAAAGCACTTGTGCTCTATACCAGTGCTTGAGTAAGAATAAAACCCCTCCCAAGGCAGAGCTCTGGCAGTGCAGTTTGTGTCGCCCTTCAAGCCACAGGACATCAACGAGGAGCCCTTTGATTGTCCAGTGCTGAGCCCCAGGCATGGGAGGGCCACCAAGTGTCTGACCTGGCTTATCTAATGGTGGCACTGTGACCCCTAGCAATGGCAAAGCAATCCCTAAACGAAGTGTTGTGATCCCTTCAAGCTTTTCAAGCTGGCCACCATCATTTCCCAAACCAGCGTCTCACCTCAGCTTACAGCAGCAGTTGTTTCTGAACTCCAAACAGGATAAAGGTGGACACAACCTTCCAGGCTACTGCCTCCTCTCTCCACCCCTCCCCATAATCACCAAAGGACCTGAACCAAATCATCTCTTTGCTCCACCTTTGGAGTTAGGGCTCTTCCCTGATCCTGATCCTGCTGCATTCTGCTGAGCCCGGGTGTCTGAGAAGACGCAAAAGGCAGTACTGGGTCAGGGCAATGATCTTCCTTACACACTATGCTACCAATGGTTAAAAATGGATGCCATGGAAGCATATAAAGACAAAATTAAAATATCATTGTGTCTCCCTGCAAAATTCCTCAAGCTCTAGGGCTTAGTGGGTCTTGGATTTCCTAAGCCACCAACTGCTGCTCTTGCAGTTAATACTTGGTTGGTTTTCCCTCTATGATCTATTCGGTCTGGTCACTTTTTGATGCTTTGTGGACTTTTAGCCTCCCCAACATCCTGTGCTAAAGAGATCCACAGTTTAACTCAATGTTGTATGAGGAAATGCCTCGTCTTCTTGGTTTCAAACCTGCCACCTATTAGTTTCATGGATGACTTCCATGAATCTTGTACTAGAAAATAAGCAAACTGTCATTTCCTAATTGCTTTCTCTACATCTCTCTCAACTTCATATATCAGAGGTGATTATACCACCTTTGCATGGGTGCCATACCATACCTTGAAAGCTTCTTTATATATTTTCTAGGTCTGCATTGGGCAATACAAGGTTTTTAGGTAGCTGCAATTAATATTTTTATTAGACTTATCTCTATAGCTAGAAACACTAAACTAGATTTTGGATAAGACCACTTCTTTGATGCTTTTTTATTTTAGATTGGGGGAGGGTTTGTGTACTTGATTGTATATTTTGGTTGTTTTTTTTTTTTAATACTTGCTGGTCCAATAAGAAATGTCCATTTACAGGTCTTGTTTGCCTACATCCACTTGCAACTGCATTAGAAGTTTTACCACATATTTTTTAAGCTGGAGAATCTTGACTGGTGTACACTGTTGTAGATGTTTTCATGCCATAGATTTACAAAGCAGCATAAGAACTTTTTCTTTTTTGTTCTCCTCTCCAAGTAGTTCTTAAATTCAAACAGAGATTTTTTTTGTCTACTACCGAACATCAAGTTGCTTTTTATAGAACTGTCTGCCATCCTTCCAAGGTCTCTTTCCGAAAGGGTAGTGGCTAAAAGCATGTCTGAAAAGCATGCCATTATGCATGTTAATTGAGGGGGCTTTTTCCTTAGGTGTCTCGTCTCTGATTTATCAATGCTGAATTTTATCTGGCATTTTTTCATCAGTATTGTGAAGCTGATTTATTGCTTCATTGTGAACTTTCATTTTTACTCTGAGCGGTCTTCTCTAGGCCGAGTAAGTTCTGTGCTTTCACAAGACATGGGGTTCATTTATATATATAAACACGTATGTGTTGCACAGCTCAAGCAAAAACAGACGTTATTTGGAAAGACCCCTGGCAAACATTCAGGAACTGACCATTATTTCCTGCTTATTGTTTCCTCTCCTTTACCCAGGTATGTCCTTTAAGGTCTTACCTATCTCACAGCAGGTTCTCTAACTGGCTTTGCTGAGGGACTTTGTTGATTGAATTTAAGAAATACAGTTAGACTTTGTCAACCAATTCTCCCTGTGTGCTCTGTGTGCTCACTGAATCCTTTAAAGACCACAGTGGGTTTCTCTGTCTGCCACGGAAGCTGTTTGGATTATTCCCACATAAATTAATAAATGTTATCTTCTCATGTGTCGTGATCTGATTCCTTATTATAAGTTCTACCAACTTGCTTGGCACCCAAACTTGTGTGTTTCCACTTGAAGAATTTTATTAAAAGGCAGGTTTAATAAGAGGTCACACTCCACAGCCAGAAGATCCATTATTTCTTTCTTTCTTATTTGCCTTTCTTTAGAACCCATTTAATGAACAATGTGAGATGCTGACAATTTGTTTCTCCTGATATTTCTTCTTTGTCCTTGGAGTTGAGGCAGACAAAGCGTGCATTAAGACTTCATGATGGAAAATAAAAACTCATTTCTCTTTTATGCTGTTGCCTTTTCTCGCTGCTGCTTTCACAACTTCACTGTCTATTGATCCGCAAAATCTTTGCAAGCCACTCATAATATTGTTCAGTTTTTATGCCTTTTTTTAAGGAGATTCTGAACACATTTTTAGATTTGCCTTTTTGAATCTGCATATTTCATAAAATTGTGGAATCACAGAATAGTTTGGTTTGGAAGGGACCTTAAAGATCACCTAGCTCCATCCTCCTGCCTTGGGCAGGGACATCTTCCACTACAGCAGGTTGCTTAAAGCCCCCTCCAACCTGACCTTGAGCACTTCCAGGGATGGGCCATCCACAGCTTCTCCTCCTAGTGTCTCATGACCCTCTATACTCAATCTACTGAAGATTGTTCTCTTCTTTTTCCCTCAGTTGAACACAGCTTCACCTTTTCCAAGAACATGCTTTCTTTCTTCTAACAGCCTCTCTTATTCCGTTGCTCAGCTCTCCCGTAGTTTGCTTGTTTCTTTGGTCTCTATATACCATATTTTGACCAATAGTATCCATTTGATCTGAGCTGTCAGTAGAAGGAATCTGCACAATTTTTCACCTTCAAATTGTCTTTTTTTCTAACTGGTGCTTCATGCCTCAAAGGAACTGGAACAAGCATGTGCCTCACCAGTTGTCTCCCAGACAATGCAGTTTTTCTAGTTATTTTCTTGTCAGTCCATCTTTACATTTTTGTTGCTTTTACTTGAGTTCCTTCAGTTACTCATCTACCTGCAAAGACTGGTATTGCTGATGAATCCTCTGTTGACGTTTAGCTCTGCTTCTGACAAGTCCTCTAAAATCCAGGTAAGGTCCCAGCAGGTTTGAATACAATTCTATGCGGAGATGTCAATCAACAGGATTGCTCAGGCCCACACACTTCTGTTCGTGCCTCCAGAGAGTACCACAAGACCACATCACCATATAAATAAATAAACAGAACATCTGAATTTATTTTTTTTTTCCAAATGCCATGTGAAGAGATGTTCAGACAAGGGCAATATGGCCCAAGGTTGGCACAGGAGCGAAAGTCAGCAGTATTTGGGGCTGAAAATAATAATTATTTCAATTTTTTCAGTTTTTTCTGAGCCGTATCACCTATATCTCTCCACTCAAAGGGTATTCAGCAGTATCTTCAACTGGAAGGATTGGCAGGCTGATGGTCACCTTATACACAGCTTTTCTAGGCTTCACACCTTGATCTGAATTAGATGTGTTGAAGGGCTGGTTCTCTGTCATTACAAGTGAGGTCTTTGTTTTTGTGTTATTGGCAGTGCTGCAATGTGATCAGGAGGCAGGGACTGGCCTTGCCATTCAGTCAGAAAGTTTCTCCCCAACAAGGAGAAATATGTGTCTGGTCCTTACATTGAAAACGTCAAATGTGACAAACCAGCGTTTTCAAATGAAGAAAAAAAAGTGTCTAGCAAAAGCACCCTGGCCACAAATCTGGATATCAAGTGGCCTGGGAAGGGACACATTTCTAAGGAGCTGTGAAGACATGACAGAAGGTTTCTCATCCCAGTTTATTCTCAGTATCAGTGAACCTTGTAGCTTTAAAATAGGACAATTCAAAGACTACTACTGACATCTCACGGGACAGTAAATCCCAGCCATGTGATGAAATTCACCCTGCAGTGTTCACAAACACAGGTCAACAGGAGGCTAAATGGATTCATAGGGTTTGGCAAATGAGATGGAAACTCTGAAGATTACTGATGGGCTAACATCATAATATCAAGAAATTACTCTTTTGAGTATCCACGGAAAGTATACAGCAAACTCCTAGAAAATAAACTTTAATGTGAAGCAGCCATCTGTCCAAAATCTGGATTTATATTTCAGCTGAGCTTTACTAAGTGCCTTAGGAGCACAAGCTCTGATGTGAAAATTTAGGTTCTTCAACAAGGTGTTGGCTCTGTTGAGTGAAGATATTCAGATCTATTGGGTTGGATGAGGCAATAGGAGCCATGAGATGCAAAATAATGGCCACTAGGAGATAATAAGTTTCAGAAAAGATTGGAAATACATATGTGAACATTTGCTTTTCACATTCTTGGCTAAAATTCCGTGTTTACTTCACATTAGCACAGATGTTAATTAACTTACACATTTCTAAAACAAATTTTGTTTCACATAACAGTTAGAAATTGACTGTATATTTTATTATTTAATAAAACCTTTCTAAAGCAATCATCTGTACCAGAAACAGAGCATTATTTGTGTTTAGAATAAAGTGCATCCAGAAGTCCTTTCTCAAAAAAGAGGGATGATGAAAGTTAATTTACAGATCTCCAATTTCCAATACTAGTCCTGGGATTTTAGACAAACTTGCAGAGTATTTTGTTGTGCCAAAAATTAATTCTTAATTTTTAAATATTTTGTGAATGCCATTGCCTCACAATTTGAATGATGTAACCTATATGGATTACCTCTATGCTAAGAGAATAGAGTTCCATGTCTGTTCATGAATTAAAATATTTCTCCTCCATTATACCTCTTCGTCAACAGAGCTGATTTTGAAAATCTTTACTTTATAACAAGCTTCCTTGGCAGAAAGAGTGGTGGCACCTGACATTTCTACCAGAGAAAGAGTCCAATTAGCAGTGGTCTGCAGGGAAAAAAGTAAAAAACCAACATTGACCATGAATAAGAAATGTGCCCACATATTTGCAAACATCACTGGGAGCAATATCAGCACTCCTGCGTGCTAGGGACCAGACTGGAGGTGGAAGGGCTCTCCTCTGCAAAGGAGACCTAGTAGTATGGCACCTGCCCTCACACTGCCAGACATTTAATTCTCTTTCTTAGAGTTTTCTGTTTCGTACCTCTCAGACTGGTTCTTAAATCCATGGCTTTTAACAACCATGCATCCACCTGCTTTTCGTATGGATGTGAAAGAAGTGGTTAGCATATATTTTATACTTTGATCCAAAAGATACTTTGACCTGAGAGCTACCAGGTTTCAACTTCTGAACACCTGAGCTGGCAAGACGAGTTCACTCAGAGGTGATGTGGCAGCAATAGTTTATAGGCCCAGGGAGTGGGCCTATACTACTTCACAAGCAGTACAACCCAGATATTGCTCCGTACTGTGTCAGTCCTGATTTTACAACATTGCTTCCGTCATAAACACGTATGTAAATCCTTGTTGGATCACTTTTCTTTAGTGCTCATTTAAAACGAATACATCTCTGTAGCATTTGAGAAAACACAGTGACAAAGCAAAAACCATAAAATTAAGCATAACTGAAGTGTTTCTTAAAACAAAACTGGCGCCAATCTGGCACGCTTGTGTTTTATTCAGTTCTAGTGGTGGAATAGTTCCCTCCAGCAGAAAACACAAAACAACAGAAAACTACAACAACAACAACAAACCCAAACAAAGAAGCAAACAAAAAAACCAATCCAACCAACCAACCAAAAAAAAAAAGTCTGAACCTCAGGAAGGAAAAGGATTCAGTCCAGACTAAGGGTATTTCCGACAGTACCCGAAGAAAAACTCCACGTGAAGGAAGCTGTTTTAAGAAACAAGGACTTTAATGTTATTTCCATGGAGTTTCAGGGCTGTCACTTTCTATGATGAAATATTCTTATGCCAACTTTTTCAGTCTTCTGCGCCTGAAGTCAAGGCTTGTTATAGGAGCTTGTGTTCCCAACACCTCCAAGAACCAGAACTGCTTTCATGTAGGAACCAAAATCCAGACTTTTAGGTGTCAGCATACTTGTGTGTAAATGAAGGCATATGTTTGTAACTCTGTTGGTTTCCTTGTTAGGAGGAAACTTATTGTTAATACCAGAGGGTCAAATTGTATGAAGCAAATTTGTGCAGGAATTCACCAAAACCACATCAGCTCTCTGACAGGAAGGACCTAAAGAAAGGAATTAGTAGGATCGGATGTGGTGCTTTCTGACAGACAGCCAAACCTACAAGGTCAAAATAAGAAGTCAGTGAAAAAATAGATTTATGCTTAAAATGAAATGTGCACATTTCCCTTTTTATTGCTGTGCTCTGGATTAAAGAACTATAGCATGGAAGTTTATACATCCAAAAGCCCTAGGCTCAAAAAGCCACCCATTTCACCATAACCATTCAAGAGGGCTGCAGAGGAAGCATTTCTAGTGGTATTTTCCCCACTTTCTTCCAGAAAGGGACAGGGATCTACATGAATTTTCCCAGGTATGTACATCCCAGGCTGCTCTGGATCACCATGCAGCTGTGCTGTCACAGACAGCCACCACAGCCAAGCCTCACTGTGTGTTTTCCTCTCTCTTTACCCCATCCACCACCTTGCCCAGGGTTTTTAAGGACAGGGTGACATTCCTCATCCTGGAAGGGGCATGTTCTCATTGCCTGAGGTGGACTGTCAGAGGCGCACAGGATCCCTTTTCCTGTGAGTACGAGGCCTTGCTCGTGCAGACCACATAACCACAGTGATAAGTACCTGCTTCCTGAGCCAGGGGAGTAAATGTCTTGCAAGAACAGTGTAAGAACCCACATTTCAAACTTCAGCCTGAAAAAGTTGACCTGTGCTGAAAATAACCTCAGCAGATTGCATGGGAAGAAGGTTCATTGTTCTGTCACAGCCTCTCATGGCCTTAACTATTCACTGGCAGCTATTCAGGTGGTGAGTAAGCTCCTCATTCCAATCTGTCCCTTACTGCCTGGTTGGGAACAGCGCCTTGGAGTGAAGCCCCTTGCTCCATGTGCCTCATGTTTAACCTGATCCTGTCTTCCCAGGTCAGGCATCTCCAGAAGTGAATATCCTATAAATGGAAAATACTTATCCTTTAAGATGTTATCCTCTAGGCAGAGGATGATTAAGAAGAGTTTCCAGCTCTGTACTTAAGAACTGCTTTGTCAGGTCCAACAATTTTCTACACTTGTTTTCATCAGCATATTTTAGACATGGTTAGTGAGCTGTCAGCACCAAAACACCATTCCTTGTTCAGTTCTCTCCACCATGACTGCTTGAACCAAATAGGGGAACCACTGTTCACCTCTCTTCAGGGGCCAACGCACTGAACCAGAAGTTGATCCACATGAGGACAGGGAGCTGAACAAGGCACCTCTAAGTGCACCTGCGTTATCTGAGGGGACAGCAGGTTTCTATCTATCCACAATGGAATTTTCATCGCTTTCCTTTTCATAGCAGCTGTGGGAAGAAGCAAAGTGACTTGTTTACTACACGAGTCAGCTTTACCTGGTAAGAAGTTGTTACCAGGATTTGTAAACTCTGTGGTTGCACTGGGAGTAATTAACACCATCTTTGCTAGTGCTACCTGCCCTTGCTTGGGATGCACCCTACACGTCCCTGGAGCAACCTGCAAAGCCTCTACTCTGCCCTTTCACCCAAAAGGTCACTGTTCCTTGCCCATGAACCAGAGCAGGAGGGAAATAAGAAGGCACGAATTGCTGCTGAGATGGGGCACACAGAAGCGTGGGTACAGTGCTCCTGAGGTAACTGCTGAGGTGCCATGGCTTTGGCAACACCTCAAGATGCACAGCTGGCTAATATAGACCCCTCTTTTCTCCAGAGCCGCTTCAGAACCAGCTATTGATTCTTAAGGCAGTAATATTCATCTGGCATCTCATTCATTCCAAGTTAATTGCTTAAATGGGTGGAAAAGGAAATTTGTGAAATGAAATGTGCTGCTGCATCAGGCATAAAGAAAACTTCATCCCTGTTAAGCTGAAAATGCTTCCCAAAGACAACACATAGGCTTTACTGTGCTGAGGCACTTAAGTTCAATTCTTCAGTGGGGCCACTGTTTAAAGAGAGCATTACTAACTCAGTCACAGCAAGCTTCTGTGCTTCAACTTCCCAGTCAATTTACTCTTCAGGATGGTTTCCCCTACAGCTTAAAAATATGACCTTGGAAAGAATCACTAAATAAGTAAATACTTGAGTCTACCAGGGTTTTCTTCCTAGATCCTAACTCTGGCACAGGTTGAAGCCTTGAAACTACGTCCTATCTGCTAAGGAGACTTATGTTGGTATTGAGTCGCATATTGTTTGGAGAAATAACACATTTTCGTTATGGAAGGAGAAAACATTCCAAATAAGCTGCTGGTCAAACACACATTTTTATGCATGTCAGCAGCTTGAGAAGAATAAGGAGAAGGGAGTAGTTTCATTTTAAGTGATTCACTGAAGAAAATTCCAGTTTACATTAGCATGAATTTCTCCTTCAGAGCGCTTCTCATTTTCAGGATGCAATTTTGTGCTTCCTTCTCACAGCAGAGTTTTCACAATCTGTGTAGCAGTGCTCATTTTAGAATTGGCTGTTTCACCTCTCTAAATAAAGCGACTTTAGTACCTGCATTAATTCCTTGCGCTGGCCATTAATAACATTAAAAAATGTCTTTATGCAGAGATACTGCCACTGCAGTTATTAATTGAATTATTGAAAGTAGTTGGTGTCTTTTAAAGCAGCTCTTTTAATGTTTCTGTTTGTTATTTGTTTTTATTTATGCTCTCCATTGCACTGGTTCACAGTCAGGTAAGTCTGGAGAAGTTTCTTTTCCCTGAATTAAAGCCTGATGAAGGCCTGAGGGGTGTTCAAGGGATTGGCCCAGATGCCATCTCGGGGTCTGCTGCCATTAGCTTTCCTCTGCCTGTGAGCAATTTTCTCCAGGAAAAAAATCATAAAAACAACAAACCAGTCAAAGGAGACTTTAATCCTCTGTGGAGTGTTTTTTCTTCCTCGGCTCTGGTACTGCAGTGTGACGAGCTGTTCTCTCCTTACACCTTAGCTACCAACAGCCTCAAGGAGCCAATGCAACCAATGATTGCCAAAGTAGAGACCTATCCCTGTGCTCTCACGGTCCTCAAGGCTCTCCAGCTCAGTGGCAGTAGGGTAAGTCAGGCATTGCCAACTCCTGTGGGTTCCTAATCCAGAGACCCTGTTCCCAGGTCTTGCTTCAGGGACCTGGTGTGGTCTAAGAGTACATGACATTGCTGGAGAACATCCCCTCCAACTGCAAGGGCCTGTTCAGTATAAGTTTTCTCCAAACAAAACTAAAAAAGACTATTTTTTTCTATTTTTTCCCCTGAAGAAAATATTATTTTGTTTGCGGTTTTGTTTAAGGGGTGAGGTGCAAACTACTGTGCAGTCAAATTCTGTGGGATATGGTTGAATGGTCAGTTCAAGAGTTGAAATTACAGGCAGTCAGAGAGAGGTCAGTGAAAAAAAAAGGAGGAACAGCAAAGAACTAAAGGGAACTGTCAGAGATTGAAATGGAGTAAGGCAAATCTGGAAGAATGACGCTGAGAAAGTCAGGAGTTTTTTGAAAGTGGCAGAACAAGTTTTGTGCAGTTTGGTGCAAGCCTGTAGCTGTGAATTCACTGGCCTTCCTTCAGGCATCAGCAAAACAGGAACAACTCTTTAATATCAGTATTCTCATTCTGCCTAAAGGAACATTTTTGCTGCTTTGTTGGTACTGAAACACTTCACTTTACTGCTCTGGAAGGAGATAGCTGCAACAAGTTAGATAATGACAGCAGACAGCAATATTTGGTGCTCGAGCAATGAGAACACCATTGCCTTTCTGGGTAACTGGCTTCACCAACACTAAGGAAATGACAATTTAACCTGGATCTCTACACTTTAAGCGCATCCTTTTTCTATCTGATATGTGCAGAAACAGCAAATCATTCCCTCCCCGTCCGTGTCAGCAGCTTTCTTATTTCTGGAAAGCCTCTCCCATCCATTTCAGTGGATTTCCAACTTCAGTACTGCTTCCAAGATTTGGCCCCCTAGGACTGCTGCTTTACTTTCTGCACAGTAAAACAAAGTTAAAAGTTTCTGTAAGAGTCTCTTATAATGAAAATAAGGAGGCTGACAAAAAATTTATCATTAATACTCTCTCCCACTCACATACCATACCTGTTCATCCTTTTGGCTCTTGTTTTACACTTGTTACTACAGTGTGTGGTTTAGAAGTAACTTCACCCTTGCTCTTTTTATGGACGCTGTTTTTAAACACAGGAGATTTCAGCAAAGCAGCCACACACACCACACACACACACTCCACCCCAAATTTTAAGCAGGTACTTCTGTAGGACAACGAATTTCATCTGGGGGAAATGGAAATGATTTACAAGAGAGAGGCACTTGTAAGAAAAAGGCCCTAAGAAGAAAGGCTTTAAAGCTGCACCTTTGAACATAAAAACCACTTTGTCTCTCAATCAAAACTGCTGCCCAGGGGACGTGTCATACATTCTGTACAGCATCAACATTTCTACTGATGTAGAAATTCAAGGCAGCCACTCTCTGTCTAGTCCAGGTCTGTCATTCCTGCTCCAGGGTAGACTGGCTGAGTGAGAAATGAGAAATGAGAAATGCCTTACCTGACACAGTTCAACACCACAACGGCATCAGGCTCTGCCCAGAGCCCTAAGATTTATTGCAGTGTTTCACAATCTCAGATGATTTTTAAGTGAAGTTTGAAAGAGAGAAAGGCTGATGAATATTTACTCAGAAGTTTGTTCATGATTTGGCTGAGGATACGCTTCCAGAAACCTGTGACTGGTGCCCTGCATTCTTGTTCATCAATGCACGGAGTGTTGTGGATGGTTATCGAGTAACCTCCGTTTCAGAGGAAGGGTGTGCAAGTTCAACAAAACATTGGTGTCCAAAGGAGCCTACGGTGGAGGAGACCTCTAAAGGGCTATTAATTGAGCTAAAAAGAAAACCTTGTGAGAACACTTTAGCTTTCATAATTTTTCTGCCCTGGGGACATGTGTAAAAAGGGAAAGAAAGATAAAGAAACACACTCACATTTGCCTGTTTGTTTGCCTTGGTGTCAGTTATCTGGTACTTGATAAATGCAGAAATTGTATTCGCTTGACTGCTAGGATGATGAAATTTTACTTTCTTCATCTGCTGTGGTTCTGGCAAGACATAAAGAATAACAAAAACCAAGTTATTAGGAAACTCAATGGCTGAACCCTGGAATTTCAGAGCTGTGCTTAGGTTTAACTGACCTCTCTCAATGAGAAGAGCACTCACTGCCTTCATATTTTAGGCTTAGGTCAGGTCCCAAATTCCTGAATAAATGTGCAAACCTTCCCAAAGTCTTGAGTTTGCTCTATTGAGGCTTTCATCTGCCTTCCAGAGAGATTAGAAATGGTACTTGAACAACTCATTTCTGGATTCCAGGACAAAGCAGGAGCCTCACAAATCACTCCAGTCCAGGTTTAGTTCCAGAAATAAGGGAAGAGTACTGCAGAGCACTGTTATTCTGCTATTTTTTCCTCTAGGAGAAAAGTAGTCATTCATATATCTGGACAAACTTGCCTTGCTTCATTTCCAACCTAAATGAACACTTTGCTCTCAGTTCAGCTTCAGTACATAACAGTGAAAATGAGAAAAGAGTCCAACAGCACATTAATAGATTCCAGAAATTCTGTACAATGTCAATAAAGAAGTCACTGAGCTATTTCAAAAAATGTGAAGTATTTGCAGGACACCGTGAAGTGAAATAAATTGTTCCTCTTATGGCTCATAAAAGAAGCTCTATGAAATATAGAAAGGATTCCAATTATTATCTTATCAGAAAGAAAATAATAATTGATTTACATTTAAGCTAAATTGTAGTAATTTAATATAAGGATTGTTTCACTTGTAACCAAATAACTTGATTTGTAGCATGTCATTTCCACTGTGTACAAGTTTCAGGCAAACAGAAAACCCTCTTTTGCTAACTGGATTCATGGTCTTTTGTATAAATGTTCCACAAATGCTCACGGTTCTGCAAGCCCTAAGTGAAAGACATTTTCTCAGAAAAGATAAGGAACAAGTGTAAGAAAATTAGTAAAACACTGATAGGTCTTATAAAAGACATCTTATTAATAATAAGTCAAAAATCAGCTTTGGATTAGATCCATGCAAAAACTTTTTCCTACGTGCTAAAGGAGGAATTGAGGTGTCCAAATTCACCTCTAGCACAGGCAGCAGACAACTGGCAGGAATCTGAATTTTGGGCAAATATTCCTCCAGAGACACCTGGACTGCACACAAGCTCCAATTTCCTCTGGTGGAGTTGAATCTCTGATGGTTTTGCTCTTCAGAAAAATGGAGGTATCTTCTGTATTTTCCTTCCTCACCAGAATGTTGTGAGACTGATTCAGAATAAAGCTTTCAACATTGGGCTCTGAGGAGGGGAGGAGTTGTCTGAGAAGTTGCTTTGCATTGCGGAGTTGGGAACAGTATCCACTTGATTGTCTGATAGCTACAGGGATTGATTTCCATGCAAGTGCTGAGAAAAGAATTTGTGAATGTCAGATTTCCATTTCCCATTACCTTGTTTCCTTTCTCACAGGCTGCGTTTTTGGATTTACAGAATGAGATTAGTTATCGCTAACTATGGATATCACTATTTATTCAGCTTGTCAAGATGGACTTTTTTTTATTGCCTAGGAGGGAGTGCCTGCTATTTCCAGTTTCCTGAGAAAAATGGGAGTTAAGACATATATCTGGAAGCAGCCTATGGTGATGACACATGAGATCACAGACCTCTGCCTGCACCAGAGATTTCAAAGAGAATTTAAACACCTTAAACATTGTGGTGGTCCTACCATCCTACCAAGGTCATCTTAGGCTGGTTCAGGTAACTGAATTTAGTTCTCCAGAATCTGAGTGCTGCTGCCATGGTGGCACCTTCCTTTATTGCTCTGTTTTATGTTTGCCAAGCAAGACTCAATGCCAAGCACCTGATGAGGGCTGGCAGGTAATGTTTGGTTTGTGTTCTAAAGCATCTTTAAAGATGTAGAATCTCTTATTGTGTTGCTTCATCCATACACTTAATTTGGTTTTCATTTCCACCCACCTCAGCTTAAGACCCCTTGCTATGAAAGTGATAGAAAGACACAGACATCTTTCTAGGTGTGATTTCTAGGGAATAAACTCCTGAAATAACAACTTGGTCTTCAAAGAAGAATCTGGTAAAGGAAAACAAGGTTATCTGGGAAAACACCACTGTTTATTACGTCCCTGGAGATCATTAGCATTCCAGAATGGCTGCAGACCTCACAACCACTGGAGAACATAGGAAATCTTGTGTTTTATAATGAATTTTTTTTTTAATTCCTTTTAAAATAATAAAAAAAAAAGGCTTCCACTGAATTCCTGTACATTCAAAGGCAAAATGTAAATATTCCCCTAGAGAACAGTGTACTGGCTGACTGCAGAAGAGGAGAAAATTAAATTCAGGTGAATATATAATAAAAAACAACTCCTTTCATGTAGCTGCATTATTATAATTCATGTGGGCATCTCTAACCTCTTGCTGAATTCTTAATGACGACAAAACTAATTTGTGGCAGTGGCATTAATGTTGAAATATCACACTTCAACACAGCATTTTTTCATTCTCTGAATTTTCATTCTCTTCCTCACTTTTCTGAAAGACTTTTCCACCTCACTTCACTGAAAGATTTTTCCACCTCTACTCTCTCCACTTATAACCAGGCATACTAGGGGCGTTTCTAAGATCTTTTTCCAGCACTTATTTTCTGTTTTCTCTTTTTTTTTCTTTTAAGGGAATAAACCTCTCATTAGAGAACTATTAAAGGTCCTTTTTTGTCTCGGTGACTGTTTCTGCATTGGTATCTCTTGGGCCGGGACTGACTAGCCCATGCTGCTCAAAGCTTTTTTCATTGTGTAGGCAACGATTCTAATCAGTGCTATTTCTGATTTAGGGAATTCATCCTCTGACTTTGTTAGATATTGACAAGTTTATTTGCTAATAGTTTCAAAATTTTTTCCTGAAAAAAATGTCTTCCTCATGTTGGGTATAAGTCTAAAACAAATCAATTTTTAATCCTTTTTTACCTAAGTACCTCAGAATCCAGCATAGCTGTTCCCTCATATGCAGAGAGGTTATAAATGTATTTTTTTATTCCACTCATAGGTGAACAACCAGCACAGAGTAAAGAAGGGATTTGCCCAGGGCCATACAGACACTTTGTGGAGAACAGGGACTTTGACCAGCTTTCCCACATTCCTTCTCTGGTTCAGTAAGAGACCGAGGTGATTTCAGCCAGTAGGCATCACAGAGTTCTTTGCCTGACCTGATCTCACATTTCCCAGCGCAGCGGTCAGGTACAACATTTTCTGCAAGATCATTTCACTTTCCCAGTTCCCATTTACCTGCTTTCCTACGGGTATGCTCACTATTTCCCTCAGAAAATGTTGTCTGAGCAGGAAAAATAGTGATTTTACCATTAGTCAAAGATCTCCAGATTTAAAAGTAGCATTGTCAGACTGGCACTTCTGGTGATAGAGTCGTAGGCAAGTGGCCTTTCTGCAAATATGCTGTTTCTTCTTCACCAAGTTGCTGGTACATATATAAATCCTTTTTTTTTTTAATCTAGGATTTTCTCTTTAGAAATATGCAAGAGCTGCTCTGTCCTTTTCAAGGGTATAGGAATGATGAGTTACTTTTTGATATCTCTGCAAAATCTCCACTGGGAAAATCCAGAAGCTCCTTATGGCTTGTAATACTTGGGTGTAAATAATACTCTAAATTGCAAACTATGCTTGCTTTAAAATGCTACCAATTTCTACAGTGAAGACCAGAGTTTCTCAAACTTAATAGGAAGAATAGAGGAAAAGAATTAGATTATTCATTAATTCTGTATTTTCACTGCACTGGTAAATTCTAAAACATTGCTCAGGAAAGAAGAAAAAGGTTTTGAGGGATTCTAGGGACATTTCTGGTGTCTGTATGTGCAAAATACATCACAATAAAAGTAATTTGATTTAGCCTCACATCACTGCTAGTGATAATTTCAGCCTGAGATTAACACCTGTATGTCAGCAGAGACTGTGGGCATATATGTGAGGGGGAGGACAGAACAGCAGTCACACTGTACAGCTTTTTATTAATTATGTGATAAAAGACTGCTGGTGAAAAAAACATATGTTACACCGTCCTGACATTCAATGCCCTTTAGTTGTACGAGCAGTTTTGCTAAGGCTTCTTGGTTCAGTACTTCTAGAATAGTTTCGTATCTTTAGAACTGTTCTTGGTATTTTCCTACTCAAATCTCATACGAATCATAATTCACAAGATCCCCCTCTGTGCTCAGCCCCTCATAATGGCAGAATCTTTAAGGGCACTGAATCAGAACTGGCATCTACATCCCTTGTGAGAAATAATACTCAGGAGGAAGATTTCTGAGGTGATTACACAGGAATAGCAGAAATTAGATTGGCTGCTGCTGGAAAACCACAGCATTCCCTCAATAAAATATAATGTCAGGTAGTGCTCATCCTATGAGCAAGATGTTTTATACCAACACATCTATCTTTCTGGGAAATACCGAATTATCAGCCAGCTCAACACTCATGGATTCACCAGATGTACCTCCCAAATTGGCACCGTGTGGCCAGTGCCAGGGTGAGGTCTGCAGCTCCTCTGCCCTGCTGAGCCTCATCCAGAAGCCAGTGGATGCTGTCACCTCATTGATGCATCAAACATGTGGGGCCTCCTTGCTTGTGTCTCCAACCACAGGCGACTGCGTGTCTCTGTGCCTCTGAGAAATGATGTGCCAGAGTGCCGGGCTCCTTTGGAAACAGAGCTGTGACTTCCCAGGGAGAAGCATCCAGAGAGAGTTAAGGAAGGTTTCTGGGCAGCAGCCAAGCTAATTCCTGCTCTCACTTACACCAAAATAAACTCAAAACTGTGTGACAGAAGCAGAGAAGCACATCAGCACCTCAAACCCAGTATAACCGAGACCCCTCTGCATCTGCACACAGCAGCACCTTCCTTGTGGACACGGGCATGCAGTGCCTGGGACACATTTGGCCCAGGGCTTGCAGAGTTTGTCCTCAATCCCCCTCTAGATGAGCTCTCCTTGCAATTCCAAAAACGTAGTTCAGTAGCACAGCACAGCTTGGCTGATGACGAGAGGACACAGAGCAACTTTGGAAACACAAACTGGCACGGGGAGAGAGTCTTTTTGGCTTCGAAAGGACAGCGCACACGTTCAGAGCCAGAATGTGTAAAGACTTTTGTTCAGAAACAGAAATCCCTTGTGCTGACAGTCTCCGAACAAGGCTGGCACTCTTGTGAAGGCAATATGAAAGTTGCCTTGTGCTGGGATTAGCCGAGCGAACAGTTAGCAGCAAATAATTGACTCAGAAAATTTAGAAGGATAGTACTTCAATATTAAAAAAAATAAACAAAATTGTCTGTGAAAGCTCTACTGTTTTGACTTTGTTCTCACTCTAAAGTCAGCAAATGTTTCAGGAGAATACACTTCAGCCCAAGGGTAGCTCATGGTCTGTCTGTTACACTCACTCACTCCAAGGTGTGATGCTTGGTGTGTATAGTTTGACCCACATCCGTGACTGTTGTCTATTTGCATCTCTGGAGCAATTAACTGCTCCTTGCAGCAGCAGGACTCTTTATCTCATCCAAGGCTATCCAGAGTTAGTAAGGGCAGGTCTCTGTGCCAAGTCACAGAGGGATTCTCAGCCAAATTTGTCTTGCTCTGCCACAGGCGCATCATAATGTCAGAGACACAAGCTTTTCTGACAAAATTGTCACCTTCCTGATAGAGGGTTCTTCACCAACGAGTCAGAAAATGTAGTGTGCACATGGGCACTCTCTCCTGGCTTCAGTTGTCCCGTGTGAGGCGGGATTGGCTTCCCTTGGACAAGGTGCTGTTCCCATAAACTAGAGATGGAGCACAAATAGGCCAAACAACTCCCTTACTTGCCTTCAAGGCTGCTGTGGAGGAGAGAGGCTGAAGTCAGATTGCACTGAATTTTCTGTTCCTGATCAAAGTCCTATATTGCACAGGATACCTTTTTATTTTTTAATTTCTCCTCAAATTAATTTCAGATCAGTTTCAAAAATAGAATAGCTGAAATGTCACTTTTCTCTGTGAACATTCATATGTTCCAGCTTCTCCAGACCAAGTATTCTCCAAAGAGGTAACAAGCACAGACATTAATAAAACCCCAAGATTTTTTCCAGAACTGTCCCCTCACTTCAGGCAGATGTAAGACTTGGTTCTGCACTACTGCTGTTAATTTCACTGCAATGGTTCAATTCCTATACCCTGTTGTGTTCATTACCTGGAATGGAGCTAATTACCACTGGATAAGTTAATTTATGTAATTTGACTAACACTGAGAACAGAAGAGTGAGCCAAGCCTAAAAATTACTGGATTAAAAATTAGGAGATTCAAATTTTAAAAAGTCATTAGATTTTTTTTTTTTTGCTAAAACTGAGTTCCACAGTTTCCCTCAGTTTCAAGCTTTCTGCAGTGACAAGAAACTTCTTGCTGTCTCAAAGATCAGTGCCTGGTTACCTTGCAGGGCTTATGCTGGGAAAGCATCAGCATCTGCAAAGGCCCCAGGGCAATGTGGGGACCTGGGAGGGCTGTCCTGGGCAAGCAAGAAGCAAAGCAGTGCTCCGAGGGGGACCTCAATGTCAAGGAAAGCAGAAAGTGCACATAATCCAAGTCCACTTGAGAGCATCTGGGGACTAACAAGCACCTTGAGTGGTACCCCTTGCATGGCTCAAGCCCTGTGTGTGTTGCCCTCTGCTGCCTGGGACCAAGGATTGAGGGGTTTGTTGTTGTATTTCCTACATATCTGTCACTAGACTGCAGGTCTTAGAGACACGGAATCACAGGATCATGGAATGGTTTGTGTTCTAAAGCATCTTTAAAGATCATCTGATTCCAACCCCTCTGCCACGATCAGGGACACCTTCCACTAGAGCAGATTGCTCAGAGCCCCTTTCAACCTGGCCTTGGACACTTCCAGCAATGGGGCATCCATAAATTCTCTGGGCAACCTGTGCCAGTGCCTCAGAATCCTCACAGTAAAGAATTTCTTCCTAATATCTATCCTAAATTTCCCATTTCCAATTTGGATCCGCTACTCCTTGCCCTATCACTACAGTTCCTGAAGAAGAATCCCTCTCCAGCCTGTAGGTCCTGTTCAGACACTGGGACGCTGCCACGAGGTCTCCACACAACCTCCTCTTCTCCAGGCTGAACAGTCCCAACTTTCTCAGCCCTGTCCCGCTAGGCTGTGACCACTGAGGAGCCCCAGGGTGGTTGAGTGGAAGCAGCTCTGTGGGAATTTCAAGACCAATGGCAAGCCTGTGAGATCCAAGCCTGAGCCCACGTGAAGAAGCTTCAGGTCTTTAAAAGGACACTTTTATCTGCTTTCCTCTCTACCACATGATGTGAGGTAGCATTTGTTGCTCACTTGCAGGACATGCCTGCAAATGGGCCTTTTTTTTTCCTTTTCCACACTTATAACCCTTTCTTCTTCCTTTCTTTACTCAGTCACTATCTCAGCTGCATGAGGCACTCTGTGCAAAACCATCTGAGGGTGAATGGGAAGGACCCTTCCACTGAATCTGTGGTTAGGACTCACAGGCACTAGCATTTTCCAGCAGCACTGAAAGGATTAATTGAAATGTTGAGCCAGAGCAGTAATTATTTTACCAAAGAGTGAAACACTATTCAGCCCTCACTTCTCAACTGCTACTGATGCAATCAAGGCCAAACAGAGCCAAGATATAAAATTACTGCTGCAGTCCAGCATTTTAAAAGCAATTAAAAGTGAGAGGTGCCCATGATTACTGTGTAAGAAAGAGGGTTTTCATTAAACAAATGGGGGTAATGCTTGCTCTAAAACCCTACTGCTTCCCAGCAAAACAAAACATACAGGACTTCTGACTTTCCAAAATGAATCCATTCACTTGAGTAGAGTTACTCCGGATTTATTCCGTGAGATCAGAATCACACCTGCACAATGAAAGACGTTAAAGGTGCTTTTTCTTTGCTTTGTGTTACTTTCCTGTAAGTGTATTTTTGTCTCTTCCTATTTGCAGTTCAAATACAGGGGAAACAATAAAAGTCCCAAAGACGAAACTCAACTGGGTTGGAGAGCAGGAAGCGAAAATATTATAGTATTCATGTTTATTCTTGCCATAGGAATAAATAGGGCTTGGTTCAGTGCACAGTTCTGTCACAGCATGTTGTGTTTGCTTCTCCTTAGGCTGGTGAAGCTTCACTGACTGCTGTGAAATCACCTCTACAGTGAGCAAATAGAAACTGGCTGATGCTCAGAGGGGACAGCAGTTATCTCGTTCTGGTTTTACAAACTGAATCTGCCTCCTCAAATCAGTGCAGGTAAAGCACATTTCTCCCATTTGCATTGCATGCTCTGAGTTACCAACCGTCTCCATGCGTCTTTGTTCCTTAATACACTTGGAACTTCCAAAAAAGTTCAATCACCTTTGCTGAAATTTTCCATCTTTCATCTCTGACCAAAGGTGAGCTTGGATTTTTTGAAAAGCTGGAGGAAAATTCCATTGGCGGCTTGTGAACTGAAAAGAAGTGCCAAAACAAAGAAACACTTCCCCCCATTTGAGACAGCTCCTAGCCGCCTCTCATTAGGGAGTGAAACACCAATCATCCAGCATAAGGGAGCTGCACACAAATCTCTTTAAGGTCTCACCCCACAATTCAACAGGCAATAGAGCTACACCTGGACTTGCACAAGCAATGGCAGCTTGAAAACCATATGATCCAGCATATTTTCCAATGTATCCACCCCAAACCCTGCAGAAACCTGCAGCATCCTTCCATTCATCTGACAACAACTCAGCTGGACCTGAGCATAATCAATAACATGGTAAAATGTAGGCCTTCTGCCTGAGTACTGTCTGTTTGGTTGCTGGTTGGATACCTATCACCCCAAAAGGCTCCCTGCATACCCCTCTGCCTTATATCCACCTTTTGTCACCAAAGCAAACATTTTTCCTAACAACTGTCCTGGTTCTAGCCTGAATTGCCAAAAATTACCCTCTGACAGAAGACATGGCCAGTAATTTTCTACTTCCATGACCAATACAGAACTATCTAGTCTCCTTCCGGAAGAGCCAAACCCTGGGATAAAAAGGTCTTTGTAGATTTTTGTAGGAGGGGGAGTTTGTAGGATCCCATCACTGAAGGGATCTTGAAAGTTTGGTCTTCTTTTCCTCTGAATGAAAATGAAATTGCAGAGATCTCCTTGATCTAACAATGCAAAGCTCTCCTGAATGCAATTGCCTGAGTAACTTTGCTTTGGAAAGCGCAAAGCAGGCCAACCTTTGCTGCTTTTTAATTTAATTTTCATTTTTCTTTCTTTCACTCCCTTTTCTGTTTCTTTCTGCCCATTGTGATCTTATCCCTAAGCCGTGGGGGTTTTTTCATGCCTCCTCTCTGTACCAGTGCCACCTGACTCGCTGGGTACAGAGGGGAGTTGTTCAGCCCTCAGAAGGAGCTCTCTGGGGTAGGACTGGAACACGTTAGGGAAGTTTATTATGGCCCCTGTCTTGGCTGACACACTGGGATTGAAGTAGGTGCCTCCAGAGCTAAAAGCCCAGGTTGTTGGCAGCCAGGGTTCAGAGCCAGGCTGCGGAGCTGGGAGCCGTCACTGTTCCCATCCTCTGCGGATTAGCACAGAGGGGGACTTGTGAATGGTCCATGTGATATCTGCTCAGGAGGTAAACAGAGGATTTTAGTCTCCTGGGCTGTCAAACCAACTCCTTTGACAAGCTCTAAATTCACTTAAAGCCATGTAATTTGAACATGCTGTGGGGTCCAAGTCTACTTCACCCTTGATACTGCGTAAATGGGCCCATTAAGATTTAGCCAAGTTTTGTGTGGTTTGTTCGTAAACAGTCACTGTGACGCCTACTTCAGGGAGATAAGCCCTCCTCTGCCAGAGCACAATAGGGGCTGCTCACAGGATGAGAATCCAAGGCTTTAAAATCACCAGAGGAGGAAAAAAGAGCAAAAAAGGAACTGTGCTCAAAAAATCCTATGAAACTTCAGCAACTTTGCCGTCCCAGATAAAGACCTTGTATGCTGGGCTATGATTTCGTCAGCACTTGAATCATAAACACAGCCTTGTAGGGCTTTTATAAAGCAGACATAAAATTTTTCCATAGGACAGAACTCTGCACATAACTCATCTATGAAAAATATTTTTTTCTTTCTAAGGCTGAGAAATTTAAACATCATGTAGATACCCTTAAGTGCCAGCATGTTTCAGGAGAAGAAAACTGCGTGCAGAAAAATATCATATTGCACTTACATTTGATTTGAAGTTTTGAGGGGTTTTTGTAAAGTCATTGCAGTATTGATGCAGTCTCAGCCCTCAGATTGTTCTCACAGTTCTTCTCTGAACCAGAATCAAACACCACTTTGCAATCATATGAACCAGATGCAGACTTCCATAACACTGACTGTGAGTCTCAAACAGGATGATTTGGCAAATCTGTTCCAAATTCCAACAAAAAGCACAAGCTGAGTACTGTCACCTAAATATCTCTGAAAAAAAGAAAATCTGCCTTTTTGATTTGAACCAACTACCTCAAATCAACATCTATGACTATCTTAAAGATAGCAGAAATTTTAAAATTCTTCAGTGGCATCTCTGGGTAGGAACCCAAATTATTACCGCAGGTAGGAAAAATCAGGTGAGGAGAAAGAAACGGGAAGGTAAGTAGCCCACAGATGCTGATTGAAGCCACAGGGAATACATGATTGCAAAGGACCAGTATTCATCTGAGTTGTTGTTTTCAAACATCTTAAAAGAGACCATGGTTTAAAAAATAATTTGCTGAGAAATTGGAGAGATAAGAATTCACTCTTTGCCATGCTTGTTGTCCCCAGTGTGACAGAGTAGGACATCAAGAGAAGATGCACACTGGGTTAGAGCACTCCTGAGGGTACCAGAGGCAGACAAAGCACAGGGCACCAAGCCCCCTAGGACGATCACAAGCCATGCTCTTCTACGCCTACAGCCCTTGGTTAGAGCCAAGTCCTGGCAACTTGGGCATGACTCTCTGAGACCACAGGCAGCCAAAGCAAGGTCTTCTTGCAGCAGACTTAAGTCCTTGTACAAAGAGAACTGGCCAGATTGTGTTATGGCTATTGGCTATCACTGGCAATATTTGCTTTATCAGTTTTGTGCCTTAGTCATCTCTATGGCATGTAATAAGTTTGCAATGGTGTGTTAACCCTTTTTTTGCTCATATTGTGCTTTCAAGGGCTATGCTTGCAGAAGGCCCAGTGCAGAGCAGTTTTGGTGCTGATACATCCCCACCCTGAAGGCTAATGAAAGGCTCCCACTGTTGCAGGGCTAATTCCCCACTGTTTTTTAAAAAAAAACAACCATAAAAACAACTGGGAAGAAGTCCTGAACCCCTCCTGGAGCTGGATTCAACCTCACTTCTCAGGACTCCTAAAGCCAAACCCCACTTTTCCGGTCCGTGCTTTACTCCCTGAGCCTCTGCAGCTTTCCAAGTCCCTCATCACTCTTCTCCTGCAGGTTTTCTGAGTGCACACAGACCTCGTGGATCATTCCCTGGTGTTTTGGCTTGGTGGTATCCCTTTGCATTGTGAGCTAGATGAGATGAATGTCTTCACAACAGCCAGAAAGGAGGAAACACCACCCTGCAAAGCCAGCAGCCATCTCAGCACCCAAGTTGTGAACTTGTGTCTTGGCTCCACTTGGGCACACTTGCTGGCCTTCCTTAGCCCCTTGGCATGGCTTTAATGTTTTTCTATATATCTGATGCTCTGTCCCTTGCCTAAGCTTCGCCCTCTTCACTGTCTCAGATATTCAGCCCTCCGTGAGGAAAGGACTATTCCTCTTACACGGTGAGACTTCAGGGAAAGTGAATGAACAGAAGAGAGCACTCAGCACCCAGACGTTGAAAGACTTCTTACACAAAACACAAAAGAGCTTTTCTTCTCATCAGTGTTTTCAAGAGACAAAAGAAAACTCATTTTCTGAAGTGTTCCTCGGAGATACTTTGTTTTGAAGTGGTTAAAGAATTTCAAATGTGAGATAAGGGGGAGACACTGGCATGGAGCGAGGATAACAGCTTGTTCCTCCAAGGGCTAGGATTAAATTGCAGGGAATGCTGGCGCTCTGCCCAAGCTCAGCTTCCCCAACACTTGCTTGAAAAGGTAGAACTTGAAACATGTGCTTTTCACTCTCTTCTTATCATCACTCTCACTGCTTCAACCATTGTTCATGTGCTCTGGCACTCACAAAGCCTGCCTCTAGGTTTTGCTCTAGACAGTGTCGATAAGCCAGATGATAAACGTGGAAAACTCCCTGAGAGGGTTTGATTCGGGCTGCATTTGAAGTTGCTGGCAAAGGACTCTTCTGTTGTTTTTTGTTGGTCTATGCCCAGCATCAGGACAGTCTCATTCTGCAGAAGGCTGCACAACGGGGAGCAGAGATGCTTCACTTACAGGTGACTCATTATCAGGTTGAAAGTGCTTATTGCTGGATTATATCAGCTCTTGTTTTGACATGACAAAACTCAGGATCTCTTCCATGTACAGTTCCCACTCTCTCTCCTTACCTGCTTCTGCTTTTTTTTTCAGCAGCAGTCTTGCTTGCAGACGTTTCAAGCTTAACATTATTCAAGTCAGAAACCGTGCAAATCACTCACGAAGTTCTCCCTGCTCAGTTTGCAGGCACTGTTGACAGATAGGAGATGTTTCACCTATCTAACCCTCAACACACATGTTCTCACAGCAGATGGGGATTTTCATGTACTCAAAGGCAGCACGGAGTGGCAGATTGGTCAGATCCGTGAATCCAAAAATACTGCAAGGCCCTTTTTGTGTGCTATCGGAGAGTGTCAAGACCTGTGGTTGCCTACATCCATTTATCATGGCCTGGTATGTTCAAAAACGTTGTTGCTCTTCGTTAACTCTTTCATCTGTAAAAGGCCAGAATCTTGATGCTGTCTCTGTAGCTGCATTCCTGGGTCTCCCAGCTTAATTGATTAATGAAGTGGAGCTGCTGGTATCTGTGGAAGAGAGGGCATCTTGATTTAATGTAGATACCACAATGATGGTCACTGGAGGCCTGATGTAAACACAGGGGGCTGGTATGCAAAAAGAAAGATAGAACCCTGAGAGCCCCTATGTGTTAAATAGCAAGGCAGAGTAGCATTCTACCCTTTTAATGTAAGGGAGGAGGTGGGAGTTGATGGAAATGAGGGCAAGAAGTACACAGTGACTTTTCTGAGAGCTCATACAAGACAGCAGTGAGACATTTAAGAGCCAGGACCCAGCCATGTGTCCTAGCCACAAATAAATCTACTTGCAGTTGTAGGTGGATATGTCTTGTTAAGTATGTGAGCTATGTGTCTGTCCCTGGCTTACTCATTTTCTCCTGGTGAGAAATGAAGAACAGCCCCATCCCTAGCTGGGCAGAAGGCAGGGACACCCCCTGAGCCATAAAGCTCCCTGCTGGCTCCTCATCCCAGCCCCTGTGAGCACGTAAGATTTGTGCTGCTCCCTATCTCAATCTCCAAGAGCAATTTTGGCGTGTCCTAGCATGGTTGGGTTGCAGGTGATTCTGTGTTCATCACTCCTGTGCCCAATCATAACAGGTCCCAGCTCCAACACAGCACAAACATCATTACTCTGAGGGTTAGGACTCCCATGGGGATCAGAGACAGTCATAAAGCCCACTTTCCAGTTAGGGAGCAAAAACATACTGGCACTGTACTGGCGATAAAAATGTCCCATCAAAATGAGAAGTGTCATTTTGAACCTTGATCTTCTTGTGACTCAGAAGGACACTGCTGTGTGGTTTGTGTTGGGTCAGTTTCATCTGTTTTAGGATTTTTGGAGACAAAATACAGATTTTAGCCAATGTATCTTAAATACAGTTGTATTATAGATTTTGGCCTGGGTTGTCTCTGACATATTGTATACATGCAGCTTTATTTAAGTAACAGCTGGGATATATGAACATATGTCATCTATCAAAGATTGGAAAGGGAAATCATGAGCTGGAGCATTTTTGTATAACTTGCTGTCATCACATTCATGTAAAAAGAATTAAGCCTCAAAGAAAAAACTTGTTACTCCATCTGACCATGGAAATCTTCTTCCTTTAACCTTATGGCCTGCATGGTTGAGTTACTGTATGGAAAAATTTAAGTGGATAGTACAGAGATCAAAAGAACTCCCTCCATTATAAATTATTGGAGTCTCTTGCACTTCCACAAAAAAAAACAGAGTCAGGTTCTGTTTGTGTTCCTGTGGGTTGTTGTTGCTTTAACCTGGTAGTATTTGTTTCTTTAACTTCTTATTTTGATGCTGACTGTGCCCATCAGCCAAAGCCTAAAAATAAATCATAAAAACAGGGACTGTAAGCTCTGTGGAGCTAGGATGCTTCACGCTTCTTTCTTGGAGTGGCAATGGAACTGTTCAAGGATATAAATAAAAGTTAGTGATACTGGGCCCTTACACAGATTGACAAACCTTAAGGGACCAAAGCCCCTAGGGAAAATGTTGTGTCTCTATTGGGACTTTGTAGAAGGTATCAGGTTTGCCCTTCCCCAGATAACACGGGTGATATGGGGGTGATACAGGTGTGATACAGAGGATGGGAGAGCTGGTGGAGGTCAGAGCACACCTTTGTGGGATGGATGAAATTCCGCCTAAATTGAGAGTGTCTGAAATGCATTGTTTTGCTAAAATCATTTCTCAATAAAAGCTCAAGATCCACTTACTGGCCACAGCTCATTTTAGCCCCTCTCAGACAGCAAAGGCAGCTGGACTTTGAAACACTCAATCTAGGCTTTGATAGCCTTTGTTTTTCATGCCACATTAGCAAAGTCAGTGAGGCATAAAGGAAAGACATGAAAATTGTATTTATCTTCTGCATATCTTGCCTACAGATCTACAGATTGTCTTCCCCCATCCTCAGAACACAGAAGCTGACATTTTAAAGAAGACCCAAAGCTGATCTAATCCAGTATCTTGACTCTGACAGTAGCCAGTGGCAAATACTTGAGATAACTGCATTAAATCATGACTATAGGCAAATTTTAAATAATCTTCTCTCTCAGAACATTTGTTCTGCATTGAAATAGTTAAGGAATTACTTCATCTCTTAAGCAGGAGTACTACACTTTCAATTTTATGGGCTGTTACGAGGTGTAACTTACACCCAGGTATCTTCATTATTGCTAGGAATATACCTTTGTGAAAATGGGTGAGCCTCTCCCTGCAGCAGTGAGGGCCTATGCCTTCACCTACCAGGAGATGGTGTTTCCTTTTATTTAGGTGCCAGTTTTCCTGAAAGCCATGCTGCTTTTGCACTGTAAGTTTGGAGAAACACCTTAGGATGCCTCCCAGAAGCGTATTTCTATCACATTTTCTGGTGTTTACCTCCTTTCTCATTTGATACAACCAGTGCTTACTTGGGCCCCTCTGGCTTGGGGAGCTGTGTCCTTGGGACCATTCCTCCCAGCAGCAGAGGCTCATACACATCTCAGGAAGCTGAGCTGAGGAAATATCTCCAGAGGACAATTGAGATGTCCTGATCATGACCCTGGAAGTGCCACTCTTTCTCAGGAGTGAAAGATGAAGTTCCCTGTGCCAAATGTCCTGAGTCAGGGGCAATCAAGGCATCTCCATCACGAGTTTGTTTACAACCACTCCTACCTACTATCCACCTATCTTCTGGTCCTTATCTTGACTTGGTGAAAACACCATGCCTAACCACACTCTGAGAGTAGGAATCTTTCAAAAGGTGGCAGGACTTATGAACATGCAGTAAACCGGTTACAGATTGCCTTCAGATTCGGCTTCAAAACGCTCAACAAGTAATACCAGCTGAGGTTTGTGTTCACAGCCTTCTCGTGTCCCGAATTTCAGCAAGTGCCAGATCATGTCTTTCCCTTTCCAAGCTGCTGGGTGGAAGGAGAGCTGTCATGATGTTTCCCATTAACACCACCACTGTTCTGCTCCTCACTCCCAGACTTTCTCAAACAAAACCAGTTCCTTGCATGAGCTGTAGGTGGGTTTCTAAGACCTAAATTTCCCTAAAAGCCTTTTTATTATTCCTAAACTACATTTCCCACAGTAATTGCCGGGGCCCGGGTTCAATTCCCGGTCGAGGATACTCCCCGGGCAGGCAGAGCTCGTTAGCCCTGCAAGGGGGCAATCTGCCTACGTCCTGAGGAGGACCTCAGCTGCCACTGTCCAGAATCGCTTTGGCCCGGCAGATGAACCTCGGGATTAAAGGGTGGGCTCAGATCTGCGCGCCCTGTGTCTCACCTAAAAAATCCAGTGCGCAGGCTGGAAGGTCTGAAAAAGAGGCCTTCCCCGGATCTTCGTTCACGAAGGCTGGCCAGCAAAAAACTACATTTCCCATAGTCCTGTCTGTAACTCAGTCTCTGAAAAGACTTGACGTGGATGCCACGTATCTTCACAGGCTTGCTCCTGCTCCAAGCTTGATTCTATTAATCTGCTACAAATAACATCATTTCACTTATATGCATGGCTCTTCAGCCAAAACCTTAATCTGAACTCTGTGTGCTGGTTCTGAAGAGCTTCCCACTCCGTTTCAGCACGTTGATTTAAATGTCCTCTGTGGAAAATGCTGTTAAACCCATATGGATCGATTTTGCCATCACCAGCACTGTTCCAGTTATCTTACTGTGAAATGCTGCCAGATCAGGAGAGCTGTGTTTTACTGTCCCTCTAACTACACCAACACTGCACAGCACTGCACAGGCAACAGTCCCGTGGTTCATGTCTAACTTAATCTATGGCTGTCAAAATTACTGGATACTATCAAAAGTCAGGAAGAAAAGAATGGAAAATCTTACTTCCACAGGGCTGTGGTCAACTGAGCACTGAAATTGGCATAGCTGACATTAGGAAGAGTCAGAGTGAGGCAACATATAAGTAGGAATTAAGAAAAATGAGGCTGAGCTATGAGGATAACCCAGGTCTGCTAAGTGTCCTACAGTCCAAGTTGGGAGATAAAGTTCCTTACAGCCTTAGGAGAGAATCAGATGAGTTGCTCTGCTCTCCCAGTGGAAATGATGCCATGGCTAGGGGGGTGATCTGTTTATCTGGCTTCGCCCTTTTTTGCAGCTAATGTGAGACTTTTGGTAGATGAATGCATTTTGAGAAAGAACCGCTCTGGTTTCTAGACAAGGTGTTGCAGGCCTTAACTTTGCTGGAGAAAGTGAGGTCCATAGGAGGAAATACTTTGAGGCAGGGGCCATGCAAAGCCGTGTGTGTGCAGCTATTTATCATCCTCTGCACCCACACAGACCTCGGTGTGCTGTGTGCAGCTTTGTACCTGTACCCAGCCCCAAATGTGCTTCCTCACAGCTTTTCATGTTCTACTGAAATGTCTGGGCAAATGGTGAGCGATTATTTCCTTCAATTGTTGCCGCCATCCTCCACCACCCTCAAAATTATTAATTCTAAAGGAAATTTAAAAAGCGAGAGGGAGAATTCCCTCCCTCTAATTGAGAGTGCATTGAACAGAGATCAAAGCACTGTTTTCAGTGGGTCTTGGTAGGCAGGAGTTTTTCTGAACAGACTCCAATCTTTTGGTATAGAACGGGTCAAAATGACCTTTGCTTTTTCCCCTCCCACATTCATAATTAGTGGCTGTTAATTTGCATTACCTGGCATGGCCTAGACTTTGTTTCTAGGACGATTATTCTTACAGCCTCATTGTTTTCACACAGAGTGGAAGAGTAAACAGTGCTCCTAAATTGCACACATTTGAATCTCAGAGGGTGGATCTAGAAAGGAGAATATCCCACTTAAACTCTTTTTTATGGGACATTTCACCTCTCTCAGGTTTCCACTTATGGAACCAAAGTAGAGGGAAGCAGAGGAACGACTGAACCCACAGCAAGCTACTATTGAAGGGATCCAGATCCCATTTGTACGTGAGTTTCCTAACCCAGGATTCTCCTAGGTAGGCAAAGCAGATAACAGCTCATTTTATAGCCCTGAATATGACAGAAATATTCATCACAATGAGGAATTGGGACTGTTAAAGACCTAAAAAAAAAAAAAAAANATACATCATCCCTGGGGAAAACCTCCTCCCACACACAAATGTCAGATGCTAGTCTTGGCTTGACTGTTGCCTGAAATGCTAAAGCACTAAAAAAGGAAAGGAGATGGGCACTTCAGCATGGTTTCAAAGCTGTAGCTCATGGGCTTTGGAAGGAGACATTCATCACCTGCAGAAAGTCCTGCATTTAGAAGGGCCAATGGGTTATCAGAGGAAAGCAGTGGTGGAATGGCTTCAGAAAGAAATATTCAATGGAAAAAGGCAAAATAGAAGAGCAGAGAAAGATAATGTGAGGATTTACTCATAAACAGACACATTTCACTGCTGCCAAATCAGAAATCTTACTAATGAGGGTTTAGAGGGTCTCTTGCCAAATAACTAATATTACAGTGTGTAAAAAAGCTCAGGTTTTCTAAATGCATGACTCTCCAGTCAAAACCAGCTGAATGTTTCCTCATTTAACACTCAGTAAAATGTTTTATTTAAATGTCTCATAATGCTTCCAGTGTTTCTAGTGTACTGAAATGCAATATGTATCTTTTACAGCATTTTGCAGGTTTGTTCAAACTACCAAATATATCATATTGTCCAATGGTTCTATATTTGGGACCATTTCGAGGAGAGACATAAGTCCAAAACAGTATTCATGTTACAGTAGTTTCCTGGTCTCAGACAATTTTTATTCCTAATTTTTCAAAGTCTGCAACAATCCATCTGGAATTTTAGATTCACGATTTTTTGGAAGAACGGGTTTTTCTTTCTGGAAAATTTGAAGTAGAAGTGGACAAAGAGTCTTTGAGACCTGGAGGTTCAACAAATGAGGTGTTTTCATTTTTGGAATAGTTGCCCAGTTTGTGTTTATTTTGGCTCATCTGATTGTACATGGCTGGAGCTACAGACAACCAGGGAGGATCAATGCTTTTCACCAGCTTTTAGCAATGTTGTTTAGGGACAAGGACTGGAGGCCTGGCCCAGCAGATGGAATTTTAAAAATGGGCCAACACGCTTGAGTTTAAAGCTGAAAATCTTAACATGAAAGATCATCAAGTCCAAGAGGCAACAAAATTACATTTGCCTAAATGAATGGGGCTCTTCATACATGGTACTATGGGGTGATTTGAGAAGGAGGGGGATGGTCAAATTCACATTAAATGCAATATAATTTTTCCAGTGATTCCCTTAGCCCTTTCTCCCTGGCAGAGCTGTCTCCAGAGGCCGCAGGGGATGTCCTGCTGGGCTGCAGCTCCTCCCTTGGTGCCAGCTCCCTTTCCCAGCAGTGCTGCTCAGGTCCTGCCTCCACTGCTGATCCTACAATCCACAACCTACCTTGGTTTTCCCTGAGTTTATACCTAATTTCTTCACCTTACAACTCATTCGGGTCAAATAATTTTGGGTGTTTTCAGCCATTGGAAGTCCATTTCTCCCCAGCTATCCTTTGACTATTCCAGCATTACATATTTGCAAAGATGTGACTAGGCTGAGGAAGTCCCTGAAGCACAAATTTTTGAATCTTGTTTAGACTTACCCTTTTCCTATGCCCTTTCTTAGGCACCTTCTACTAGCCACGGCTTAGAAATAGGATAGTGGGCTACCAGGCTCTTTATGAAATCATTCCTATGATTTTATATGGAAAATGTTCTTAGTTCTTGAGATTTTATAATGCATTAGTTATGCTATGTTATAATAAATGTAAATCTGTGTGAGTGACGAGGCTGCATCACTTTCAGGAAAAAGGATGTTTCTTCTTTTAGGTGGAGCATTGATCTGGGTGTGTTGATAAACTATCTTTTCTGTCTCACCCACAAAATAAGTGAATTCAGGGCTATCAGCTCAGCAGAAGGTGTGACTGCAGCCATGGTAGCTCAATCCAGGCAGAATGTTCACAGCCGCACTGGCAAATGGTGGTGCTGGATTTACCAATGGCACTGCCAGTGAAGATCACTGTCCCAGGAGAGTTGTCACCAAAGTTCTTGCTGTGGGGTCTTTGCTGCTACTGCCATTTATTCCAGCCATTTGCCCTCTGCTTGCACATTCTGCTGGAAATTTCATCCTGGTTTTAAAGATTGCTGCCTTTTCCAAGCGTGACACCCAGTGTGAGCCCAGACAGAGGATATCCAAATGGCCAAAGCTGTTCTACACTTTTATGTATGATTTAATTCAACCCTCGGACATCAGAGAGATGAAAGCTCTGCTGGAACCACATGGCTTCACTTCCAAAGAACTGCATCAGTCAGCTCTGGGTTTTGAAAAGTCCTGCACCTTTTGTAATGCCAAGAGTTTTAGGAGGAGTCACAGAGGCTGACCCAACCCCTCACACTTCCTTGCCCGACTTTGCCATTACAGGACTTGACAAAAGGTGTCTGTGTCACATCATCCAAAATATTAAAGACATGCATGGAATGACACATGTCAAACACCCCTCCAGCCAATAGATTACCAATATGTGAGACTTAATGACATGAAAACAAATATTTAGTGTGTTTTCTAATGATAAATACATTAATTCAGCCAAGTAATAATGTTTGTCTGATCTTGGCCAATCTGCTTCAGTGAATGTCACACAAAGCACCTCCTAGAAAGAGTTCAGGATACTGAAGAATTTGGAAATTGCCAAGGATAAATAACACAGAAAACAGTTTTCCCTCTAAATTAAAAGTCAAGTTGATGGATGAGTACAAGAGGAATTTTCAAATGTGACAGTCGATGATTACAAGCTTGCTTGTGTTCAGTTGTACACATATAATTGCCAGTGAAATAGCAAAATGCTTGGGAGGAAAAGATTTTCCAGGTCCTAGATGGGCAGGTAGATGAGAGAGGAGCAGCAGCATCAAGGCTTGTGCCACTTGATCTGCAGCCTTCTAGGCAATGTTATTATTCTTTTCAAGCTACTGCATAAGCTGCCTGGATAAAGAAGTTGTTTCTCTGCAGTGCAACAGTGCTCTGTCTCTGGAAAGTCTCAGTCACTCGGAAACAGAAGTGTCAAATGCTGGCAGTGTTGGCATAGTCATTTTTCCATCACCCATGCTGTTTACTGCTTCCGGTCTCATCAACACAAATAGTTTGATTTGGGAAAAAAAATGTGAGTACGCAAAGAAAATCATTGAACGGGATGGGAAGAAAACATGTTTTAAGTGATCATTTATTTGGGTGCTGTTGTAACTTGTCTGTTTTCAGGGTTAACATGTTGCCCACTTCATATTAGAAAAATCATACATAAGCACTCTTTGCAAAACCTTGAGGTCATCCTAAAAAATCATGAAATGTTTGAGACATAAGCAACAAACTTTTACTACTTCCAATTCTAAACATTAAAGCATCATGGCCCATATTCTCAGTCCCTTCTTTGCAACTGCAGCTTATTCTTTTGATTTTATTAAAAGATTATTGTACTATGTTACAGTCTTAGAAGTTATGAGCTCTGCTAACAAGGTAAAACAAGGCTAATAATGGTGGTTCTCTGGCTTTGCAGAGCTCTTTAAAGGACCTTTGGTCCAATAATGATTTGAAACCTTAATTATTTTGATTCCTAACAGTGCATCCAAACTTCTAAGTTCAACAGTGCAGATTTTCTTATCCAATTATGAGATGCCATCTAAACTCGTGAAGAAGAAGGAAGAAGAAAGTGAAAAGAAGCATCCAGCCACCACCCTAAAACCTTCATCTTTACAAGTGTGTTCAAAACCTTAAATCCCAAATTTTTCACCCTGTGACGCCACACTTTCTATTCAAACTACACAGGCACGATTTTAATGTCACCCAATTTTGGAAGCCTATCCCAAGGCCTCAGACCAAATGCAGTGTTTTCATGTGGAACAGTGCCTTTCAGCACAGACAATTCAAAATTCTCCATTTCCAGGGTTCAAACAGTTTCCTGTTGGAAAACAGTCATAAAAAGTTCACAGAGGCTAGTGATTTTTGTTCAGTCAGATGCTTACCCAGATACAGGCAGACAAAAATGTCATGGTCTTACTGGATGTCTCACGATGTTCTGTGGTTTTGCTAAAGGTCCATCAGCTGGAATAGAGAGATGAGCAGGAAAATTCAGCTTTCAGTTAGGAAAGAAAGGGGCATCTAGGCTTTTACATTACAGGGAAACGTTCATATGTGTGAGGCTGAGGCTCAGATGTTGATTTACATCTTAAAGCATAACTTTTGCAGTGAGATGCCAACATTTCTGAGTGACCCTTGGATCTAAAGGCCTGGATCAGGAATTAGGCCATGGAATTGGAATTTTAGTGGTACTCCAAAATTCTGAGCTGATCTGGTGAAAATCTGAAGTTAGTTGCAGAGGGAGGACTAGTTGCACTAGTTTTACATGTGGCTCTGTTACAGGAGCTCTTTGTATAAAGACCAGTCTGAGCACATTTTAAAAAACCTGTATATTAACAGTATATTAAGTTCTGGGAGCATTGAGAATGCTCTAATGGCGTCATTCAACCACAGTCCCAGTTTTCAAACATGGGATGCAGCAGCAATCAAGGCATGCACAGCTTGGATTCTTCTCAACAACAGTGAAGTATGAATGACAAAGCTTTCATGTGAAGAGCAGCATGACACAACATCACCTTTTACACCTTCGAGCCTTACTGTTTGGAAGGTTATGGTAGGAAATCAAGTTCTGGTGCTTTCACAGCATCCAAAGACACATGCTTACACAGCTACTGGCAGGATGCAAAATGATACCAAGTGCTGTGGTTCAGGATATGCTTCCCTATATTCGTGAGTGACCTGGGGACAGCCAGAGCAATGCCTTTGCTTGGCAGCACTGCAGAGAGGAAACAGGCACCACCTCTCTTACAAACAAAAGCTGGAAAATTATGTCTTCTGTGTCAGTCACAGAGAGAGATCCATCAGTCTCTATGCAGCATGTATGTCACAGAATCGTGGAATGGTTTGTGTTGGAAGGGACCTTAAAGACCATCTTGTCCCAACTCCCCTGCCATGGGCAGGGACACTTCCACTAGACCTGTTTGCTCAAAGCCCCACCTCGGCCTTGAGTATTGCCAGAGATAGGGCATCCACAATTTCTCTAGGCAACCTCTTCCAGAATCTCACTACCCTCATCGGAAAGCATTTCATCCTAATAGCTAATCTAAATCAAGTCTCTCCCAGCTGTTGTCCGTTGTAATGTGGGTATGCAGTCCAACACCTAAAGAAAAGCCCAGCATCAGGCTCCTGATGCAGCAAATTCAGCTCATGTTTTCTGAAAGCTGCAGATGACAGTGGATGAGTCTGGCTATGGAGGATCAGACCTTGCTCAGCTCAGCCTGCAAGTACCTCAAGGAAACTATCAGTTAACTTAGGTGTCAAACAGGTGAATGATGAGCAGCTCCTCCACAGGGCAGAGGCATGAGATCATGACTCTTGATACAGCTACAAACAGTACATCAATATTCATTCCCTCTGCAGAAGTGCTGGCCTTGTGCTGAGTTTGAGCTGATGCATGAGCACATTCCTCCCAGTTTTTTTTTTTCCTCTCCAAAGGCAGGCTGGATCTTCCTGCAAGGCCAGCAGCAAGGCCAGCTCCTGCTGCTGAGGAGGAATGCAGTCTATAGCCCTGGGATGGAGCAGCCTGAATCCATTTTCCCAGAGCTTGCTTCAGGGGATGTTTTTGTTTATCCAGCTTACCCATTTGCATTTGTTACTTTGCTATTTCACCTCATAAGCGCTTGCTAAGCAATTCTTCCTGGCTGCAAGCACTGGCAGGGTGCAGCCTTCCACCAGACTTTGCTGGGACTCTTCTCCAGCTCCGTGCAGTGAGTCACTTCAGCACTCTCTCCTCCCCTCTTCTCTTGCTCCCTTCTCTGTGCACAGTGATATTTGTGAGACACAAAAGGATAAAAGTTCTCCTATAAACTGCCAGGCTAGTGCTGACACTTCTTGCCACACAACTGACAGGACTGAGTTTATAAAAATAAATCTCAACAATGAAGAGCTCAGCATATTGTTAAACTCAAAAAGATCCATTTGCTCAGCTGGGGAGGTCTTTTGGAAATCACCATGCATGGGGGTTTCACCCTGGTTTCCTTCTGTTGAGACAAATCACTATTATTATGATCAAAATATGCCTTTCAGAAAGGGGAATTTGGAAATAGATTTGAAAATGTCTCGCTTCCCCTCCATATTCTGTGCTCAGAGTCAATCTGCCTTGCTGTTTTAATTGTTTTAACTGCTTTTCCATACTTTATCTCCCCTGTGAATTTGACTGCCTTGAAATTCCAGGCTGAGCTTCTTCTTACTGGTTCTTGTTGTGCTGCTCTCTGGCTGAATTTGAAAAGCTCTTGTTGTGCCTGGTATCTCTGGAATGTACTTGGACACTCCATCAAGTCAACTCCTCAATCTTCCTTTTATTGTCCTATTTATCTGGGGGACAGGAAAGAAATAAGGCATATGGTGGCAGCCCCAGGGAAGTCACAGGTAGCTGGGGCTGTGTCCAGCTCTGAAGCGATTACCTCACACCCCCCAGGTATCCACTCCTGGTTTTTTATATGCAGTCCAGGAGAACCATTCTGCTGAGGGCTCCTTTCTTCACCAGCTGCTTTGGGAACACACCCCTGCCTCAGGAAAAATTTCAGAGCTATTCTGGGGAAATTGAGAGACATGATGACACAGTGAAGGGAGTGAGGACTTTGAGCCCAGCACAGTAACAAGAGCACTTACCAGGAACCCAGGTTTCTTTGTTTTCATTTCTTCATTCCCCTATATGCAGCCATCCAGTCACCTTCCTTTGCACTGGCATCTTTTCCCTCGAGGTCTTCAGGTTCTAGTCCTTTCTCTCTGACTCCTGGACTACAGATTCCTGGGGGAAGGATGACAGTCTCAGTATGTCTACACGGCACCAGAGGCATTCCCTGTGCAACGAGGCAAAATTGTGTCCCCAGTGTGAAAGGTGCTTCCTGTTGGTGCCCATGAGCCTTGAGCCCCACTCCAGCCCATGGTTCTTCACAAGAGTTTGCTTCCTGACTCGTCCAGCAATTTTGTGTTGAAGGGCCCATGCCTCAGTTTTTCCCAGCCACTGAAAGCATCTCAGTGAGGTTATCAGTGCTATTTGTGAAGGCACACACTCTCCTCATGGAGTGGGACCAGAGGTCTGGTGCAGAGGTGCTCTAAGTGGTGGTACTCAGATATGAACTGATTGGTTCCTTACATTTTATAAGGAAAGGAACAGCCCTTGCCTTTCTCTTTTTCTTTTTTTTTCTTTTTTTTTTTTAAATAGGCATTTTTAGTAGCAAATGCAGAGATCTTTAATTTTGCAGCCTATCAGCAACTGAATTTCACACCCTTTCTCTCTGAAATGAACCTAGGATTTCTTCCCTCAATTTTTCCTGCCTCAAAATCCAGGTTGGTTTGTTGAAATAAGAAGTAAACATCATGACTTTAATGGGATGAGCTTGCAGGGCTGTTGGCTGACTGAGACCACCCAGCTAGAGTTCAGTGTGAGACAGTCTGCACCTTATAAGGCCAAGAGATGAATGCATTTAAAACAAAAAAATAAAGGATCTGAACATGTTATTTAAATCATGGTGAAGGCAATTTTTTAATTCTTTTTTTCCTCTTCTGGTTCATGACAAAACCTGATATATGCAAGTGAATATAACATCTAACATTTGTTAAATCCAGACTGAAGGCCAGCCAGATAGCTTCGAAAACAAACTGTGAATATTTTAAATGGAGTGAGATATACATGACGGAGTAAATAAAGGGCACATACCACATAAGAAAAATTGGACAAAGTTCAAATGCTATTCATCTTGGAGAAAGGCTTTTGAGGAGAGCAGTGCAGCTTGGAAACACTTGTATGTGGCATTAGGGTCCATCGCTGGGGTCTAGCTTTAGGAAGCAAGGGGAGTTAAATCATTAAAAAGAAAAAGGCAAAAAAAAATTACCAGCCCAGGTATTGCATGCTCTTAGGTAACACTGAAGAGTTAGAAAAAGAGAATAGGGGTTGTATTAGGCAATAGTTGAAAGTGGTCCAACATGTCAAGAGTTCAGTGCTACTTCTAGGACTTAAGTGCTAATAAAATAAGCTTCTAAACTGCTGAAGGCACATGTCCAGCCCCAAATGCTTTCCAGTTCCCTAGCATTTATTATTTTTTCTGTCTGATATAGCATTTTTAACTCTACTTCTCCAAGCTCAGAGATACTCCCAAATTTGGTTTCTTTTGTCTTCCTTTGGATGCATTTTCATTTGACACCACTCTGGAAATTGAAACCCTTGAAATGAAATTCCTGCCATGCATAATGCTACTTTTCCAATGTTTAAAAATTTGTCTTGCTCTACTTGTGGATTTGGTGGGAATCCCAGTTTTGAGAAAGGATGTCATACACAATACATACAAGATTTTAAAAATGGATATGATTTACCCATATATCAGTAGTTTGCTGTGTGCAGGCAATAGGTCCAATTCTATGACTGGAGAGAAGTTGCTCAAAAAAAAAAAAAAAAAGAGATTTGAGAAAAAAAATTATTCTTTTGAATGTTAGGACTGGACTTTGGAGCTGACAAGTGGTAACTTGTGGTTAGTGGTACATGATGATAAATAAGTGGTAGCTCAACATCCTAGTACCACCAATGGAAATTTTTAAGCTCTCAACAGAGATAGAACAGTATGTCTGGGGAGGTTTGCAGGGCAGTTTATTGTGGTGAGAACTGGAGATGTACTTGTAGGGCAGCAAGGGAGTTAACAAAACTCTACCCACGATCTCCAGCTCCTGAGCCATCCTCGCAGCCCCTTCCCCAAAACCTGGTGCATCAGTCTTCCCCCTCAGCCAAAAGCTGACAGCTCTTGGCAGCCTGGCTCAGCATGGCTGTTGGTTTTAATCACATTGCTTAATTTCTGTTTTCACTCCATGCTCATGTGTCTGTTGCCCATGAACTCCGCATTTTAATAGCAGCACATCAAAAGAGCTGTTCAGGCGCACTTGGGTGTATGAGCAGGGAACGCTCATTTGTCATCTCCCACAATATCGAGCATCTCGGGCCTGTTTGGATATCTCCACGGGACCTGTTTGCCAGGGTGGAAGGCGACAATATTTTTCCAAAGACTCTTCTCTCAATCAAATGACAGCGGTCTTTGTGCTACCTCATGGGAGTCCCTCTCACCCCACACTGCCCCTGGAATAAAAAAGCAGAGAAGCACACTGTTTAAATATGCATATAAAGCTCTGCTGCACAATAGATTAACTGCCGTCAGCTTTCTATTTAGTGTGAGGAAAAAACAGTAGAGATTTTTAATTGATAATTCAGAAAGACACTCCATTGAATGGTGTTAATAATTACATCTGCCTATTCTGAGCTCTTCATCTACACAGGGGTAATAGAGCCTTGTCCCTCAGGGACTGGAGCCCAGCTGAGAAGGCGGGACACCAAGCAAAGGAGTTGTAATTTGTATTTTGTCAACAAAAGCTGCTTAATCCTCCAGAAAGGCATCCTTCAGAGAGGCAAGCCTTTGTCCCAGGGTTTTCAGAGTGGAGGGAGAGGATGGGGAGGGAGGGAGAGAGGGAGAAAAGGGAATTACTGGCCACATGTAATTTATGGTTGAAAAGGTTCATTTATAGCTATCCCACTGTTGTATGCTTAGCCTGAGACCCTACTAGCTTCTCATTCTCTCATCAAGTTTGCCTTTTGTGGCTATACGAATGGTAATGATTTGAGGAGAGGTTGGTCATGGTTGTTAAGAGTCATCTAGCATGATCAGAACTGAAGTCTCAAATTGATATTCATGTCTAAATATATTTCGGCAGCATGAAATTTGGGGGTCCCTGCAATAATCATCTAGGAGCAGGCAGTCATGATGCAGTGCTATGTATATATGTATTTATTAACCTCCTTTCTGTTAGTTTTCCAAGTTTCAGATGACTCAAAGTGTTTTTAGCATCTGGCAGAAATTATTAACTGTATATGAGGAATAAATAGATCATAAAAAGATCAGAATTCGAGATGAAGCCCTCTGAGCTCTGGTGATATGAACACACTGTCTAATTTTGCTTTCAGGTCAGATCCAAGCCAGAAGACAGCTGTTTTATTAGTGCAGTTTGGGTACAGTGAGAAGCCCTGAAACACAAATCAAGAAGCCCTGTAAGTGCAGCAGCTGCTTGACATCTATGCCACATGAGGCTGGCATCTCATGGGAGCAGACCCCGGAGCAGCATCACCCTGTTCTCCCATCTGACTTCCAGCCTGGGCAGTCTGTGCAGGCTCCCAGCCCATGAGACAGAGCATTGAACACCATCATGGAAGATACTTCAGCAGGCTGGCCACAGACAACATCTGAGCTGATGTGCTCACCCTGAGCCTTTGCAAGGTGTGATTCTCCATGCGTGGAGTCAGCCTCGTGCCCAGAACAGTGAGAATCCTCCACCCCAGGAGTCTTAGTCTGAAAGGTACAAAGTAGGCAAGTAATTACCAGGAGTCATCTGCGAAAAAAAACTGGGCTGAAGCCAACAAAACTTCTGCCATCCTCAGGCTCAGGTCCTCTGCAGAAAAGCTCTTTAGGTGCACTTTGGTATGTGTGGATCATCATCTGTCCACTGACAGATGTCTGGCCAGGCACCTTTTCTCCAGTGGGTTCCTCCTGGCTTCAAGGCAGAGAAATGGGTATGGGATAAAGGCTGAGAGAGGAAGAAGAAGGATCTTCCTCAGAACAGGACAAAGAAGATGTTGGCAGCAAGGGAGGGCCATGCCAGCATGGGGCAGTTGGAAAGCACAGCCTGGCTAACAAAGTATTTGCTGCCCTCCCTTCTCCAGGAGTTCAGAACAGGACATACAGATCTGAGGCTTAATGATTGTTCAGGCAAAAATTGTTATTGGAAATGTAATGCCAAACTGCACATCTAAATACACTCAGATCTGAGGACACTTGAAACTCAAGTTTGCACCTTGATTTGCATTTTGTCATGGAGCCCTGGGTCTGTGACTAACCTGAAAGCCTCATTTCAATGTAAATCAATTCACTCCATGAAAATCATTTATTTGAACCTGGGCTGGCACAGGCATCAGACAGGCTCCAGAACTGAATCTGAGCTTGACACTTTTGATCCATCCTTATATATTTTCCTTCCTTCCAGCTTCCTCTTTTCTTCCTTCTTCTTCTCTCCCATCCTGTCCACCTTCTCTCTATCTTTCTAAATGAAATTGCACACCCTGTCCCATTTCTAGATAATGGCCTTGTCATAGAAACTCTAATTTCAAGTCCAAGTGTAGTTTGAGGATTTCCATTCTCTCAAAGAGTTTAATTTTAAAGGATGGGCAGAAGCAGCAAGGGCATTTCTGGGACAGAAAGAAAAGGCACTTTACAAACCAGATCGATAACTGTTCCTGCAGCAGACTAATCATTAATTTATTCACATGGCATGTTATCAGTGCATCCCCCCAACAGGAAACTCACAAACCAGAAGTTATTCTCCTCTGTACAGTACATATCATGGGTGATTTCTTCACTCAAAGGCATTGTTCAGAAGATCAATGGGACTAAGCAACTGCCATGATTATTGCACGACCTTCAGTGAACTCCTCACCCTCAAAACCTCAGTGAGGTTTCACCTGGCTTGCAGAACTGTAATGCCAGTGCTTCTTTACATCCTGACATCTACCCAGTTTGCAAGCATGTTAGAGTACTTTTTCATCTCACTTTTTAGCAAACCAGAAGTTGAAGGCCATTATCACATATATTCTGTCGAGCTTTCTCTCAAGTTTCACTGCAGATTTGGTCTTCATAAATGCAAACAGGGACAAATACGTGCATATGGACAGGGCAAAAAATGGTTCCTGGAGACAATCCACTGAATGCAAATACTAATGTAAAATCATTACCCAGGTAATGAGTTTGTTCCTTCTACATTACCCCTGCTAATACGTGCAGTAAATGTCTCTGAGTAAATGCCTCTCAGCAAATGTCTCCTAGCGATGGGTCGTCATTTACCTGTAACTGTGTTTTAACACAGCAGCTTCCTTGCCCATGCCTCTCTAAACACCTTTGATCTTGCATTTGTACCATTATGAACAAGTTATTACCTAGTTACTTATGCTGGGTCTGTGTAATTTCTCCATGGCATTACCTAACTACTGAATCATAGGAAAAAGGGCTCCGTGCATCATGGAACCAGGGCGGGCACCTGGGCCACTTTTGGGTGGCTGAAATACAAATGGTAATGGCTTGTGGGACAGTGCTGGCCCCTGGCTCAGCATTGACTGATATTGATGTGTGCCTGGGTTGACACGCTGCAGCTGCAGGACCAGGGGTTACTCGCCTGCTCAGAAGCGTCACGCTCGCTTTACTTCCCTTCGGTAACTATTTGCATTACCTCTCTTTGCTTTTATTATTACCGAAGGGGGACCAGTAATTGCAAGAAAGACTTGGACAGGTACCTGAGAAACCAGAAAAACAGGATGGGAACAATGTCTTGTGGGAAAAGTACTGTTCTTACAGAGTCAGTGACTTGGTAGAGGAGCTGCTGAGAATGGGATCAAAATCTCCTCCCAGTTACTTCCCTCTGTATCCATGCAATACAAGAGGTTTTTCTGGTCTGTAAATAAAACCAGAACACAGACTTTTTTTTTTGTTGTTCTCTCATCATTCACAAGATGAACATTAGATCACTTAAAAACCCATTAACTAAGATCCTTTTGCTGAGGCAGGAACCAAATCAGCTTGACCAAAACACACTGCTCTGTGCCTGTGTTTGTGAGAGGATGACTCCAAATAACACTTGGGGTTTACTCACAAAACAAAACCAGCGTGTTTCTGCTGAGCCAAAATCCGTTTAAGGGTTTCATATGCAGCAGACCAGCTTCAGCCAAAGAGACTGTGCCAGACTGCTGAATTCACTCAAACTTTTCCGTTTGTCTAAATCAAAAGGAAAAGAAAAGGCACTTTCAGCAAGGGAATTAAATAGTTGCACTAATTTACCCCTTCCCCGTGTACCTTGGGCAGCGTGTCAAAGGGAACTCCTTGTCCACATTTTCAACGGAGAAGGTGGAAGAGATACATGAAGGTTATCCTTTCATAACTTCCCAAATGCTGTCAGCTCACTGCTAGCAACTGAGGTGGTCTCTTTCCAGGCTTATAGGATCTTCTCCTGTATAATTTTTCTGGGTTTTGCTATATTTCAAAGAAAAGTGATATTGTCATCAAGAAATGAGGTTTCAGGTCATTTGGCTATGTCAGTTCTCCTATCTGCTTCCTATATAAACCAGAAAAAACATTTCACTGCTACCCCACATCTCATTATCTGTTCTTATCTTGCTGGCCAAATTTTTCTCACTGTTTGTTTCTATTCAATGAGAAATTATTTACCCCAGAAGCAATATTTTCCCAGCAAACTGCCAGCATTGTTACAATTTTCCATCTTTTTTCCTTCTACCTTCACTTGTTATGAAGTATTTGCATGGACAGATGAAGGTGGGATAGCAGGGTTCTCCCAGAACTCTGGACTCAGTCCTGGCTCTCAGGAGATGCCATCCTTGCCAGAAATTGCCCAAGCACCACCCAAGCTCAGCCCAGCCCTCTCTCCCTCCACTGCTGCTGGAAGCCTGTTATAGAGCAGCACTGCTCAGGTGGTTGAAAAACATCTTCTAATTTCCTGGCTGTGTTTATTAGTGACCAGTATACAGCCATTTGTTCTTGTGCCAGCTCTGCCTTTTGCTTTAATAGCTCTTTTCCCTTCTTTGTATTTACATCCCTGCTGTATTTATAGACAGCAGTCATGTTCCCTTCATTTTGCTAGGCTTAACAAGCCAATCTCTTTTAGTCCTGTCTCATAAAACAGGCTTTCCAGGCCCTGATTATCCTCCATCCTAGTTGCTTTTCTCTGCACCTGTTCCTGTTTGAATTCATCTTTTCTGATAAAGTCAAACCAGTTTAAAATCACTGAAATATCCCACTGACTGAAGGACTGGATTTGATTATTTTTCCAGCCAGAAGCATTGGAATAAAACTTGATATTATTTTATGAGGGCTATGAACAATAGCTATGTATTTTCCTAGGCTCAGGTATTATCTAATTATTACTTGAGGACCACACTACTTAATAAAGCTGCTTTTCTGACTGCTCAAGAGCCACGTGGCTGTGATTGGCATGAAGCAGATGCTTTCTCTGCCTGCAACAGCGCTCCATTCAATGCTGGGGGAGAATCTATTTATTTAACTTTACCAATTAACCTTTATTTTTTAAGGTTTGCAATATCATCCATCAAATTGGGAGGATTGTTTTTCACAGGTGCAAATGAGTCATCAAATGTTTGCCAGCTTGGAAAACATTTAGAAAATCAGGGGCTAGAACTTTAGGGAGAAAAAAAAAAAAAAATAAAAGGGACAAGTAACTACAGTTGGTCCCACGGCCCTTGCTGGATTGTGGCTGTCCTGCAAGGAGCAGAGATGGGTTTTCTTCCATCACAGGTTTTGTGCTGGTTTCTGAGATCCTTGTCAGCAAACGTCAGTGGCTCTAAAGCTGAGCCCATCCCGTAATGAAACAGTTATCCCAGCCTTAAAGGCAGGATTAGCTACTCGAAGTGGAGCAGAGAGCCCCTCTGCACTTTTTAACACCTCATGAAGAGATCTGGCTGCCAACAAAAGGAAAATCCTAATGTGTAAAAAATGCATAATAATAAGGACTTTGGCTGAGTGGAATTCCATCACGGATCAGATGAAATTGCCTTGTGCAACTTGCTGAGGGCTCCATGCTATGCTAAATGACCTTTGTACCATGTAAAATGGGCACTGCAGCAGGATGTGGGGAGGACCAGGGGCTGGGCTGCTCTTTTATTTTCCCCCCTATGGAGTTCAAGCTTGTCAAGAACACAACAGAAACGAGAGGGAGAAAGAGGGGGAAGAAATGTCCCATTGAATTTTTCATGAATGATTTTTGTCAGAGGAGAAGGAACATCTGTGTTTATGAAGGGTCCGAGGAGGGGATACAGCAAAAGCAGGATGCGAGTGCCTGGTCCTGGGTACCCAAGGACTTGTGCAATGCCCCGTTCCAGTGGTAAAATCCAACCTGTGCTGCAATATTTTGAGGCTACAGCTGAAAAGGACCCTGCCTTTGCCCTCAGTGTTATATGCCTGAGGCTGCCTGCTTTGCACTTGTGAAGCAGCAGTGATTCCTGGAGGATTTGGGTCTGAGGTTCAATGGGCCCAGATGCTCAGCACCCTAAAAATCAAGCCCTTGGTGCCTCAAAACAATGAAAAACCCATGACTGCCCCATGTGTTGATGTGTCTGAGAAGGCCTGTTGGGTGGCCAGGCAGGTCCCTGTCCACACGGGACTGATCCTCACCTGAAGCCATCCATGGGTGCGTCCACAACCCATGAGGAGCTTTTCTTTCTTCTTTTTTTGCTGGGGTTTCCTCGCCTCCCTCAGAGGCACACGGGGCAAACAGAGAGCTGGAGAGGTGAAACAGGGAAGGACAGAGGGACTGATCCCCACAGAGGTGTTTAACACTGTCTTGGGCCACACACTCAGGGCTACATTTGGCACCATATTTGAGACCAGGAGTCAGCCTCTCTCAGCTCGGACTGGCAGGAGCCATGGAGCTCTTTCCTTTTGTTTGAAGTGAGGGCTGCGAGCCTTTCTGCAGAGTCAAGGGGGAATTTTACTGCACGATTTCTTTTCCTATGTCATGATCAAAGATGCCCTTGATCAATCCTCCACCAAGAGCACAGCTCTGAGTCTCTGGCTGTAAGGCTGTAGTTTATTACTGCAGGGCAATGGTTTTTATCCCACGGAGGTGGACGTGTGGAATAGCTGTTCAGTGTGGCTTTGGGACTGGACACACATTGCAGAGCTGCTTGTGGTAAAGGAAGACTGAGCTCAGCCTCATCATGTGTGCTGTCAGTCCTGCCTCTGTTCTGCTCACTCCACTGAGGACCAGGACTGATGCGCTGGGAGCTGTACAAACACAATGCAAAATCTCACACCTGCCACTAGCTTAGGATGCTCCCTAAATAAAAGAAAAAATTAATAAACAGACACCCAAAACTGATGAAAGGGATCCAAAGTATCTCAACAAGTGTGTTTTACGTCTGCAGAAGCAGGATATGAACATCTGTTGTAATACACTCAGGGGCTTTGTATTCAATCTGGCTATGCATCAAGTGCCAAACTTCCCAAGAGCTCACCATTCAAACCACGGCCAGATTTCCATCAAATGTTTTTCACCAGAGCTCACCACGTCAGAAGCCGCCCTGAAAGTTTGCCCAAGAGGCTGATGAAGGGTTCTGAAAGAAGCAAGCTGATTGCAGGTGCAGAGCACCCGAAAATCAGCCCTTGAGTTGTTGTCAAGACTTGTATTTCTGATACCTTCTGCTCCCAAATAATCCTGCACTGCCCCACAAGTTCACACCCACAAACCCCGAAGGGGGAACAAGCCCAAACAGGCAGAGATGAGTATCTGCTCCGTGGCATTGGATACCTAAAGTGCTCCAGTCTCCTGAGGGCTATCCATGCTGCTTTGCAGCTCTTCAAACAAAGATTCCCCAAGAAAAGATACAAAACTCACAGAGCACACAGAATTCCTAAAGGTCGTATGGCACAAGGAAAACACAGTCAGAGAGGATCTGGAGTCCTGGGATAATTTTTTACCTGTTCCAGTATCATTTTGCATAACTCAAAACTGTTTATTCACTCTACCTCCAAATCTCTTTTCTCCTATCTATGGAATTCATACCCACCTGCCAGGAATTTTTCATGAATTAATTTGGTCTGGTAATGTTGGAAGAGCTGTTACCAAAATACAAAGGGAATTTTTAAAAATATTATTATTTTTATTAAATCTTGTTCCTGCCCCCACTCCTTCCTCCACCCACTGCCCACGGCCAGAAAGTAACTCTGCGCCTTCTGAGAGCATTACAGAGCAAGTGCTTCCACAAATCTCCCTGGAAATTTCCTCCCCATGGGCTGGTATCATCAGTCAGAGACCTGATCCATCTGGAGATAACAGGAGCAATTTATCCTTCATGGCAGCTCATCTTCTTGCCCAGACATTCTCAGTGCTGAAGCAGGGTGAAATCTTTCCCTTGGAGGACAAGAAGGAGAAATTGCCTTTTTGAGAGCTCTTTTTCTGGCAGTAGCAGCAACATTTAACTCTGGTGACATCCAATGCCCCTTCCCTGGTTGAGACAGCCACAGAACAGACACAGGAAGCACACTTGTTGCAATTCCAGATTTTTCTCCCATGCTGCCTCCCCTTGGAGGGGTTTTGCTCTTTATGCAGAGTTGGGTCTCTGGGCAAGGGCTCAGGGGGATGGACGTTCCCTCTGTCCCATCAGAGCTGCTTGAACTCCATGTGAGAGCACCAAGGCAGCTGAGCAAGGCTCCTCCAGCCCCCGACCATGGACAGCAGGTCTCAAAGCTCTGAGGAAGCATCATTCCCCAGAGACATTACTGGACACACGGTGCTGTTACAGGGTTTTTGGCTGGCACAGTGCAAGCACTGCCCTGTGCCCCACAGTGCTGAGTTAGTGGTGCTCTGCCAGCCCCACGAGCCCACGGCCATGGCACGTTTACCCACACCGAGTGTGCTGAGCAAAACTCCACTGTGCCTTCCCCCAGCACCAGCCAGTCCCCTCACAGCAACCTCTTTCTTCTTCAGTTCAAAGTGCTCTGGCACTTCATCTGGAAAATTCTTTAAATCTACATTACCTCTGCCTTATTTAATCTTTTCAGGAGCGCTGACATCCAGTGCATGAAGAAAGAGATTTTAAGCTAAAAAGAAAGCAGCCCCCGATCACTTCTTAGAGCTAAGTTACAAACTGAATTGGAAACTGGAAGGTGAAAAGAATATGTTACCTTTTAAGTGTCACGTTTTTCTCTGCAAAAATGCCTTTTAACTGAGCTGTCACAGAAGGCGTAGAAATAGCATCAAGCCATGGCTTTAGATCTTGCTCTGTGTTTTCCTCCTAAACAGGTGCCTTTGGTGCTGGCTTTGTTTTTGCAGAAATGGGGGCCACCAGGCACTTACTTGGAATTTGGAAATCTCTCAGACTTGGGAAGATTTATATCTCTGTGTTGATGCACTGAGAGTCCCCACTGCTTACAATGCTTCATAGCACAAACCAGATCCATCCTTAGCTTCAGCAACACAGAGACAGACCTGGCACTGCAAATATCAGAAAGAAAAGCAAAGAGGAATTTGTAGGATTTGTGATGTAGCTGAACATCATAAATCCCTATCTGTCACACCTGAAAGCTGCAAACCACAGTGCTGCTTGGAGCTTACCTGGGTTTGAGGTGCTGCAGACTGTGTGTCTGAGGTGAAGGATGTGCAGCTGTGTGTTCACTTATTGCACAAACATTCCCTCCATGCTGCAGGACACAGGGCAGACAGCCCTTCCATGATCCTGGCTGAATCCCTATGGGCAGGACTATTTTAGGACACAGTCAGGTAAGGCCACAGCCCAGAGCACATCACCTCTCCAGGAGGCACAACTCCCTCCAGGTCATTTCTGGTCAAAACATATCCAAGGTCACCATAGCCCAAAGTGCCTTCCTGCATGAAAACATCTATTTACTTAGGGTGGAACAAACACCTGCTGGCCCCTGGCACATCCTAGCAGGACTGTTCATACCCTTCTTCTGGTGGGTGCAGGATTTGCCAGAGCCCATGACAGAGAGGAGATGGGAGAAGGTGCTGGGACAGGACAGGGAGATGCACAGGTTCATTGTGCAGGACAAAAGCTGATGGAGGGAGAAGAATGGCTGAAGTAGCTCCCCATGGCTGGTTTCTCCCTGTGCATCACACAAATACCATCATCTTCAACATCTTTGCTGCAACTGCACCCACACCTTCACCAGCAATGTCTGACCAGGCTCACGTCCTTGGGGCCCAGTCTCTCCTACATGGTGACTCTCTTGGACCCCTTACACCAGCCACGCCTGTCCTCTTGTTTCTGATTTTAGCTCTAAAATGCTTTTGTGTCTGACCCCTTTTCTTTTTTTACCACCAGGACACCCACCTGAGCTGGGACCCATCAATTTTGACAGAACTTTAGCAGGAATTTTGCCCAGTTAAGAAAAAGAAAGCCACAGTTTCCCTACAGAAGAGATAATCTCTGTTGTTTGTGAGCAAAGGGACTGTAGGGCATGAATAAGAGCAGTGCAACAGAATAAAATACAACTTAGACATCAGACAGGCTGACAAATATTGATTAAAATGTCTCCTTTCACAATCAAATGGCAAATATAAAGACATATTTTCTTATCTGTTAAGGAGCTTTCATAGCAGCCTAGACCAGAAACACTTTGATATTGCAGAGTATCCAGTGATGTGAGCGCCCTTTGCAGAAACTGGCACAACCCTTCTGCAGCAGGAGATGTTGTCTCAGTCTTCTCCTCTGACAGTGACTTGATTTAAGACAGCTCAATTCATTGTTTGTGCAAAGGCATCCAGTGCCATCAGACACAGTCTTCAGGGTCCCTCTGGCACTCAGAGGACACAAACCTTGTTTGGTGTGTTGGCCCTCTTCAGGTGTTTGACAAAGCCTCAGTCTTGTCCAGAGCAGCAGATAACCAGTTCAAGGTGGTCAGATGGAGCTCTTAATCCTCTGTGCATCAAGTTGCAGTTTGCAAAACTTGAAATGCCTTTTCCTCCTTGTCTTTTAAAAGAGCCTGGGAGATCCAGGGATGGGATCTAGAGCAGGGCCCTTTCTTAAGCAGGCACCATCACATGCTTCTGCCATACCCATACCAAAAGCAATCTAGAGGAGAGCTCTTTCCCAGAGCACTGATTGGAGGTTTATTGATCTCCCTTGGGATGCTGGAGGACTCCCCGTGTGTGTACCTCCTCTACATGCTCAAAACAAAATACAAACAAAATAAGGAGCAACTTGTTTTTTATTTTTACAAAAAAGCTGTAGGCGTGCAGAGCAGAAGCAAGGAAGCTCCATCTCTGGCTGCTGAAGACCTCCACCTGAGCATCAGGTAGAGCCTCAGCTCAGCAAGGCTTCATCTACCTCCAGCAGCTCTGGGGAAATCTCTGCTTAGTGGAAGCAAAGAAGGGGAAGCAGGGTTGTGTTTGCACCAGAGTGCCGTGGTTTGCACCCTACCAGCTTGAGCACTACAAGCACTGGATTCATGGGAGCAAAGCTTGGGAGGAAATCCCACTCCTGAACAGATGCAGAGGGCCAGGAGCTGGAAATGTCTGTCTGCCCCCAAAGCAATGGGGCTCAGCTGCAGCTGAGGGCAGTGCCTCAAGGGAGGGCTGGTGCCAGCAGCTCCACCAGAGCAGCTCCAGGACAAGCTCTGTTGCAGACAGCTCTGACTCACCAGCCCTCTCAGATTTGTCCTGGAGCAGGAGGGAAGGGTGAGCCCGCACAACCCCACAAGGATGATTGTGTTCCCCCACAGCAGCAGCTGTGCGGGGATGTGAGCCAGAGGAGATGGAAATAACGCTCACTTCCTGCCCTGCTTTCCATCCCATCTCTTGCACAGACAGGACAAACAGGAGAAGTTCTGCTTAATTCTCAACCAACAGGCCAGGACACTGAAGGTCGCGCTGGGAGGCAGCAGAAAAAGGCCAAGAGATTGGTGGCACAGAAAAAAGAGGCAAAGCAGGGAGCTGATCATAGACCCCTTGGGGCAATTTGCCCACCCGGCATGGTCGCCTCTCTAAGGGAAAGCACTCCAGTTAAACACCTATTTCTCCAATGTTTATGCACGCCTGAGTTTGCCAATGCCTCTCATAACTGCCAGGGCCTCCCTCTCCCAAAGCACCCCAAATGTGCAATTCATACCTGGAGCTGCCCGAGGGAGGACAGGCTTGGCTCTGATGCTGAGCAGACAGGTGAGCACTGATGGTACCGTAGCTCCTCCAGGGGAATGATTACCTGATTTATCTCCAGCCAAATCCTCCCTGATGTAAATTGTAGAAGCTCATTTGGCAGGAAGCCCCATCCCCTTATATAAGCTGAAATATTGCCCTTTGAGATTTATCCATTACTGCCAGACTGCTGAGCCGTCTGTCTTCAGCAAGGGCCCCAGAAGAGCAGAGGATGGTTGTGTTCGTACCGGTTTTGTCTGCGCAAGGTAAATATTATTGCGCATTTTCCCCTGCAGCAGAGAGCCCAATGTCACCTGGACAGAGATTCCTCCTCTCTGTTGTGCTGAGACACTGGCTCAAATACTAGGAATTCAATTTGACCCTGTAAATATCTTTCACATTTAAATGCTTGGTCTTGAAGGGAGGGAAGTCTCTTTTGGGGGTCTGAAATTCATACACGTGCACAGAGAAAAATATTTCTGAAGAAGAATGCAAAGCAGCAAATCACTGTGCATATGGGAATGGATATTCACTAAACTGTAACCCCATTCCCCTTCAGTTCTTCTTCCCGTCCTTCCCACCCAGAGAGATACACAACCACACATGTACACCCCAACACCTCAGGTCCTCACCAGAGCCAAGCACACCCCTGGTCCCTGCCTGACTGCTCTCTGCCAGCACTGCTCCAGTCATTTGTGCCCCAGTTTGCTGGAGGGATCTGCTCCCCATCCCCACACTCCCACAACAATTGGACCAGTTGTGTTTGGAGAGCTACGTGTTTAAACCCTTGGAGGGCTGACAGGCCCAGGGAAGGAAGGCAGCTATTCCCTCTGCAAAGCTCTGATAAGGCCAAGGGTCTGGCTGATAGACTTGGAGGGGTTGAGTTTTGAAGTGCTCATTACACAACTGCAGATTGCAGAGGAGAGCAAACCTGGTGCCCAAAGTGCAAACCCAGAGATAAGGACAGGTAGCCTGGAACTACACTGGCTGAAACGTGGCTTCCCTCATTTAATGTCACTTAAGATACCACTTCCTTGCACTGAGGTTTAATACATGCCCTGTGGCTGTTATCATTCCTAAATCCACTGTCGAGCACTGGCATGAGGGGAGCTGGTGCAGAGAGGTTTTTGGGCAGAGCTGGGTCAAGTTTTCCCAACTTGGTTACAATTGACAGCCCTGAGTAGGAGCATCCACTGAGAGCTATTGTCCTGGTAAGGACTCCTCTTCCCTTTCTATCTTCCATGTCCCAATCTCATCCAGAAAGATATGTTTCAGCTCATCCTGCCCAGCCCACTGCTTTGATCTCAGGTCCTTTCTGCCATTCCCACAGCACTGAGGCAAACCACTGCTTTTCCAAAGGGAAGCCAGCTTGGATGCAATTTTCCCTGGTTGCAAGGGCATCAGGGAAATGAGTTGCTGGCTGTCACTGCACGAATTGCTGTGCCCCTTCCTGCTGCATCCTCTATTTGACTCTTCTTGTGACAGACCCCTTTGCCACCTGGCTGCAGGGAAGAGCCTCATTTGAATACCCAAAAAGGCAGAACTGTGGTTTGAAGCGTGAGATCCTGGACTGGGTAAACTCCAACTTACAGTAAGACAGACCCCCATCCCCTTCAGCATGCTGTCATGTTTCTCAAGGGCTGGGGACCATTGTTAGAGAACAATGCAGCATTTCTATAAAAGAGGAGAGCACAGTTAATAAGTTCACTAACTGAGAAAAACAGCCTTTTAATATCTCTCTTTGTGACTCATAGTGTGAGAGCCAGCTGTTACTACTGGAGAGAAATTCCTTGCTGATTAGTCTTTTAAAGGGCTTCCCAGATAATTAAATAATGATTTCTCTCCCCATTCACTCTAAGTGACAGGAGAGCCTGGCAAACCCACTAAGCATGGAAGGGCAGCATGTTTTCCCAAGCCTTATAGGATCTTAGCTATTCTGCAGCTAATCCGGTGTTTAAACCCAGCCGCAGATCCCTGCACCGAGGGACAGGCGCTCCCACCTCCGTGGTGCTCCAGGGCTGACCCAGGCTTGGCTGAAATCCCAAAACTAGGCTTTAGGCCAGGGCTGTGTTTTCAAATATGAAATTATAACAGGAAAGATAGTCTCACCTGGGCAGGCAAATTAAATTTTTTCCCCTCAACTTCCTGAGAAAGCAGCTTTGCCTGAGGTTTGCACGAGCTCAGCAGCGATGAAGGTGAATTATTCCCTCTCTGTCCTTCCTGGACTGTGCTCAGAGCCATCACTAGAAAGAATGAGTGACCAATACAGAGGCCATTTGGCAGGATTTCTGTGATAATCTGGCCTTCAGCACATCAACTGTGTTTCCAAGCCACAGCATGAATCACAGTGATTTGCTCAGGCAGGAATTTCAGACATAAAATCGCGTGGCCTCTCTGGGTACAGCACCATTGGCCTGATGGAGTTATTCTGGATTTCCACCAAAGCATAAAAGGTGAAGGACAAGCCATGTGTTCTCCAGGTGAAACCAGAGGTAATCAGGTATATCCAGTTAATGAAGGATTGGGAAGCAGACATGTCTACACTTGATTAACTACATTCTCACTTATTTTCACATGTTTGGCTTTTAGAGAGGGTCCTTACCTCATACCTTACTAGACCAGTGGGAAATTTCAGGATTTAATAACCTCTGGGAAAAATTAAGGTCAAAAATTAGGGTCACCACCAACAGAAAAAAAAGACATAGCACATATTTTACCAAAGAACAAGACTGGTTAGTAGCTTCAGTTGTGCTAAAACATTTTTTCCAGTGAGCAGATGCTTTTATTTAATTGAAAACCAATGTGAAATATCATCTGAGACAGAAAAACATTGACCAACCATATAAATATGTGAAAATGTGCTTGCGAGTTTTGCCCGTTCCTAATTGAGAATCTGTTCTTGTGGTTAATTGAGAATCTGTTTAGGGGCAAGACAGGGGTGGGATAGATAGAAGGGAGAAAATATTTAAGAAGCAAGTGTTCTATCAGTAACATACTGTAATGAGAATTTAGCAAAAAAAAATTAATTTTATTTTTTTAACTAAGATCCATCTGGCCATCTTGGCAAGGAGAAAAAAATGCAGCATTAGCAAAAGAGATTTTTGAAGAAGTTGTTCCAACCTAAGTGCAACCCACAAGGGATGTTCAGGCACTGGGAAATGTTATGGATTTGTAATATCCCTACAAGACCAGTTGTTAACCATTGAACTGGTAGGTAAACTGAGGCAGAAAGAGGTTAAGTAATACTACTGTGAGACAAAACCTGTCAGAGGCTAAAATGCTTCCTCCTCTCTTTGCTCCAACCCTCAAGGAAATATCACCCAACCACAACAAGACCCCGAGATGGAGTGAACTCTCTGATGACAGGCGGTTTTGGGTGAACTGCTTCCCAACTCAGAGCCACCAAGGCAATGGGCATTGCAAAACTTTCCATGGAAGCCTGGCTGGGGGAGGATTCTCCTACAGAAAACTTGCATTTAAATGGCATCGAGCACTTAGCCTGACAAAAGGCAGGAAACTCAAAGCAAAGGGTGATACTCTGTCTTTAACTTACATTTTTATGCCTTTTATTCCTTTCTTCCCTGCAGTGCAAATCAAGGACAGGGGGTTAAATTGATTCCCTCGGGAACTCCCTGCGTTCAGTGATCTTCCACCAGAAATGTTTGGCAGCCAGTATCGTCAGACCAAGCGACTTTTCCTGGGAATAGGAAACTTAGACGTGATTTTCTAATTCACTTGTGCAGAAGAACTCCATAGCCACCCTTGTCCAAGGGGAACCAGTACTCCCAGCAGCCTGAGTCCCAATCCCTCGACCCTGGAGGGAAGGTTAGTGAGACAGAGGTGCTGGGAGACAGGAAGAAATGGGGATGCTTTGTAAACTGATAATGCTCCCTTTGATCTGAAAAGAGTGAAGGAAGGTAGAAACTTTTTTAGATAAGCCATGGAAACAGAGCAGTCCAGAGCATGAGGGCTGAGCTTCGGCAGAGGCTGGAAGAAAGATGGACCTCTTGCTAAAGCATAAATGCTTCAAAACCCTAAAGCTGAGCTTCCTGAACCAGAGATAGCTTCTTTACTATCACCTTTAATTAAAAATATTATGGCTTTCACATCTATTGAAACCATTCTAAAAACCCTCAGCAAAACTAGCCTGAATTCAGGGAGTCCTAAGCATTGAGAAGTTCAAACTTATGGTCAAAATGCTACCACTCCCAATTCCTTTTTATTAGCTGACTCCTTAGGAAAAAAATTACCTTTAAAGAATTGCTACGTAATTTGCCACATGAAAGGTCCCTGTCGATGGGTCTTGTTGTTCTGCTCTTCTGCAAAGGCAGCCACAGACCACCTTCCCTGGATCAGCAGGAAACCAAATCCTGCTGGTGGGTTTGTTGGACAGCAGAATCAGCAGTGGGTGCAATAACCAACGTCCAGGGATTAAGGCTGGCTCTCTGCTGTTTGCACATGTCCCCATGCCCTTAAGAGTCCTCCGGGGACAGACTTAAAAAACAGGTTGAGCTGACCCATTCACTCCCAAAATGAGACAGCTGGTTTTCCCCCATGGTCTGAAACAGATGCAAGAGCCTCTTCTTCAGGGAGTTGTGCCAGGGCAGGTGTTGAGGTGTGGAAATTGAGCAAAAGCAGAAGTCATAAAGGTAATCATGTCCAGGATCTTAGGGGAAAATTCAAGACTTTCAGAGATAGAGGCTGGGGTTGCAATACCTCTTCATCCCCCACACTCATGAGCAAAATCTGAGGTCTTCACCCAGGTTGTGATCAGACAAAACACTGAATAACACATCAGAAAAATCTCTGCTATGCTGTAAAATGCACGCTATGATGAAGTCTCCACCACTGTGGCAGGTACATGGGACATTCACTACTCTGAGCACAGCAAGGTCTCCCAGTTGTGCTGCTCCTGTGCATTAAAAAGTGGATTTTTCCAGCAGAAATCAGCTCGCTGGAGAAGGATGGATTTGGCAATAGAAATTTTGCTGCCACATGTGTGACACAAAGGGACGGTGTAGCACAGCTTTCCCAGCACAGGCTGGCTCCAGCACTGAAAGAGGTTTTCTGACCAGTGGGAGAGGGCCTCAAAAGGACTTGCATTGCTTTTCTCAAGAGAGTCTCAAGGTGAATAATTATCCTAGGTTGAATCATGGCCTTCTCAATCTCAACAGTCACTTTTGAACTGCATCAGGGAGAGAGCTGCGGTGCCACAGTGAAGCCGTTCATGTTTTCAGAGAGAGCTGCACATCCAGATAACTCTCCTGTTCACCCACCAAACACTGCCCTGCCATTGTGGCTGGCACTAGAAGACTGATTTTTAATGCCTTCAGCTGCTGGTAGCAAGTCCCTGGCAATGTCAGCTGGTAACTTATTGATAAAGCAATGAAACCCTGGATGCAAGGAGCAGCATCTGCTTCACCCTCGGCGTCTGGGGTGGGTTGAGGTTCGATTTTGTCTTTTTTAACTACTAGGAAAACATGATAATCAAATCTCTCTGCCACTCTTAATTAGCAATGGGGAAAAGCAGTACAAGGAGTAATTAGCAGAGGCAATTTTCCTTTAATATGAGGCCACAGCCAGCCACCCCAGGCGATCAAAACACATCTGATTGTGCAGGGGCATTCAAAGTCAGCTACAAAAGCAGAGGAACTCCCCTGCATCCTGACGTTACTGCCCTCCTTATATTGCACTATAAAACCGGGGTGTCAAAAAGGCTAGAGATTTTACACTTAGTGTCAGTGGTTTATAGTCATTAGACTAATTATGTTGGTGTTTTTACCACCTTTATTCTACTAATTGGTCTAAAAGCCAAACAGGGACATCATTACTTTACACAAACAAGCAATTATTGGGCCATAAACACACCCTGGTTTGTGTTCCCTGGGTTAGGAGGGAGCTCCTAATGCTCTCTCTGTGGTGTCTGCCACAATAACAGGCATTACTGATGCACTTGACTTTAGCTCTGCTTACAAAGAGGCCTCAAAGCTGCTGATACACAAGAGAAACTGGATGTTTGTTACCTCCCTACGAACAGATTAAGGAAAATGGCATAACTCCAGGTTCAGCCCATGCGTTGCTCTTTGTGCCAGCATAGCTCGACTTCATTTTTGGTTGGGCTTCGTTGTGTATTCGCTCTTCTAGGAAGAGACAGCTCAGTGGATGTAGCCAGGATAACTTGTTTATGAGACACCCAGGAGAAATGTTTTATTTCCAAGAAATGTGGTCTCCTTGCAGGCTACTGGGTGAAACATTACCCGTGACTTTCCAGGACTTGTCAATGCCTAGAGCTCTGGAAAATATATCTGCTTTGCCCAAAAGGGCAGGGTCTTCCCAGGTTACCCTCCCTGGCAGCCCCTCACCAGTTATTGCTCTCCCAGTTTGGCTGTTTCACTAATGGCTTCCAAAGAACCGTGACTGCTCTTCATTCCTCCTTGCATTCCTGGGAAGGCTGTATCTGCTGGCTACAGCGTTTTGCTTGAAGGCTCTGCGCACTTCATGCATGTAAGCACAGACTGCGTTTGAAATTGCACTTATTAGAGAGCAAATATTTGCACCTGGTTAGAAGAGCTGGGTTACTGTCACCTCACAGCAGCGCTGCCAGGGCTCAGGGACCTGGGCTCTTCATCACCCACAGCAAAGATTTCAACACCATAATCCCTAACACACCTACTTCCAGTGACTGTGTGTGCAAGGGATGCTTTGGAAAGGTATGGGAAAAAAAAGCCCAAAAGAGAAATCCACCTCAGTTTTACCACACTGGCAATATAAGAATGATCTAACATGATTATCATGGTCTAAAACTTTATTTTATTTTACCACTGTACACATAGCTCCTCTTCAGGTGAGATTATAAACTGAATTTATCTTTGAGTAGAACAAATGTTGACCAGTCATTGTCTTTAAGAGGCCATAGTGATTTTCTGTAAGCACTGAGATATCAGGAAAAGATTAGGGCATTTGGAAGAGAGAGGTTTCTCTCAGGCAAAGCAGGGAATGGCCTTGCACCACACAAAATTCCTTCCCCACTGTCCCCTGGGTGTGATAGTCCTCAACACGGATTCAAATGTGCTTCAACAAATTGAAAGGCAGCGTTGTTATGAGCCATTAAATAATACATGTGTTTCCTACAAGGGAGATCGACTTTTAAATGTTTTTGAAACAGGCTGTGTGGTTAGTCCTGAGTTCTGCTGCTGGAAACCTCTGTGTTTTGCCTAAATAAAGTGCTTGGGACTGAGGCTGTTTTAGGTTGATGAAGGGCTTTGAAATTCTTGTGTCCTTACCATGTCACTGTTTTTTTAAGCCCTCCCCCTGAAGACTTCATCAAGTATTCTCACTTCAAAACTGATGACACAATATGGCCCATTAGCATTAAATTACATATGAAGAAAAAGTCAAATCTCAGTGTTTCACAAATGTTTTCTGCAGCACGACTCTGGCTGCTGTATTTACTGATCACGTCAGATTTTTGACTCTACAGTTGCTTAAACAAGCCAAGTTTTTGTTTTATTTTATGTTCCATAAATTCATTTAAATTGGGCTATAATGGTTAATTTTAAGCTCTCTCTCAAATGTTTCTAAGGGACTTCTGTAATATCCAACAGAGCTGGCTCCTCTCCTTTGGAAATAAGAAACTGCAGCTTCAGTGAGAAACACTATCTGAACAATGTCTTCTTTAAACAGCCCCCAGAAGCACTGCATTTCCAACTCTAAGGGGAATTTGCATGTGTTTCAGCATTAAAGGTTGATATGACCCTATCACCTAGAGACTGTCATGTTATCTAAGTGCCTGCATATCAGGAGCACGATAACATTGTGTGGTTCACAGCTGCTGCAGAAACGACATATTTTCTGAATTAACCTAGGCTCGGATTTATATAAACTATCCCTGATAACATCTGCCCAGGACTCTCCTTTGAAAATGAGCAGAGATCCTGCCCGAGAGAGCTCCCTTCTGCAGCCGGGAGCAGACAAAAAGCCAAACCAAACCCCCTGTCCCTGGAAAAGCCACGCTTGGATTCGTGACGCTCACCCCAAGAAACGGTGGAAAAAAGTGTTTAGCGGCGAAGGTAGAACAATGAAGATGTCAAGTGGCTTCTCGGGAGCGAGCCGCTGTGTCTTGTCATGCTTGGACATGAACGGGGAAAAAAATGTCTTTATTACCCTGCGCGGTAGCCCCGCAGCGCGCCGCCGGCTTGATCCTATAACTTTCCCATTAGAAGAGGGCGCCCACAATCCTAATGAGGCACAATAAGTAGATTATGGAAGTCCTTTTGTTTTGCTAAACAGCCGCTTTTTCAGGCGGGGGTCTGACAAAGGTGTGCGGGGCCCCGGTGCGGGGCCGGGCCGCGCCGTGCCGGGCCGGGCCGGGCAGGAGAATCGAGGAGCCGCGGGGGGCGAGGCCGGGGCCGCCGGGATGGGGCTCATCAGTACCGAGCCTCTGCCCATTGTATCTGCGCTATAAAGCTGTCAGAGCAGCCCGATTGAATGTTCCCTCACTCCTACCCTGGCGCTTCCTCCCCTCTCGGCAGAGAGCTAAGCCCCGGGATCTTTTGTTTTCATGAGAAACCACTGGCATCTCACATTTATAAGGAGTTTTAAAGCTCTGCTATGAGAAATAGCCCTGTCTTAAAAATACGGGGGGATTTTCTTGTTGTTGTTGGGTTTCTTTTAATTGCATGCAAAGCAGCCAGTGAATTCGTGCAGTCCTCTGAGAAGTTATTTTTACAGAGAGATCAGTGGTTATTTAGGATGCAGAGGAGAGCACAGCTTTTCACCGGGCTGCAATCTTTCCACCTTGCATATTCATTTCGATGACTAGAGTAGGAGACTGCTCCAGGGGAAAAATAGCAGGGATGGATTCCTGTCTCTGTGAAGGGACTGGATCTGTTAGAAAGATAAGAGGGAATAGCAAGTGGGCCCACCACTTCTGTAATGGGTTTCTTAGCTATGCTCCTTTAACCATTCCCATGCTGGATGGATGTGGAAAAGATATTAGAAGTGTGGAAAAGGTGATAGAAATGATCAAACCATCTTGTAGGCTGAGGCGCAGTGGGCAAAACTGCATTCTCATTTCTGTTGATTTTAATTAGGCCACCCAACATTTGAGAATTGGGGTTGAGGAGTTGCAGGTCAGATGAGGACCTTGTAGCACGGCTGCTGATGTAAAATGGGAAAGACTGCACAGCCGAGCAGGAAGTTTCACCACAGCCTGCTCAGATGTTGGTTGGTTGCTTGTCCTCACTCTGGTCTAACTGGAGATATATGGAGAAGAACCTCTCTTGTTCTGCTTTGGTCTCTCCGTGTGACTCTGACAACAGACAGAGAAAAAGTATAAATCTTGTGAAAGCAAGTAAAAGTAGCTGGGGTTTGAGATCACTGGGAAGCTCTGTTTTGTGTTATAAAAGTACTCTTGGTGCACCTTCAAAGGGGCAAAGTTGCCCTGGTGTCCTGACCTACCTGTCCATAGGGGCAGGCAATGCACAGGTCTGCAAATCCTCATTTCACCAGCAAAGCACATGAGTGCCTGGATACAAAGCCTGGACAAAGATCTTCTCAAACTAGAAGCAAACTTTCATGCATTCAACTCTTCTGATGAATCTGGAAATATTTGCTGAGGAGTTTCCGTGCCAGTCCTTGGTCTGGAACTGTATCTGAAATATTTCAGTGGATACTCCGGAGGAATTTCATTGAAAATCTGATGTTTGTAATCCTCCAGAACCATTGCAAGTGCTTCTACTGAACTGAGACAGCAAGAGGGAGAGAAGGATATTCAATTTGTCAATGCAGGGTCCTTCTTGAGTATGATTAATCCTTACTATTTTAATGCTGGCATTAACCCATCATGGATTGAAATCCCACTGTGTGAACCAATATACCAGGGCAGACGGATGTCAGAAAGCCATTTTTTCCCGAGAAGGGCTCACCCAAGGCACCAACAGCCAAACATGAAGCCATGCAACCAACTGTGCCACCCCCAAGAGTAGATATTTTTGTATCTCATAATCCAGAAAAGAACACTCAGTTAATTGGTTGTATCAATCAGCACTTGAATTAGTTGCTGGGTTCATCTCAGTCAGCTGAAATAAAGTACAGCATAAATGTGATGAAACTGATCAAAGTTGTACCAAAAATACCACTAATTAAACTTGTACCAAAAACAACACGGGGAAGATTTTTAATGTCAGATATTTTGAACTTCCTCTGTATTAGAAAAACAAAACAAACCAACCCACCAAACAAAAAAAAACCCCAAAGCAATCATTTCAAACCTGATCCAAGCAGCTGGTAATGTTTTTTACCAACACTGGGACATGTTACAGGTGTGTTATTGGGACCTAGCAGTCTTGGTTTGTTTGACACAAGCAGTAAGGATTGACTGAAGAAGCTCTTCTGGAGGCATCTTATCCTTAGACTGTATCAGTGTATTTTGAAGGATTTTCCAAATAATTTTCTCTTTGACCTCCCAAATACCCCATTGGTTTTATTTTTTTTCTTCCCTATCACTGCCTACTCCTTGCTCTGCACCATCAAAGGGCTCTGAGAGCTGCCTCCTTCCAGTGCTTGGGTGAGGACTCTTCCCACAGCCGTGACAAAGCCTCTGCATCCTTGAAAACACATTGCAGAGCATCACAGTACATGCTCTGCCATATTTTTGAGACCACTCTTTTCATGGGATCCAAAAAATCCCAGCACAGCCTGACTTCTGAGAAAACTGGGAAGACCTCTGAAACCCTGGGCTGCAGGATAGGTTGGAGTAGGGTGCCCAAAACCACCAACAATACCAAAGGCAGCTACATGACCCCACTCCAAGTCTGCCCATCCTTCACAACACCCTCCTGAGAGTCCACCCTGGACCCCCAGGGGACAGCAACAGTTGGTGGGGAGCAGCTGGGGACATTGCAGCACCAGAATCTTCCAACACACAAAATGCAGCCTCGGGCTACCCAGTCCTGGATTTCTCCATGGAGCATCTAGGGATGTGCTTAGATAAAAGATAATTGTTGAAAGCAAATCTTGCTTTAGAATCCTTTTTATTCTTGGCAATGGGTGGGCCAGTGGAAAAGGGACTGTTAGAAAACAAATCTGAATCTGTATTGTTGGCCAAGGCAGAAAACGATTGTCCAAAATAAAGCATAAAACTTGTTAACAAGCAAAGCGCACTATTGGATTCAATGGCAATGGGAGTAGGCAAAAGAATATGAAAACCTGCTCCAGGCACTCTGAATACAGCCCTTATGAACTAGACCCTTTCAGAAATGTTATTTTATTTCTTCCCTTCCCCCACCCCCCCTTTTTTTAAGGACTTGGTTTTATTCTTAGCAGCAATCCTGTTTTTTTTCCTTTTTCTGATATTTTCCCGTAAATAATAATTGGGGTTTTTTTGCAGCAGCATTTCCACATCTGCAGTGGTTGGTAGGGCTTTCTTGGAGGTGGCAAGAAAAAAGGGAGTGATTTGTTTCAATGGGTTATTGTTGAGTGAATGCAAATATCTGCAGCCACTGGAGCAAATAGGAGCAGGGGATTAGGTGCAGGAAGCTGGCTGAGTGGCATAGGCCATCTGTCCCGGGCCTGAGAAAAGAGGAATCTCGTTTGCAGTGTATGTTAATTAGTTAGCTGATTGGCTCAGCTGTCACCTTTGCAGAGTGAAAGCGCACGGGCACAATTAAATTCATGTCCATGTATGTTTATCAAAGTACATGTTTTTAGACAGCTTTGGTTTTTAGGTGTAATTTTGTCTTCTCAGGGACCAAGAGGATTCTTTGCTATTGTGCCCACAAATGGAGGGGACAAAAAAAGGAAGAAAGAAAAAAGAAAGAAGAAGAAAGAAAATACCTTAATTAAAACATGATCAGGATTGTTTGCTGAAGCGTCTCTGGCTGCATTCTTTAATGCACTTGAAATTACCCATTTGCATCAATAGGCGTTAGCTGAATTTATTTCCATTGAAATGTATTCCCTTGATGTTTCTACAGAAGGTGGTAGGTTTGCAGATACTCGTATGGCAAGTTCGGGCTCCTACGGTGCCCCCATTCAAACACAATGTCAATATCCTACACTTAAAAGGGACCCGTTAGTTAAACGCTCCCTGGTTTGGGGAGGGTTTTGTTTTTGTTGTCATTACATTGACATCTCCAAGGCAGCATCCCCAGTAACTTTCCTTGGGAAGAAGTTGTCTGCTTGCAAGCCCCAGGGAGTTATTTCCCATGGTGTCATTTCAATTATTTTTGATTTATTTGTTTACTGTCTTCCAGTCCTTGTCAATGCACAATGGGCTACGTCTCCCCCTCCACGGGCACACGGGGCCCTGCCTGCAGGGTTTTGGAACACTGCAGAGTGCAGGAGGAGCCACGGAACATCTGCCCTGCCACTTGTGCACCTCCGGGGTTTGTGCAGAGAGGGCAGATGAGGGGACAGGGCAGGGCATGGGTGAGGTATCCTTCCTGGCAGGGGACACTGGCACTGACCTTCACACAGAGGCATGAAAAAGCTGCAGAGGCTCTTGGTTCCAGGATGGAGGAGCAGCCAGGGAAATTCTCTCCTGAGGCTGCTTTGCAGCAATGGAAGATTTTTTTCCTTGCTGGTCTCAGAGGAGAAATCTGTCACTCATCCCACTCAGCTTAGGCAAGTCCTGGGGAGGGAGCAGCTTCAAAATGCTCCCACCCAGTGCCATTAGACTGTGTTCACAGCCCCAGCTCTCTGGAGAAAAACCCAACCCCTGTCCTTCCCATCCTCTGGCAGGGTCTGCTCATCGTTTCTCAGGCTACAAAACCAGGCAAGAGCCATTTCTTTATGCCCTGAGGAGATGCTGTGCCCCTTGTTTGCCTGTGTCTGCCTGCAAGGACTCCCCACAAGCCAACAATGGATTCACAAGGCAGGGAGGAAAAATAAAAAGCTGAGAACTCCCTTTATTGCAAAACCCAAAAGCAAATGCATTAAAAGCTCTAATGGCCAGAAACAGAGGGGGAAATGTTTATATCCAAAAATGGCAGCTCCTACTTGTAAGCTATGTAAGAGGAATATACATCTCTATGCCAAGGACTTGCATACTGCTCAGGAGTGAGGAAGAGCAGGGGCATGAGGGTTTCAGAGTGGTGATTGGGGTGTTTCCCAGATGATGGACCAATTTACAACCCAGCATGTTTGGATGTTCACCTCTGAAGAGATGAGACATCTCCTGTGTGCACACAATATGATAAAATGTAGCAAAATCCAGGAGAACATACATAATACCTTCCTTATCTGCTAGGTAGTGCTCATACCCTTTACCTGCTGAATGCATCCTTCCTTCCTTCCTTCCTTCCTTCCTTCCTTCCTTCCTTCCTTCCTTCCTTCCTTCCTTCCTTCCTTCCTTCCTTCCTTCTCCTCCTTTCTCCTCTTTTTTTTTTTTACATGGGGCCCAATCCCCAAGCCATCTGGCACTTTCCTGGAAAGGTGAAAGCTGGGTTGGGTGCAACCACTCACAGGGATGCTAAATCCTGCAAGAGGAGAGACAACCAGGAGAAACAAGCAATGTTACCAATGTGGCCTTTGCTGGGTGTCAGGCTGTTTGGGAAGATTGTTCAGCCCTCAGAGTGAATTGATCCCACAGCATGTTTAGCCATACTGCTCTTCTATGTGATTCATGGGTCCTGGCCAGCTCTATTTCCTAATACCTTTCATTGGCACTACCCCCTTACAGGTTGTGTGTGTAAATGTGTGTCTTCTCCCTTTTTAAGACAAAGCACTATATCAGCTATATTTATAGAGGATCAGCAGATGGCCAGCAAGCTGGGAAAAAAATTGTATTTGTCAGGCTTATAAATCTGAAAGGGGAGTTTCAGCAAAACCCCACAGCACTTGACGCAATTAATTTTTGGAACAGGATTTTGTCTCTGAAAAATTATGCCAGGCCTTCAATGCACAGAGGTGCAAGGAATTACATGGGTGCCATAACAGCAGCATCCAAGGGCTCCTGGGGTGTCCTGAGAGTCTCAAGGCAGGGACAGTGCTGCTGTACCGACAAAACAAAGGGAAGAAAAACTGGGCTGCTCATGTGCTGAGAATCCCACAGCAAAGAGGGAAACTGAAGTTGGGTTCAGTGTGAGATGAAAGACGTGGGATGAGCACAGCCCTTCCCATTCAACATTCAGGTGCTCAAGGTGCATCTGGGCTGACTCTAAGGTATTTCACTCACAGACTGTTCCGGACATTAGTGAATATTCCATATCTTTGCAGGGATTTTGGGGAAGCCTTGGAGGAGCCCCAGTGAGAAGAAAGGAAAAAGCTGGAGAGGCTGGGAAGCAGAGACAACCTGTGTCTTGTCCATCAGTGAGGGAAAGGTAGAAGTCCTGCAGGAGTGAGCAGATGTGCTCCCAGCATGATCCCAGAAATGGCACAACTAATGCTTGACAAGTTTCCCCTTTGTTCTTTAACCACTTCGTTAAATGTATCCAGAAAGAGATGCCATGGCACTGCAGTGTTTCCTCTCATGTCCTACTTAACTTGTAACCAGTTTACTCCCTCTCACTACTGGAGATAGAGTCTTACTCAACTGGGCTTAAAAATGCATGTAATGTATTAGTGAAAATTGCCAAAAGTCCTAATTGAGATGGTTAAAACAGTGCATTTCCATCAGCTGATCAGAGCAATCCCTGGGAGTTCCCCTCAGTAACACAGCAGGTGTGAAAATGTAACTTGTCCCCTCGACAGGAGGCTTTAGGATGCATTAGCTGAAACGCTCTTAAAATACTCTTTCCCTTCTAATTAAAACCAATTTTCTGAATCATGTTACTTTGGAGTCAGAGCTTTTAGATGCAGAAGATTGCTTTATGGAGGGTTTTAGCATATCTCAGGGCTTGGGATGGTGAATCTGCTCAGCCATGGGAGGTGTGGGAGCACTGCTGTGCCAGGAGATGCTCTGAGCACCTGCTGGTCCTTCCTCACAACAAATCCCTTTCCACGGAGGAGGAAGAACAAGAGTCTGTGCAAAAAAAAAAAGCCAGTCCTCCACGGTCATTACTCTTGATTACACTGTTACTTGACTCAGGACTACCACAAAATTATCCAGATTTGCCACTGTCTTAAGCAGACATTTAAACAAGCACAAATTGAGTGCTAAGTGGGTGTAAATCAATACCAACTCCTGAATAGAGATTTCTGGCATGGAAGAGGTTTACATTCTATTTATGTAGCAGCAAAGGATACCATATGCAACAGTGGAAAATCAGCTCCTCCCTCTCTAATTTTACCTGCAAGACCTCTAAGGTGGTGAGCAGTCCTTAGTTGTCAGACCATTCCCAGCAGGGAATCTCATACACACCCACAACTTCCCTTGGAAATACTTCCTACTTCACTTTTTCAGTCCTTGGCCCTCAAACTTCCAACAGCAAGTGATAGCTCAGCATCTTTGAGGCTGTTTGTCTTCCACAGAGATTGGCAATGCTCCATGTTTCATTTAAGAGCCATCTCACAACAGCCAGATTTTTCCTCTGAAAAAATAAATTAAGGTCTAAACCCCATTCTTCAAAGAAAAACCTTCCCCAAAACCCAGCAAGAATCAAAGCTGAAGTATTCAGGAAAGTTTATTCCTTAAAAAGGACAAATGAAGTTATTTTGTAAGACAACTGCCAGAGGTACTGCGAGAACACTGATATCCAAAGCTGTCATAATATTTGACCCTCAGAAAATAGGGCTGTCCACCCCTTGGGTAAACTGGGATAATATTAAATGGGGAGAGGCAAAGAAAACACTTGTTTTCTTTTGGAAGAGGGATGCAGGGCTGCAACAGCATTCTTCAGCCGAGCATGCAGGCAATGGGGAGATCAAAAGCTGCTCCAAGGCAGGAGCCTTTCATCTGCAGCTCTGCCAGTGTTTGGAGAGGAAAGTCCTAGAGTTTCACTGGGAGTGAGAAAAACATTCCTTAGAACCTTGCTTGAAAGCATGGCTGTCTGCAGAATAGCTTTATATTTAGGTTTTATGCTGATTTCCTTTTTTTCTTCCAAATTCCTATGACTTAAATTATACATGTTTGGCCAAATGCAGAAGTGGAGAATCTTCAGGTAAAGGAGATGGAGGTGGGATGTAGGATCTGCTCCACTGCCTGTGGGTTTCAATCCCAGCCCCTTCAAGCTGATGTGTAGGTAGGGTGGTCTTATTTCTCCCAGAAAGAGGATCTTGGCTTTAATCTGCTCCCTCCTTTGCAGGTCTCCTGGCTGTCTCCAGGAAAGCAGATGGGGAAGGAGGTGACCAGACCGTGGCTGCCGTGGAAAGCATTGGATATGCAACTATTCAGTGAATTCTCGCAAATGATGGTTCTCTTCTCAGAAATCAGGATTACTCAGCATATGCTTCACAAACAGGAGGGGATAAATCCACAGGATAATTTATTCACAATGAATAATTCAACCAGCAGAAATGACTACTCCAAAGATCGGGTCAAAAGTTGAGTACTTGAATAAATGAATTGCCCTTTCACAAATGTAAAAAGCAGAAATCTCAATATTTATCATTTTCAGACACACAAATATTCCAGAACAACATTTTCTAATGAAGTGGGGAGGGGTGTTAATAATAAATTCTATTGATAACAGGAGTTAGAAAAGCAAATAATAACTGACTGGAATATGTTTATACATGAAAAGTGACTTTTCAAACAAACTATCAACAGTGGGCTGCATTATAAGACTATTAGGAAATAGAAACTCTGCAAATAACTTGCCTACCCTGGCAACTGCTGAACCTACTGCCAGTAAATAAGCCTTACCCTGGAGCATGACCCAAGCTGTCACAAGGTCAGAGACATATGGCAAAAGCACAAGCAGAGAGTCTCGAGATCCACAGCTGAGACCAGATGTGCAGCCGACCAAGGTGAAAAATGGGAACCATCAGAGTCTTCTCCCAGTGTTGCACCTCTAGAGGAGCCTCATGCCCTCCCTGGCTGGGTGTGAGATGGGTTTTGCAGCCACTGCTGCCCAAGGACTCTCCAGCCTGGGAAGTGTCTTTGCATGGCAGGGCAGCCAGAGACATCCCACCTTAACCCAACTAGCACGGCCAGCACCCCCTTTGCAGCACAACCAGACACTTCGAGGCTGCTTCTGGATGGGACAAACCACCAGAAGTGCTCAGTCTGTGCCTCATCCTTTGTCTCCCTGCGGTGAGATGTCCATGGAGGCTCACTGCGCTTTCTTGGAAAGATGTCCACAGTTCCTGTGGAGCTGTGAGAGATTCTGTCCCCATTGTCCCACCTGCTGTGCCTTTGGGTAAACCTGCCTTTTCCCAGTAATCATAGGGACAGATCTATCTAGAGATAGGAGCTGATATGAGCTCATCAACTCCTTTCACCCAGTTACTGCTGGCCATACTTGCTCATGGCTGACCTAATCCATGGCAGGAATTTCTCAGCCCCAAGGCATCCTCTGCCACCTTGCTGGCAGCAGAACTGAGCTTCAGCCAAACTATGGGGAATCTGACTCTGTGCAGTTTGGACTGATGAAAATTTGGGTGCAAGTCCTGTGGGTTGGCTTACTCCAGTCTTGAGGCCATGCCTTGAGCTCACATTTGGAATCATCATGGCACCAGGTAGAGAATTAAATACAATTTGTTCTTATACTGTGCGTAGCTGTAGTGAGCACAGATCTCTCTCTGGCACATGGGGAGTGGGAAAAATTTCTTGAGACATGAACAATTCCCCAAAAAGTGGGGGAGGAAGTTGGTGAGAGGCAGAAGCACAGCTAACAGGGCTTGGAACTGGAGCACTGCTTTCCTTCTGCAATGGAGGTGCAGACTAAAAGCATCCCAAATATTGCCTTCCTTATGAGGTCCTTCGCCTGCCCCAAAGAGCAGACATCTCCAACTGCCCCTGAAAACCAGCTTGGTGTCACTGAACTACAAAGAGCTGTGAAACACAGTCCAGATGGTTTGACAATGCAGCCAGGGTTTATGGCCTGCAGCAGGACAGAGACAGGGAGCCTGGGAGGGCTGGTGTGCTGAGCTTCACTTTGCTCTGCCATGAAGCCCAGCCTGCTGGGAAGAGCCATGGACCACACAGCAACTTGGTGGCCAAAGCAGAACTCTCGCCCACTGCTTCAGAGCCCCCATCCTCTTGCTGCAGCCAGAGCAGAGCCTCTCACCCAACTGCAGACCCAGACTGCAAGAAAGGTGCCTTGATTGGATTTTTTAAAATTGTTTTATTCCTGGAGAAAAAAGGAAAAGGCCATTTTCAGTTTGGCTACAGGAATAACAAACACACCAGTACAAGAGCTGAGAGCTTTGATTTGTGGTTGCATTTCTACAGTTTCATCTCAACAAGGATTCTGGACCCAGGAGAGGCAAATAGTGCTCCTACCCTATAAAAGAGGTACCGGGGGCAAGAATGCAGTCCAGTAATTATAAAAATGGTCTGGAGTCAGAAGGACTCTAGTATGAGCAATTAAAAGGAAAATTAACCAGAAGAAAAGTTTTCTTTCGGTTTTATAGTTAAACCCACAAATAGAAGAAATACTGCACAGCTGAACTCCAACAAACAAGCATGCCTGATTTTAATGAGCAAAATGAAGGGCTTGTTTTATGGGATATGTAATATAATAGTCCCATGGTAAGGGAGCCTATTTCTCCTCTGCTCTGCACTGCGTGCAGTTATTCCAAGTGGTGCGAAATGGATGTAAAACGCTACCAAACCCAAATGTCTTCCTTTTGTCCTCCTTTAGTCCTCTCCTACACCCTCTGAATGCACATGTGCACCACTGTGCTGCATGTGGATCGGCAGATTAAAGTGAAAGGACTGGTACTGTGGTTAGGAAAGGAGGGGAAGGAAAGGAGGCAGGTCCTGGATTCACCCCCTTGCCACAAACTTCCTGTATGATCCTGGTTGAGTCACCTAATTTTGGCAGAAGTTGTGATGGCAGAACTCTGGCAGAGGTCCAGAGGTCCAAATCACTGGTGAAGGTGGGATGCAGGGGACTGGCAGACCGTGAAGCACCAATGCCATGGCTGAGCCAGGATTCTTCCGACTTGATGCTCCTTAAGTGCTTCTGTGGAACTCTAACTCTGCTCTCAGAGACAAAATACCATTCCTTATGTGCCTACAACCATCAAGGCACTCAAATACCCCTACAACAGGGGTGCACCACAGTTTGCAGCTGAAGTTTGTTGTTATTATGGCAAAAAGTACTGTGGTCTATGAATATAGAGGCAATAAGCAAAAGGCTGGCAGCAGCAAGGGTGTAGCCTCAAAAATTGCCTGGGGAAGCTGCAGAGAGCTGGGCTCTCCCTCCCTTCCAGCAAGGATGTCCATGTATTTTGTGAGGGGTACCATCCTAGACAACACAACCTCATCCCTCCCCACCATACCCATCCTTGCATTCACTGAACTCTCTCACAGCAGAATTAAAAAACCCTGACTATGCTCATACCCCCCACCACTGCCACCACCCTTTGTCTCACAAACTAATCTGTGCTTACTTGCCCGAACACTCTAAAATAAAAAGGCAACTTAGTGTTTATAAATGCAAAAGAAAATATATTACTTTTTTGCCAGGGTCTTAAGGGAAATAGTCTTAAGGCTGTATAGCAAAAATTATTTCCAGTTGACTCCTTCCACCCCATCAGTTTCAAAGAAACAATTTGTTGGCTACTTTGTTGCTTAACTCAAAAGAGAAAAAAAAGTTGTTTTGTTTTGTTTTTTTTTTAAATTATTCTCGCACTCATATTTCATGCCATTCTTCTTGTGGGCAAGAACAGAGCTGGGGCAATACCAGCACAGAGAAGAGAGAAAGGTTTGAACAGCAGCTGGATATGAGTGAAAGCAGTAATCTTCAAAGATGGCTTTTGTGTCTCATAGCCCAAATGATATTGGACAGCGATCCCACTGAGGCTCACGCTCCTGCTCCTTCTCTCCCTCCTGATTTTTTCTGTCAGTTTTGGGTGTTGCTGGTAGAGGCTGCCCTGTTTAGAGACACAAAATCCAGGGCTGCATGTCTCAGGGCACAACACACGGCAAAGCTCGCTGTGGAGCTCAGAGCATCCTGGATGGCACTTTCCAAGGTGGTGACATCCCAGGGCCTTTTACCCAAAGATGCATTTGGCTGCCCAGAGGGGTCAAGCAGCCAGGATCAGCTTCAGGCAGACAGCACTGCAGGCCGTGGGTGCCACGAGGGTTGTGGAAATGGTTTAAAAAATGACAACAGGCAGTTTGGATGGCAACCTCTGGAACCTAGTGGAAGGTGGCAGGGGGTGGGAGCAAGATGATATTTAAGGTCCCTTACAACCCAAGCCATACTGCGATTCTGTGGCCACAAACCAGCTGGAGCTGCTGCTCCTCAGCGATTCCTCAGGGATGCCAGCAATCTCTGGAGTAACCAGGCTCACCAACTGCATCCCCTCCACCCCTGGGGAGTGCCTTACCTTGAGCTAGTAAGAAAGGCACCATTCCCACCAGGTTTGCTGGAGGCTGGACTGCTGCAGAGGGGGATGAAGAGGCAACACCAATTTGGTGCTCACATCCCCCAGAGTGAGAAAAAAAACCTCTTTGTAGTGGTGGCAGCAGAGGTTTTAAAGGCAAAGTTATCTACTGCCCTTGTCCCGGCCCAAAGCAAAGTCCATTTCAGAAGTATCCNGAGAGAGTTCTCTCTGAGAGTTATCTACTCAGCAGAGAGTTATCTACTGCCCTTGTCCTGGGCCAATGCAAAGTCCATTTCAGAAGTATCCAGCTTCTCTTCCCTCCCCATCCATATCACAGCAGCATCCAGAGCAGATTCTCACAGGTACTGCAGGGCATTTCTTACTTGTTTTAATCTGGGTTGGGTTTTTTCTTTTCAGTAACAGTAAGTAAACCAGAAATTAAAGATTTTGGAAGATTAATTTGCTTGCAAATTCAGGGTGATCTGAGCTAATAGTTTCAGCCAGAGGGGGGAAATAAAAAAAAAAAAAAAAAGGAAACAAAGGGAAAAGAGCAGGAGGAGAATTCTGAAAAAATTTCAAAATGCATTGTTTCAAAATCTTCTGAACAAAATGGGTTGCATTTTTTCTGAAATACAGAAATGTTTCATTTCGACATTTTCCCATTTGGGTCTCAAAAAAGCCTTTTTGTTTTACAAACTAATATAAATCAAAAGAAAACAAAGTTGAATGAAAAGGTTAATAAATGCAATAAAACATTTGGGGTTTGGACAGAAGAAAATATTTGGTCTTGACCCTACAGGAATCTTTTCCTTTTTTTTTCCTCAGTTTGCCAAGAAAATGCAAATAATTTGTTTTGGTTTGACCTGAAGGAAATTATTTATCATTCTTGAAACATGAAATGCCATTGTTTACCTAGATCAACTCACCCTTTCCCTGGCACCCCTTTCTTGGGGGAATTAAGGAGATCAAAGGGATTAAGAGTGACCACATTGAGCTGCTGCCAAGAGGGTTGATGCCAGGGGTCTGGGCTTTTTGATCCCAGGAGGGGTGATTAGGTGCTGTGGTACTCACAGTGCCCTCAGGACAAGAAGAAAATGTGAGGAGAAGTGAGATTTCTAATTAGACCAAAATTAAAGGTTAAAAATACATTATCTACACTCACTAGACTTACGTTGCCTGGAAGATGAGGCACAGTCACTACTGCTAAAACACAGCTCTGTCCCAAAGGACACCATAACATCCTGACAGAGTAGATTTAGGGTCTTTGGAAAGAAAATCAGGATGGACAAGCTTCACAACTTGCTCTCTGAGAAAAATGGCAGCAAATCCTGTCCCTATCCACACACCTGAGAGACGTCAGGCAGACACAGGAATGATGTGGAGGCTTCCAAAACAGGGCTGGCCCCAGGCTGGGCTCCTCACTGTGCCATGCCAGGGGCTCCTGCATAACATGTGATTGATTTTGGTTGCGTAATGCTGAGCTGTAAGACCTCATCAGCTGCTACTCATTACACAGGCACAGCCCTTCTTGAATAGAAACCATAGCAGAAAATAGATCTGGGGATGTAAAACCTGACATCTTGAATTCATAAACGGAGCGACAGCATTCTTGTTTAGAGTCTGAGGGTGGCCTGTTCTGAACTTGCCTTTTTTTATGCCAGATGAGTCTAAACTCAGAGCCAGGATGACTCCAGCTTGTATCATTAGCCTAAGGCAAAGAAAAGACCATGACTCAAGTCTCAGTGCTAGAGTCTCTACAAAGAGCTCAAGCAGAGGACACCGAGTCTGATCCTGCCATCTCAGCAGACCCATCGACTCTCTTGACAATCTCCTCAGTCCCAGCAACAGCAGGGACAAAGGGTGCCACTCTAGGCTGCAGTCAGACTGCCTTCTCACACATGATATCCTAATCAGGGAGGTGTCCCAGGAAACCCAGCCAGAGGTAGGAAAAAACCCAAGAAATCACTCTCCTCCCTACCCCACTACCAAATCAGTTCCACTTCTGAAAGCAGGAAGACCCAGAGCTGTGTCAAAGAGAGGAACAAGATCAACTATTTTCATTAAGCAGTGGAGGGGCTGGGGAAAGGACCCATTGACCTCTCAAGGTCTTCTACAACACGATTTTCTTCAGTTTCACATACTTGTTTCATTAAGATGCGGGTTTGGGGAGATTGCGTCTTTATGCCAAATCTCCTGTACGATCCCAGGGAGGACATCTAACCACTTCTTGCCTTTCCAAACCCAGGATAATATGTACTGATAGACCCACAGTGCTGACTTTGGCTGGAATATAGTTAATCTTCTTCATAGAAGCTGGTATGGGGTTGTGTTTTGGATTTGTGCTGGAAGCAGCGTCGATAACCCAGAGGTGTTTTTGTTATTGCTGAGCAGGGCTTACACAGAGCCAAGGCCTTTTCTGCTCCTCACCCCACCCCACCTGCGAGGAGGCTGGGGGTGCACAAGGAGCTGGGAGGGGACACAGCTGGGGCAGCTGACCCCAGATGACCCAAGGATATTCCATACCATATATATGGCATCATGCTCAGTACACGAAGCTGGGGGAGGAAGGAGGAAGGAGGAGTTGTTTGGAGTGGTGGCATTTGTCTTCCCGAGTCACTGCTCCGTGCGATGGAGCCTGCCTGCCCTGGGGATGGCTGAACACCCTCCTTGGGAATTAATTCCTCTTTCTGCTTTGCTTGTGTGGGGGGCTTTTGCTTCACCCATTAAACTGTCTTTATCTCAGCCCATGAATTGTCTCACTTTTACCCTTCTGACTCTCTCCCCCACCCCACCAAGAGGTGACTGAGCAGCTCTGTAGGGCTGAGTTGCTGGCTGGGGTTAAACCATGACATCCATTCATGTTAGTGAGACACTTAGTGGTGCTGGAGACATGAATAATCCATCTGGCCAGCAGGTATAAACACCTGCAGGAGTAACCTAAGAAAGTATTACTGTGTCTCAAATACACCCTATCACTGGCCCTAATCTGTCCATATCCAGTCTTCTTCAGTGCATCCACTAACAACAGTGAGGTCTTCTCCTGCAGCTCCTTTTACAGCTCCTCAAGCCCTCTCCACACCACAGATCACCCTTTTGCAGATTCTTCTCAAAATGCCTGGCAGTGCAAGCCCCTTTCTCACCTACCCAGCATGAGGGAAGAAATCAAATACAAGATAAAAACACACCTTGTGCAGCAGCCTGGCTAAAGCGTGCTGTCACCAGGTCCTGTCTATTTATTCTTTGTCAGCTCTTTCTGCTTGCTCCATCTTTCCTCACGTATTTCAAATCTGCGTCTAATTCAAGTATTACGTCCATTTATTTTCTTAATACTCTTATTCCCCTGAACCGTGTTTTTACGGTGGGTAGCAGTCGTTGCAAGCACAGTGCTGAAATGAGGCACTTATTGGCTGCAGCTCCAGGGATTTTAACCGGATATCTGCCTTTGTTTAAATTAAGTAAATCAGGATGTTTCCTAAACACCATAAGGACAGAAGTTTAGGCTTCTACTGAATCAGCTTTTTGACCTAAAGCCAGCAATGTTTCAGTCAAGGACATTCCCCTAATGAGTGTGAGGAGCCTGAAAATCCCCTTCCATCAGGTCCCAGTAGCTCTGTGACTAACCCTATAGAGGACACCAGTCCTGATCCCTTTGGAGGGGATGCCTACCCCTATAAAAGTGCCTACCTGTAGCCACTCAAAATTGTGTGAGATACATCCCATTCTTCAAATGCATTTTTGGATAAAAGTCTGTAGTTTAGAGATATACTGACCCCTGCTCCCCAGTGAAAACAAACCTGCAGCCAGTGATGGGGTACAGCTTCAGACACTTTTATAGGCAGAACTTCAACAGAGACACAGGCTGATCCCTTCAGTTTTATCAGGTGAGGAGTTTCCAAAGTGCTCAAAGTTGGATATGGTGGTGAACTCAAAGTAAACCAGAGATTTCAGCACTTTTTCTTACACTAATTGCTTTCTGGGCTTTCTAGAAGCCCAGAAGTTAAGTATACAACTTCCATAAGCAACAAATGGCAGATGGACATATCTTCCAAGCAGATCCACAGCCTCTGAAGACTGGAGAGTCCCAAAGGCCAAGCCTTCAAGGCATCTCTGCATCCTCAGACTTGCATTTTTATTTCCTTCTGAAGAACCAACCATGATGGCCCAGGCATAGCACAGAGGGATCTAAATGAAGAGGAAAGTATCAGTGTACCCAAAGAAAACCGACTGCTGCAAATATTGATTGCTGGGTGAAGAGGGAGGGTGACTAATTCCTATCAGAAATTGGTTCAGTTATTGGAAATGCTGACAAAAGCAAAATGCACAATAAAGTATGGTTGTTCCCAGCTAAAGGCTCAAACAGTTTTGCTGTCCTTCAGCCACAGGCCATCAACAAAACAACCCAGAAACTGCTGATGAAATTAATCATTAATTCTCTTAATTAAACAACTGAGAAAAAGCTTTGTAATCAAATATCTACCTTACTTTTGTCAAGAACAGCTAACACTTTTGCAACACAGGGTTTGGAGAACAATCTCTCAAGGTCAGTTTTAGGTTGAACTGATTCCCATTTGAGGCTTTGAGGTGCTTGGCTCAGTTGTTTCCATGTGAGCTTCACCCATAAACCATTCCTGGGTCTTTACTCTTCCAGCCTCTTTCCCTAAAGTCATTTGATCTATTTAAGGAAAGAGATACTTCTCTCTAGGAATGATGTTAGTAAAATATGACCAGCAGTCCTGACTGTGGCATGTCTACAGAGGTCACTGGCTTTGAAGGACTTGTTAAATACGCTTTATTTGTCTCAGCTAATGCCATTGTGGTGATTCACCCCATTTCTCTACGCCAGCAAAATGAAGGAGCATTACTAATGTTTTATACCAAGGTGCAGAGCGCATCATTAAATGCCTTCACACAGACAACTGATGTCACACAAGGTTATTTTTCTTCAGTTCTACTCCTTGGCATTGCCCAGGACTTCATCAGGAGAAAAAGCACACATAGATGCAACACAGGCCTCATGTGGCTCAGCAGCAGGGCCCTACATCACTGAGATTTTACTAGCAGCACAGTTTTTAGATGAGAGCCATACTCACCTATAAACAGAGCTCAAAATGTTGTCCAGATCAGCAAAAAAAGGAAGTTAAATAATTAGCTATTTAAAACTGAAAACTTAGTGAGAAGCCAGGTAACGTCTAAATCGATGCGATATTAGAAAGCAAAGGAATCTAAGTGAGGCAATTTACATATCTTGGCAGCAATGTGCAGCGCAGTAGGAATGTCTGGAAGGAAATCACATCCACAGTCAGCACAGCAGTGTTAACCAAGATTTGAGCCTCAAAAATCTACAGCTTAAATTGCCATCACTCAGGTTCCACTTCATATGTTATTCCCATGTTAACAAATGGGTAGAAAACCAGAAAAAACGCTCCGAAGGTCCAGAGAGCCAGCCAAAGGACTTTGGATGCAAATTCCTAGGGAAGAATGAAGTATCTGACTAAAGGAGTTTATTTCAGACAGTGCAGAAGTTGATCAAAGGCTCTGCTATAGAAGAGATAACCTGTAGACATACCTTGAAGCAGCTTTAAACATTTAGTCAGCAGCAGTCTAAGCCAACAGCACAGTGGAGTAACTACCCACACACTTACCTCTTCTTTGGGTGGGTTTTACCACTACTTTGAACCTCGCATCTGCTAAAGTTATAGGTTTGGATTAATCTGTTCAATGCTTCAGCCACAACAGGGATGGCAGAACGGGCTCTCAGAGTTCATCAGATCTGAGACTCTAGCATTACCCAGTAAGGGAGAGGCACACAGCAGGTATGTGCTGAAAATGAAAGCAGAACGTCTGCAGAGGTTGTCTTGCCACCAGGCACCTGGAAGGAAACACCGATGGGTATTGCTGCAACACACTCCTCAAAGAGAGAGACATGCAAAGAGCAGCTCAAGCCACACAGGACGGACCAAGAAATTGTCTTAAGTACCCAATGGTGAGTACCAAATTCAGTTTCTTCAGCCCAAATTCAGTTTCTTCAGTCTTGTAGGTCAGTAGCAGAAGCTGGACAAAAGGAAGTAATTCATTTTAAAGTTTGTTTCCACTGCTGTCCTTCAGTGCTCTCAGTGCTAAAACTGACTGAAGCTCAGCTGGGTAAACACAAACCAACCCAATACCCAGTCAGCTTCTTGAAAACATCACTACTAGTTGCTTATTTGCAACCAGTTTGAGAGTTTAAAACCTGCTGGACCCCCAAGGACATGTCTGCATAGACACAGTCCTGCTCCCAGGTGCTAGAGCAACCTGCCTGGTCCTGCTCAATGTATCCCTCGAGGTGTACCCGGCTGCCCAGGGACAGGGCTGGGAGCAAAGGTCTTCCCCAGCACTGCTCTGTATCATGGTCCTTGAGCAAACACTCTTTCAAGGGTAAATGCTGCCGCTGCCATATCTTTTCTTTCACCTCTTTAATCTTATCAGTCTGCCTAAACCTGGTCTAACAGGCCATCCAAGGGACAGGCATTGCCTCAGGGGTGGACATGCAACCGGAGAGAGCCTGCCAAGTATGCAGATGGTTGTTATCTGCAACAGCATTGCTGTGCAACAGGCTGAGCTGGACTCTCCAGCCATCTCCTAAGGAAGAGCAGAGCGTGTCCCAAGAGCGTAGTGTTCCCATCCTCCAGCCTTTTGAATTCAGCCTCAGCAGAGGCTGCCTTTGATCAGATGATCACCAAACCCTCCCCAGATTAAATTCCACCAAGAGAATTCTCATCTGTGGTAAATCAGCGTGGCTCCCCCAGGGTGGATGGAGTGATGGCGTAACCCCTGCGCCTGAGGATCCATCCAGCTCTCTTTCATCCAGATTGAGCATTAGTGATAAATGCTGCTAGTTTGAAATGCTTTTGTCTGCCTGTTGGAAGAATGCAGATTGTGAAATGGGAATTTGCAATGCTAACAAAATCTTGAGGAAGGGCCTCAGAGAAAAATAACTGCAAACAAACATGACCAAAGTCTCTCTTGTTTAGAAGACTCACAGCATCCCAAGGAGGTCAGAGCAGGGAGTCAGAGACCAGCAGTGTCTGAGCCCTTGTTTCCACTTTATGAGGTAGATCTGTGGGCAAAGGACACCTGATGTTGCAGAGTGACTTGATGGCTGCTTTGAAAGACCCTGAAGAATCACACACCAATGATGGAGTTGTGCACCATAGAGGTTTGATGCCCGCCCTGTTTTCTCCTCACATTTGCACTTACTCTGGGCACAGTCCTCACCTTCCTGCTAAACTCTGGTATTCCCTTGGCACACTGCACTGCCGAGGTGTAGCATTGCCTTGGTAAGTGGAAACGATCCCTGTGAAGAATATGTAAGCAGAGACCCTCACTCCATCCACCCACCCGCTCAGCTTCTCCCCTTTTTCTTGCACCTTCTCCCCTTTTTCTTGCACTTTCTCACTCACAGCTTCGAGGAACCCTCGGCTCCATTCCTCCGTCTGCAAAGACTTTCATCTGGAATTAAAAATCGAGCTGCAGGCAATTTCTAGACTCACTGTGAATATGGTGAGGTGAGACGTGAAAACTAACTTTGCACCAATTCTGGCCCAAGTTCCCTGGAGTCCACCTCTTGCATTTTCTGCCCCAGTGAACAGGCCACACTCACAGCTTCGAGGAAGAGTCACCTTTCATTGCCTTTGTACAGGACTGCAGTCCTCAGGCCTTCCTTTTAAGGTTTTAGCATCCTTGGGAAATAAAAATAAAAATTATAATACAGACCAAGGTGGGAAACACAGAAAAGAGCAGGTACCAAAGCAAGTACCCCAAAAGTAACACCAGGTGTCTCGAGCAAGTAGTAATCTCTCCTGCCTCTTCTGGATCTGCAAAACTCAGCGTGGATCTCCCACAGCTCTTATCCCAGATCCTCTCTCAGAACAGTCCTCAAGACACCCCTGAGCTCCTCACTGCCATGGGACAGGCAATGCCCTCCAGAATTTTTTTCCCCACAAATAAAATAACTTCTAACTTGAATTTCCCAGTGGTGACTGGTGGTGTCAGAGCACATCCAGGTCCCAAAATACAGACGCTTTATAAAAATAAAGATTAGTCTGCAGGTATGAAAACGGAACAACATTTTAATTCCTTTTCTCGTGGGGTCATTGCAAACACACGGGTGAGGCTGAGGCATTTTGAATTAAGACAGAGGAAAAGACTGAGTGCAACAGAATAAAAAAGCCAGAATATGGACAAGTGGTTATTGTATACAATAACCAAAGGAAAAATAACATCTTTCAGTCTTTCTCCCTCCAGTACCTACGACAAGGAAAAAGCGAAAATCCAAGTCTTTCTCTTTTTTTTTCCCCAAACAAGAATCACAGTCTCTTGGCATAATAAATTTCACCCTGAAAATTTCACTGGCACCAGTTAAATTCACGTATCTTTAGAAGTTTTCCAGTATCATCCCCCAAAAAAAAAAAAAGCCCCAATCACTTGTGACATTTAAAGTGCTTCAAGAGACTGTTTGATTTGGAGAATTTTCCTCATTCAGTCTCAGGCCTGAGTGTATGGTTGGCATTTCAGCATCGACGAGCAGCTAGGGACCAGCCAGAAGTGGAAGTGCCCCAGCTCTGCTCAACAGACACTGGCCACCAGGGAGGCTCCCTGGATGCAAACAAGGAGGCAGTCCTTTCCCAGAGAACACAAAAAAGCCTTCATCCACCTGCACAACACACAGCATGACTCCAGTGTGACATCGCTAAAGGACACAGCCTCCTCAATTCAGTGTGTGTCAGAGAGGGAAGCCAGAGAACTGGAAGAGGAGAAAGGGAAAAAGCAAGGAATTCAGATAGCAAATTAGTATTTGTTGCCTTTTAGACCAATGAAATTGCAGCTCTAAGATGCTGCTTACAGCTAGACAAGCCACTGGCAACGTGGCCATGCTGTTTGCTCGGTGAATTCAGGATAGACAGCAGCTGCCCACACAGGTTCTCAGAGCAGGGTGGGCTCAGGGCAGCACCCAGGCAGTTTTCCTCCAGCACGTGGTAGAGGAGGTACACCCAGCTGCAGGGACAGCCCTCCCTGGATGGCAATGATGCTTTTGAATTCAGAGAATCATAAAGGTTGGGAAAGACCACTTAGCTCATTAATTCCGGCTGTTAACCCAGTAACACCTTGTTCACCAGTAAACCATGTCCCCAGGTGCCACAGCCACATGCCTTTTGAACAATTCCAGGGTGGTGACTCCACCACTTCCTTGGGCAGCCTGTCCCAGTGCTTGATAACCCTTTCATTGAAGAAGTTTTTCCTCGTATCCAATCTAAACCTCCCCACCACAACTTGAAACTGTTTCCTTTCACCCTATCATTTGTTACCCAGGAGAAGAAACTGATCCCCAGCTCTCTGCACCCTCCTGTCAGGGGGTTGTAGAGAGCAAGAAGGTCTCCTCTGAGCTTCTTTTTCTCCAGGCTAAACACCCTCAGTTTCCTCAGTTGCTCCTCATAAAATCTGTGCTCCAGACCCTTTCCCAGTTCCATTGTCCTTCTCTGGACACACTTCAGCCCTTCAATGTCCTTCTTGTTGTGAGGGGCCCAGCACTGGACACAAGACTCAAGGTGGGGCCTCACCAGTGCCCAGCACACATGGACATTCACTACCCTAGTCCTGCTGGACACACTATTGTTGATACAAGCCAGGATGCCATCAGCCTTCCTGGCCGCCTGGGAACAAGCATCCTCAGGTGAAACACCTTTTCCCTCAGGTATATCCTGTGTTTCCACTTGCAGGTAGGCTTTTCTTTGGCTTTCAGCTGAGAGGTTAATTCTGATAAGCCACAATACCTTGTTTTAAATTGTGTTTATTACCAGTTTGACAAGTTACACTAATATTTATTTTTCAAATCATTCCATGAAATACCTTACTGACACAATTGAAATGAATATTAACTCAACGCATATTAACTGAATGTTTGGTCTTCTCAGAACCAATATTCACCTGGTTTCTTAAAACTGTCCAAGTCTGCTTACAAAAGGAATATTTTTCAAAGCTGAAGTGAGGTAGAAGCAAATACAGTATATTTCACACACTGTAAGAGACCAAGAGAACTCAAAGTTAGCATATGAGTCCATTTCCTGCCACCAAACTCCCGAATGTTCTTTTAATTTCTCTGAACACAATATTCCTCCTACAAAACCATCCATAACCAGCTGTTTATCAGGCTTCAGACCTTCCAGTAATGCTTATAATTTCCTGAAAAGTCAACATTTATTTTTAAGTGGCTGAGTCAGGCCTCAAGTAATTTATTGGTTGGAATGAAAACATAAAGTGAGGCATTTTGAAAGCTAATGTATAACTCTGGATGATATCCACAGTGCCACAATGTGTGTTAGATACCAGCAATGATGACCATGATTGTCACCTTTTGTTGTGTTTATGTTACATTACTGTGTTATGTCATACACTCCTGCACAAAGTCAGTGCTTTAATTTTAGAATCATCTCACAGCATACTGCAAAAAACGTATGAAATATAAGCAGCATACTTCAGTCATCTAGCAGGTCTCTCCATCAACCTTATCGTTCTTATCTTTAAAGAAAACTATAATTGGATAATCTTTACTTAATGTAAACTTCTAAAAGCTGGAAGCCATTTCAAGATTACACAGATTAACTGTGGCTACCTGTGAGAACATGCTTCAACATTTTGATGAATTCAGGGTGGATAAAATCAAGCCTCTCCAGTATTTTCAAAACTATTTTGGCAAAGAAGTGACTGAAAATTTTTCATACAGCCTTCAAGAAAAAATGATAACTTTTCTCTAGTGTCCTTGTCTTTCGTATTACCCCGTGAGCGAGTCAGATGGCTGGAAGCAAAGAGTAGTTTTAATTTTCTTTGCAGACAGAGTGTTCTCTGGCTCCCAGGTTAACTTTAGCACTGTCAGCTGCAGAAAGGAATATATTTTCAAAGTTCAGATAATTTGATTTTGGTATCCTTTTTACATGTGCAGATATCCCTTCTTACGAGCTGCACAGCTGTCTGCAGAGAAATCAGCCTGACAGTGATCCCCCATCCACTCTGTAGTAAGATACAAACTATTACAAATATTTTTGTATCTCTATGATTTGAGGCATCAACAGTTGCAGAGAAAATATGCCCTTTTCAACCAAGTTCCTACTTGTGTTCTCAGTTGAATGAGGAATTAACACATTCCTGGCAATATACAACCCTTTTGTCTTACCATGGCAAATGATTAATACTACGCCTAAAATTTGGAGAAGGACACAAATTTGCTGTCACAATCAAGTGGCTACTGCAGCCACCCCCTTGTTGTTTCCAAAGTGCCCCGGTTTGTGCAGTTTTTCTCAAAGAAAAGGAGGATTTCTCTCCAGCACTAGGCTACAGAGATTCCTAGGATCTGCAGTATTTGCTGCTGCCACCCATGAGCCCACCATGAGCAATTAAGAAACAAATTCTGGGTAAATTACATAAAGACTTTTGGAAATTATTGCTATTATTCTGATTCATTTAAAGTCTTTTCTCCCCTCACTGCAACAAGCTCAGAAACTGGTGACTAAGAGGAGTAACTGGATTTTGTCCATTAATATTATTTCCCAGGTACAGCTGTTGTTACACTCCACACAGAAACATCACTAAAGAATTGAAAATATCTAAATAGTATTTGCCTTCAGCCTTGGAGAAAATGTCTATCCCACCTAACTAGAAAGCCCACAGATTCCAGACACTATAGAGACTGGAGCAGACAGTTCACATAAATACATGGCAAAACCCATCCTATTTAGTTACAGAAGAATAAGTAGATGGTTTTCAATCAGTTTCACTGCAGTTTGTGGGTCTTCAGGGTGCACTGATTTCTGAATGGTCTACAAATCTTCACAAGAAAAATAAGCTTATTGTCAATAGGCTTCAATTTAACTATATGAGGGGCTGAAGCTCAGCTGGTAAAAAATGTGAATGTCTGCAAATGAAACAGATTGAAAACCACTGGCTACTCTGGCTGTTTTTTGGGGGGGGTGGTTTTAAGGAAGACTGGAGCTATGCTGTAAAATGCTTTCAGAAGGATCTATTCACCTTTCACTAGTACTGAAAACATATTTGAGTGGGGTTTGAAATGAAATTGTGATCTTTTGGATTTAATGATGATGCACATATGGGACATGGTGCTGTATGAAATGAAGGCCACATACCCTGACCTTCAGTATGGCTCCAGTTTGGAGAAGTGAAGCCTTAAGGGACCATGGGACTCCTGCCTTGTACTACATCTGGCACTTCCAGCCAGTGCCCATGGACTCAGTGGAGTCCTGTTTCTCTTTACACCACAGGGAAGCCTTTAAGCCCCTCCATTATCAGAAAGCAACAGTAGAGGCTACTAAAAATGGGTAAAAAATTCATCAGCTGAGCATCTAGGATCCCTCTGCTATCAGCAGAGAGAGACAAGCACCATTAGAGGAAATCTGAGTTCAAAAAGTCAGCTTTTGGAGGCATATTGTTCTTATTGACCATATCTCAGATCCATCAGGTTCCTAATTCAGGTGTTTGCTAACTTCACTTGAATTTATGTGAGTTTTTTAGGCTACATGGGCAACAGTGTTGCAGAGAGGGGAGATGTTCAGAGAGGGTGGGGGGTTTTTAGAGTCACACAGTTAATGGCAAATCTGGGGGTAAACCTTGGGTCTTCTCCATAAATAAAAACCTTTGACCCGTCAGTGAATCTTTTACAAGGTGCTCAAGATCAGTGGTACCTGGCATCCAGAGTTTCCAAATGCTTATTAATGATTCATCTGATCCATTGACCTAAAGCAAAATTAACTGTGAAAAGCATGGTAAATCCATGCAGGCCTTGCAGGGCCGGTACATTCGTTCCCCAGCAATTTTCTGGTCATATTTTAAATGACTCAGGGCTTCCTTTCAGAACAGATGGAGCCAATGTGTTAAAAGTATATGCAAGATATGCAATATGTATATGCAATATATACATATGCATATGCAATATGTATAATTGGGGCAAAGGGCAATAGAGGATGGAGCCAACACCATGTTCTGGAAAAATGTATCATGAGCAATATTTTCGTATGAAAGGATAATAAGGAAGAGAATTTCTATCACAGGAAGAGCTCCCAGCATTGAGTTCACTTCTCTTCTAAGAAGCCTACAGGATATTAGTCCAGTTTAGGAAGAAAGTGCTCTCATTAATTAAAAACGTTCATTTGCCCATCTCCCCCAGTGCCACCGGGACCACCAGCTGCCCCTGCCTATGGCAGCATCCCAGCTCCTCTGGAAAGGCTGTTTGAACATTGCAAACTGCACTACAACCCAAGCAATCCATTCCCTCCCTATGAAAGAGGCGGCTAGAGCATCGCCGAGTTCCTGGAATGTTTGGAAATACTTGTCAAAACACGACTCTGGTTTCATTGTTAGTTCTATTAACATTCAAACATTTCCCTTGTTGATTAAAGGCATTGGCTCCATGAAATGTCTTAAAGTGAATGCTTACCTGCCTCCTATCCAATTTCTTATGTAACTGCTGCTTTCCACACCACAAATGCTTTTCCCTTAATGGTGAATGAAATGATTTATGCCACAATTACTACGCAGAGGCCTTTCGAGGCTGATGGAGGCCAAACCTCCCTGACCACAGGTTGCATTCCTCATTGTGTTTGATCTGGACATCTAGCATGCTGCATGAGGGGAATCACATTTCTGCAAAAGCACAAGATCCCTGAGGTAGTTATCACTTTATTGTGACAGAGTTGAACACGGTCCCACAAGCCAAGCTGCAGACCAGGAGTTGGTATTTGGGAAGGCATTTCACCTTCCTGGGCTTTGGAATGACTGAGTATACCACAGGGATAATAACACTTAACTATCCCCTGCAGAATTATCTCTGTTTGTAAAGACCCTCAATTGCTTTTCCACTGCAGAGCTGCTGGGCATGCACACTGAATTTGGAATACATCTGCCTGTTGCTTCTTATTTCAAAGGCCAGTAAAAGCTGTAGTCACCCAATTCTTTAATACATCCTGCATATTTAATATGCTGATACATGTCTGATCTACCCACCCTATCTCTGCAGCAGAATATACCCAGAGCAGAGCTTACACCTTGCTCTTTGGAAAAGTAAAACTACCACAAGAATTGCAAGAAGATAGCCATACAAACCAGGGTCTAGATGTGGTGGGGCTGGCAAGAGACACAGCAGTGTCACCATTGGCTTGAGGGAGCATACAGCCTATATTAAAGCAGAATTAAGCATGACTGAACTGTCCCCATATTCGAGCTTCCTCCCAAGTAAGTCAATGTTCCACTGAGAAAGAGCTTGCTTAAAGTCATAGCAATAATGACTAATTTTGACTACAACTCTGCTGGTCCCTAACAGATGAAAGACCTGAACTTGTATTTATTTTAGGATGTGGCTGCTTGTTCTGAAAATTCTCATGACCCTCACTACTCATTCCTTTCCCTGCCTTGGAGTGGGGCAGAGAAGAGGAAAAGCCCCTGGAGAAAGGAGAGTAAGGATGTGGCCACCGGGCAACACAAAGGGGCCGGGACCTAAGGAAGAGCCCGATGGGTGAGAGCTCCAAAGAGCTGCACAAAAGGGAAGTTTCTGTAACCCCTGCTGCGGGTGAGCAGTCAGGGTGGATGGGCAGCAGCAGACAGCTGGTGCCCTTCGGTGGTCTCTGGCCACATCCAGGACTTCAAGGACAGCTGTTGGACTCCCAGAAGCTCATCTTGGCCGTGCGTGATTTCTCCTTACAGGCAGCAGTCTGCCCAGGCTGGTAGGAGATTAAACAGCCTGTGGCTTCGTTTCAAATGCCCCTCAAAGTGAGGTGCCCTGCTACACCCACAAGTGCAACCCTGTTGCACACACATGTGCCTGAAATACCCTGTATGGCCATAGCATGAAGAGGCCTGGCAGGCAGAAGTGATCCCTGTCTTGTTCTCTCCAGGTTCCAGAGCGTTGCCCTGGTTTCCTCAAGGACAGGGAACACCTAGCCCGCGGGGGCAGTCAGCAACACCTCTGAGAGCCACTTGTGGCCCTGGTGCAGTGCCCTGGCTGCACACACAGCTGCTGTGCTGAGTCAGCATTATTTCAAGGTCTGATTTTAAATCCTTGCTTCTCACACCCTCCATAGGCTTACTCCAAGTTTTTTGGAGTTTTTTTCCTCCCCGTTTTCTCCAATTGCCTGCTTTGCTCTCCAAGCTGACAAATTATTTTACCTCTGCCAGCACCCTCCCCATGTGCAGCTCTTGCAGAAGGATCCAGCATGCCTCTCGAGTTCCCTTGTTCCTTCTTATTTCACTTCAAATAGAACACTCGTCCCTTGCAGAGCCCTCTATTCCTCATCTATTCCATGCAGTTCAGTGGGAAACAAATCCAACAAGATAAGAATGTGTTGCAACCAGCTGGCAGAGGGTGCAGGCACAGAGAGATCCTTCACAAGGTGCTCGCAGTGTTTACCCTGACAATCATTTGGATCCTTAATCTTAGCAACAACGACTTCTGAGCTTGAAATTCAATAAACCAGCCTGGAACTGCAGTCCTTAGGGCTGCCTAGCTAATAAAAAGCGGTTTAGCCATTCCAATGCACCTTATTGATATAAATGGGTAGTGACATGAGCTCTGGAAAATGTACCCCAGTGCTGGCATCCACTGGTGCTATTTAACCCTTGAATGCTAAGGGTGGACAGCTTGGGCTTCTACTCATGCACACTGATACTGATCTCCAAACCAATATTTCAATTCAGTTTCATGTGAGCTCATATCACTTGGTTAGGCTGAAGGAACAGCTCACTGCAGCATTGTGGGGCCGAAAAACTCAGTCTGGCTCACAAGTCAGCTAACAAGGCTCAGTTTTGATAAGAAATATTTGGCAATATTTATTGTGTGTACCTAAACTGAAATGATTCGACAGCTCAGGTGATCAAGTCTCTGATCAAACTTGCCAGCATATTAAAATTTGAATTATAGTTTCACCTACTTCATTGCTCAGATCCAACTTAGTATTGATTCTGGAATTGCTTTCTGCTGGCCAAGGAAGCAACTCCTACGAGTATTGGATGTATGAGAGCACTGGTTCCTAGAGCAATTTTTGCAAGATCCTTGTTGAGTCCACTGCTGATGCCTGAGCCTGCTGCCAGCCATGCTACATCTGAGAGCTCAGATGTGCAGGGGAGAGCTTTGCACAGTGCATGAGGGGGACTGCAGGGGAAGGGAAGTGATTGCACACTTTCTGACAGCAGTGTCACCAAGGGTGACTTATCGGCATGAATAGAGCCGCTCTCCCTCCATGCCTCTGCAGAGCCTCAGTCCCAAAGGCTTTGGGACAAGCAGCTGACAGCCTGTCCCATCCCCACATCCTGGACAGAGAGGCAGAAGGGACTGCTTAAAGCATTCACACCTGGACCCAATTTTGCTTCAGTTTTTTTGACAGTAGCCTTCATTTAACTTAATTCGAGACTATCAACTGGTTGCACTTTCACGGAGAGAGATTAGCAGCCTCCTTCTAAGGCAGGGCTTTGGAAAGGCACGAAGAGAGGGAGAGGGTTTAGCCATGCCAATGCTCCCAGGGCCTGCAAGGCTCCCCAAAACCCGTCCCAGGACAGCCAGTCTCAGTGGCTGAGCCCTCAGTGAGGTCTGAGCAGATGGAGGTATATGACAGTGACAGGTTTGGAGCCTCTTGCTCAGAAAAGGGCAGGCTTTCACCATCCCGGAGCTGCTGAAAGGGGGTTGATTTTCATCACAGACAGCTTTGGATATTAAGGGGATAAACAAATAAAAAGTTCTGGGAAGGGAATTCTTATAAAGGGTAAAAGGAGAACAAACACATTGGCAGAGAGAGTATGCCTGCATGAAGGGGGGTACATGCTCCTAGCTTGAGGGGAGAGAAAAGCTTGGAGGCCAATATATGGCTTATGGCATAACAGTGCTGAAATAAACGCAACTGTGTTGTGCAGGCTTTACTAGTCTATGTACATGGATTTTTGGTTTTTTTTTAATAGTAAGAAAGTGGCTGAGACACAGTCCAGAGCTGCAGTTTTTGCTGCACACCCCTACATCCTGAGCTCTCTTACAGTGGCCACCACAGTGACAAAGAAGCATCAAAAACCCTGTACTTAATCAGGTCTGTGCTACCCCTATCCACATGAGTGTTGTGCATGGTTAGTATGTGGGAAACCTAAAAATATCCTGCTCTAGGGAAAACTGCAAACCTTGAAGTCCCTCATACCGGACTATCTCAATACCCATTTGATTTCCTGTTGTAAAGGGCTTCCAAATGTTATAAGCTTTTGGGTTTTTTTCCAAATGAAAACCAGTTCAAAACCATTAAAGGGCTGAGCTGACTTGATCCAAGGTGCAGACCTTTACATCTTCCAGCAACCTTAACACTCCCCGGGTTCGGATCGGCCGTTTCCATCCGGTTCCTCCAGGAGCGGCATGAGAGTGTTTGCCTTCACCTGACAGAAAAGAACAATCACTGTGGCACTTTTAAAACTCAGCCACAGTGTGAAAAACTACACTGAATTCTCATGCATGTTTTTATTTTCTCCACAGGCTTAGGAAAGCTCCGGTCCTTCTTTGCTGCTCTCCTCTTCGAAAATGGAGGTCAAAATAGTAGTACCAACACTTAATAGCAATAGAAACAATAATGCTATAGCAACGATCTTAGCCTGGTGGCTTTACTTGAGAGAAGAATTTGGCCCTGCTTTCGCAATTTTATCTTCAAAACAATGACGCAAACAACTCCTTGCACAGTGTTATAATTATGCTGCTGTTGTTGTTTTAATTTTTAGTGATTTTCTGGCACCTCCAGCACAGCAGTTACGAGAGCAAACATCGTGCAGCTTGACACGCTGCCAAGCCTTCTCTGTGACTGTGAAATAAGCACATTTTATTTATATGTCTGCTTTTCCCGCCATTGTTTTCATTTAAACCGACGGTGTCACTGGCGAGGGTCTCCGCTGACATGTAGGATTTCCTCGCCGCAGCCCCGTCTCAATGCTTCTCCACACAATGCCACAGTATTGAGATGTCAGAGTCTCTGTGCCTGATAAAGGTGTCAAGACGGATCCCGGTTGCAGCGACAAGAGCGAGAACTCCGAGCCCTCCACGGCGGCCAGGAGCGATCCCCGCTGTTTGCCCTCGCTGCGAGCCAAACCTCCACATTGCCCGGCTTTTCCTCTGACCCAAAAATCTCCCCTCAACTCCTATGCAGGTTGGGGTTTTTGGGCCCCTTCTGCAGAGCATTTTCAGCTCTGATAATATTTGCGTCTATTTTCAGCGAATGAGCTGCTATGTCAAGTGGGATTAAAGCAGAGCTGTGACTTCTCTGTATGAGGCAGCTCAGCTCGCTGTCAGCAGTAACCGATGCATGTCACTTCAGCAATTCAGCCGTGTCGGGGGTCTCTGAGATGACCACAGTAACCCAAACCATAACTATGATAGTGACTAGATCATTGTAATCGTAACTGTAAATGTGACTAGATCAATTTAGTCAGACTTTATCAAAACAGCTAGTCCAGGTGGTAGCAGCAAACACAGAGTCTCGTGGAGTCTCTGATTATTCTCATCAACGTAGCACAGCGATTATGGGTGTGGGGAGTGAAGTCAGGATGCTCGAAGCGGATGGCTTCACTTCGAGGTACAGTGCGAAGCCATGCAGGGGGAATGGGTGCATGGCCCATTTGCTGCTCAAGTCCCAGGCTGTGCCGAAGTGCTGCACGCACAGAGCTGTCCCCAACCCACGGATCCGCCTTCGGCCCCCTCCCGCCGCCTCTCTCCAGAAAACTCGCCGTTCCAGGGCCAGGAGAAGGGGACAGGCGGGCGAGCGCCGAGGCGCACGGTGCCACTCACGATCCACCATGGGAGCCCCGCGCCAACTTGAATCTCACGTCTGCGGGGAGCGGGTGCCGCTCCACCCCGAGGGCTCGGCGTGCGCACCCCGCGCTGCAGAGCCGCCCCCCCGCGCAGCCCCGGGGCCGGGCGCGGAGCGGAGCGGGGCGGGCGCGGAGCGGAG